>CM059870.1:11604809-12204809 GCA_030490815.1 Acer saccharum
TGATGGCTCTAAACTTTATTTCTGAAAAGTCAATATAGGACAAGTGTCAAAATGAGAAGGAGAGTGGGTTAGGAGAGTGAGTTGAGAGAATGTATCTAGCACTCCTCAAATTAAAATGCTATTAGTCTTTAAAAATACTTAATTAGATGAGAAGATCAAGACAATAGATCGTTAACGGGACCTAGTTCTTCTTTCCAAATGTTGCAATTTCATAACTTTTTAAATGTTTATTTGTCACTTTTAAATTATAAGGTAAATAGTTGAATTAGAGTTATTTTGAAAGTATGATATTATACCAATAAAAGATTTTTTTTATAGCATCACATCTATATATATATATATATATATATATATATAATCAGTCTTTCATGAGGGATCCCTTATTTTAATTTCGGTAAGGATCATAATGAAAACATATTTCATTACCAGCCTATGCCATCTTCCTCCTTTCTTCCGCAAGAGACTCTCCCATCTCCTTACCAATGCCACCATAACGTCAGACCACATAGTGGTTTAGATGAGGATGATCTTGGGTTATATGGTGAGTCTGATGAAGTGGATGAGATTGATGGGGTTAGGGTAGTACTGGTATAGATGATTTTGAAAAGAATGTCAACCTTGAACTTTTTGAAGGGTACAATTCTCATCCCGATGATGAGTTTGTTAGTGACTCAAGCTGAAAATGAGGATGCCAAATTAGCTAGATTGATAAAGTCCAACTCTTTTAAGCAACTGTTAGGTCATCTAATAGAGTTTGAGGTGGGACAAACATATGACAGTGTGTACTCATTGAGGCATTGTTGACAGACTATGCCATTCAAGAGAGTTTTAATTATGATAAGCAAAAATGATAGAAATAGGTTAACATATGCATGTAAAGAGGAGGGGTGTCTTTGGAGATTACATGCTTCTAGTCTAATTGATGATTGCACAATGCAAATTAAGACCTACAATAATGAGCATCTCTGTCATAGGCTTTGTAAAAGTGAAGAGGCATGAGCCAAGTGGATAGTTAGTAAGTTTGAGTTTCTTATCAAGAACAATCATGACATCAAGTGTGGGGTCATTTTGATCTGTTGAGAGATCAGTATAATGTGACTGTTGATGCTCATAGATTGTACAAGGCAAAAAAGAGGACATACATGTGTTAGGTAAAAAGCATGCAATGTCTTTTATACATTTAAGGAAATATGCAGTCATGGTGCAACAATGTAATTCAGGTTCAACAACATATATCCACTTGTTAGATTCTACCATAACCTTTAAAAGGTTCTTCCTCAGCTTTGCAGCACGGTAGAAGGTTTATGGAGGGATGCAAGCCTGTCATTGGGGTTGATGGCTGCCATTTGAAACCATATAGAGGAGTACTTCTCTGAGTTATTGCCTTAGATGCAAACTGAAAGTATATAAACGTAGTTAAATAGCTTAAAGCATACCTAAAAGGGGGGGGGGGGGGGGGGGGGGGGTGAATAGGTTTTTACACCTTTTTCAAACCCTTGAAACAAACATTCGTTTGTCCCTCAAGGTAGTTTTACATACAACACATAAACCAAAGAGTTCATTCATAGACAAGATAATCATGTAATCATTTAGGCATTGTCTATGTAAACATCACAAGTTGTATGAGGTATAAAAACATAAAGCACTCAAATCAAAATCCACTTGTATTATAATGTTGTTCAATGAATTACAAGTGCAAACAAATACATCCATATATCAAAGAGTATATATACAAAAGAATAAAGAATAACAATGATCAATATGTATTGCTTTACAAATCACACTAAACAAATCTTGATTCCAAAACTACACAAGTGAGGAATGTACTACAAGATTAAGAATAAACATATATACAAATAAGAAAGTAAGAGATAGGAAGAATTAACACGTGAGTTTTTTTAACGTGGTAAAACCTCCAAGGAGGAAACATCCACAGGTTGAACTACAACCATTGGGTACTATATATATTGGATGGTAAATTAGAAACTCCACAAAGTGACCAATCATAGATCAACTTCCTATAGGAGTTTATGTTTACTCAACCTTATTGGAAAGTACGAAATCTCCAATGATGCAAAGCCACCATATATGGACAACATACAAAACCAAGATGGTATATTCAAAATTCCTCAAGAGTGTATACATATCCCATGTACCTCGCTCTTTTGGAATCTATGTCTATCCATACGCCTAGGCCTACCAATATAGAAGCCAACTCTCTATCCAAGGCACTTATGCCTCTAGGAAGCCTCTCATGCATGACTATCTGGACCTTCCCGATCCTAGCCATGACTTCTTGCTTGGTTATCCGGACCTCATGTCCTAACCAAGACTTCCTTGCTTGACTATCTGAACACCTCGTCCTAGTCAAGACTTCATGCCTTTTACAAGGACTTCCTAGTGTGATCATGTGAATGCAAATGATGCAAACAATAAATTCAACAAAGAACATGTGATCAATACATTCCATGGAACAACTAGACCTAAACATGTGAGAACACAAGTAATGTAATCTTGATGCCAAAACATGAATTAAACTTAGAGCATGTGAAAGCACCTAACACAAAAGCTTATAGTTTCATTCACACAAATAACACTTTGAATAAATCATATACATGAAGCACATATTCAAGATGTCATAAACATACACAAAAATGCTAGAATCATAAAATGTACTCAATGAATATTCTAGCCAAAGATTTAGAGCAAAGATATAATGATAAATCAATTAAATCCTATTTGTCTCTAAATACACATACAATTGAATTAATCCTAGATTTTATCAATCAAAGGATCAAAACACATTTCAATGATTATTAATCATAAAATGATTCAATCAAGTCACAAATAATCCTAGATATCAATCTAATCACAATACAACTCTCAAACACGTGAAAAACCTAGAATCTAAGAAACTAGTTCACATATGTCTCTAAATAGACTTTTGATTAGGATTGATTATGAAGCTATCTTTCTTAATAGCATTCACCATACATATACATACATATAGAAGAAGAAACCCTAAGCAAATTGAAGGTTATAAAAGAAGAAATCTCAAAGATATGAACACTACCTCAATCTCACAAGCTGGTTTGGTTTTCTAGGTAGAAACACTCCAAAAATTGATCAAACGGCTGCAAGACTACTTAGAAAAGGTAAAGGACTCGATTACGAACAATCTCCAACTTGAATCACTCAATTCTGACTTCATATAAGAAAGTTATGGTGTTTGGAAGATGAGAAAAATTGGAGAGAAAATTCTGGTGAGATTTCAAAGTTTTTCTTCTTAAAATGAAAATGGAGGGAATGAAGAAAATATATAAAAGGAAGAGAGAGAGAGAGAGAGAAGGAACCGGCCAACCAACATGTGCCACATCAGCACCGCGTGTGGCACACGTGGGCAGAGGGCCATGTTGGCCATGTGGCACACATGGCTTACACGTGGCCACCAAGCTTGGCCAATGGCCATGCTTGCTCCTAGGGATGGCAACTGGGCGGGTCGGGTCAGGGAATGCTTTTCCATCCCCATCCCCCAAAACCATCCTCATCCCCGTCCCCGTCCCCGCATTAAGATAAAAGGGCTAGGGGCGGGGATTCCCCATTGGAGGGGTCTTCCGCATACCTGCCCCAATTCCCCATCTAATATAACTATACATTTAAAAATTACAACTTAAAATATAAATATCATGCAACAAAGATTGTTGTTGCGTTTACCGGTTTCCTTCGTGCTCTTTGTGTCCTAAATGTCCAAAGGTACACGCTTTTGTTACGGTTGTAAAAAGACCTGTTGTTGCACATGTAATCCATGTTGTTTATTCTTCTAGCATATAATTGCTTCATAAGGAAAAACATATCGAATCTCGCATCGCACCTCATAATTATAAGAATGTACCAAACACTTAGCTAAACTTGGTATTGGTTAACATAGTTTCATATGAAAAGAAAAAAGAGTTAAATCTCATTCATTCATTCATATCTGGACCTACAAGTAATTAAATTATTGATGCAAATAATTGAATTTGAATCGACAGGCCATGTTTTGAATGAATTCATGGGTCGCTACTTGTCACTGCAAACTATTAATTCTGCATGACTGTTCATACAAAGATGTATATGATTTTAAAAATCTAAATATTATAATTATATTATATTATATTATAACAGTCTTTCTATTGTCAGTTCGTCCTGACAATAAATATATCAGGACGAAGAATGTGGATCATAGATTATGGAGAAGTTTTGATAAGTGCATATACTTTGAGTCAAAGTATTTAAATCTAGTGGTCCACATTCTTCGTCTGATATATTTATTGTCAGGACGAACTGATAATAGAAAATCTATATATATATATTGGGGTGGGGATGGGGTGGGGAGTGCTTCCCCCATCCTAGCCCCACTTCACCTTCGGGGTCAAGACTTTGTCCCCATCCCCGTCCCCGAATATTATCCTCCATCCCGCCCCATTTGGGGCGGAGCCTTATGGGGCCCCAGCTGCGCGGGGAATATTGCCATCTCTACTTGCTCCTCTCGCGCATCGCTCGCATTCTTCGACCGTATCCGGGCCTTCGAACTCTGATTTTGAATCCGTCTTCGGATTATGAATCGTGACTCCCTCATGCACAACGAAGACTATGAAACTTTGACAAAAGATTGAGAATTCATCTCGAAAAATGACGACGAAGACAACTTAGTGAATGAGAATGCAAAATAGCGTAGCTACATCGTTTGGACTTGAAACCTAATGAATGAGTAACCGAAATGATTGGGACTCAATAAGGAATCATATAAGATCATGTTTGTTGACGGTGAAATTTGGATTGCCACGCACTCAACTTATATCAATTTAATATAAAACGAGAAAATTAAGAACGCATGCAAAAGACAGATTTTACGTGGAAAACCCTTGAATGGGAAAAAAACCACGGCGCCCCCTGAGGGCAGAAGAATAATACTAGGTTTTTGTTGCCTTGTTACACACTTTGATCTCTTATACAATTGCTCTCTTCTCTCTCTAGATTTCCGAACCCCTTTCTCATGGGGTCGGTGGTTCTATTTATACATGTCTAATTAGGGTTTCCCCTTGTTTTTAGCCGTGTGGGTGGAAGGTTTCCCTCTTTGATTCGTACTAGGATTCCCCTCTTGTCACGGATCAAGTCTACTTTCCTCTTTATGATTCCTTCTTGTTATGGGTCTTCTAAAAGTTTAGGGTTTATTTCTGTATTTCTGCTGAGTCGGTTCAGGCCCAGTATGCTGGTGCAGAGAGTATCTTTATTTCTGGGTATCATCTTTTCGGCGACCATGTTTCTACCTTTGGCGACCATATCTTTGACCTTTTTGGCTTGAGGTACTTTGACATTCTGACTTGTCATATTCCCTTCCCTTGACCCGGTCAATGAGTGTAGTGGCAATCTTTTATTGGCTTTTTGATGACGTGTCAGGTTGGCGAATTTATACATACAACAATACCCCATAAATACTTCGAGCTGGGCGAATGACTTGTTCTTCTTACTTCGTTTGCCTCTACGAGCAGTATTTATATCTATGCTTATAAGATTTCAGCGCATTTTGTAATAACTCCCTCTTTTCCTTTGTACCACGCGCTGTATTGATTAGTTGATTCTTCCGGTGCAAGCTTTCAATTTGAGCCACACAACTTTGGCGCTTCCACTTGTTAGACAGATGAAGGGACATTCTGACTGCTTGGTTATCCCCGAAATGCCACTGTCCATTACTTGGTGGCGATTGTTTCGGCTGTTCACTGTGGCTATCATTCTTCATTAATTGCGTATTATTCACTTGATTTTCTTTTTGAATTTAAAGTTCCCTCTTTCTAAACCCGATCGTTTCTTCTTCCTTATTTTTCTTCTGGTTCATTCCTCCATTACTTTTCTTAGAGCAGAAAAAATTTCAAACTCTCGTTTTCGTTTGCCCCGTCTCTTTGAATATTTGCTACAGCCCTTTTTCCTGCGTCTTCTATTGCCAGACGGTTCACTGAACTTGACTGTTCCTTTTGCGCCTACGACTGTTCTACAAATCTAGGGTTTTTCTGGTGAGTTCCCATGGATCCTTTCTTACGCTCTTCTCTTTTTAATCAAATTATGCAAGCCTTAGAACTTGGTGATAAGCATACTGCAGACAAGATCGAATCTTTGATTCGTAATTTCCATCCGGATTCTCCGGTCCCCATTTCTGTTTATGTTCCATCTTCTGGTGATGACTTATTTCCTAACGTTTATCCTTCTTCGTCCTCCAATAGTGAATCTCCAGTGATGCCGAGATCTTCTAGACCAAGTGGAAGCAAACGACGTGCTTCTAGGGTTTCTAGTGGATCCCTTCTGGATGCACAGACGACCGTCGATTCTGATGTTGATGACCATCAACGGGACAGGCTGAATTTTTCATTCGATCATCCGTGTTCTTTTGATACTGAGGTTAACGTGGTTGGCGAGGGGGAGCTCCGTAAGTACAAGAGTCGCTTTAGGATTCCAGACTCGGTGACTTTGGTGCTATCTGGTAGCCGAGCAGCGTGGAATCCTACTGAGAATGTAGTAGCCATTTACGGTGCCATGCTTAGCTGCGGGATCACCCTTCCTCTTCAACCTTTTATTGCTAGGTTCCTTGCGGATGCTCAAATTGCACCTGCTCAACTTGCTCCAAATAGCTATAGGATCCTCATGTGTTTGGTTTAATGTGGAATTTGAAAGGTTATGAACCGCCCACGCCTCGTGAGATTCACCAGTTTTACACTTTAAGGCAAGCTGGCAACAGTGGGACATATTTTTTGCTTTCTTCGCCCGTGAAGAACTGGATCCCCGAGGGTGTGACGAACCCCGGACAAGTGGAGGTTTCCAGTGATGAGAAGAAGAAAGGTTTTATTTGGGGCTTTCCCTCCTCAAATAAGAGATGGAAAAACAGCTGGTTTTTGTTGGCGGCGAATGGGGTAGAGATGTGTCCGCCAATGGTCGCCTAAATCTTGCAGCGAAGAAGGTTCCTAGGCATTTTACTTCTCCTGATGCCTGGTCCAAAGCTGTCCCTATTTTGTTGGATGAGGAGGTATCTCACCTCGCTGCTGCGGCTGTCCTTCCTCTGAATGAAAGGGGCCGATCGTTTCTTTTGGACGAAGATAAAATGATCACTCAAGGGCTTTTTCCGCGTCTACCCACCAGACTTCCTCGCCATAAGTTTTGCTTGCTTTCTTTCTTTATAGTTTTCTTGTCTCCATTTGCTAACATTTGGTAGGTTTCTACAGTACATGATTTTGACACAGTTTGCGATCTGCAAGCTCAGGCAGTTAAAAATTCTGAGGCTGCCAGTAAAAGACAAGCCGCCGGTTTGGCTAAGGCGGGAGTGCTAGCCCGGATGGTGGTGATCTCTCAGATGATGAGGAAGCTGGTGACGTTGATGGGGGGCGTGTCGAGTCGGGGCCATCCCCTGTTCGTCCGGAGGTTACTGCGAGTGCTCCTGCTGCTACTGCCGCTGCTACTCCTGCTGCGAGTATTGCTGCGACTGTTCCTACTGCAACAACCCCCAGCCGTAAGGGAAAAGAGAAGGTGGGGTTTCAGGGGTGGCTAGTGAAATCCCCTTTTTTGATGCGAATGTTCCTGAAACTCCCTTCGATCCTTCAAGCGACTTGACCCCCAGAACCGGTAAAGGCAAGCGTCCGGCAGAGGGAACGCCTGACCACACTGCTCGACCTCTAAAACAGGCGTCAAGGGTCGTGCAATACGTTGTTTCTTTAGATGAGGAGGTCATTGAAGAGCCTGTGCTCGCCGAGGCTCCTTCTGCTGAGACAGCTGTCCCTAGGGCTTCTGTTGAGAGACCGGATTTGGCGGAGTCTCCCCTTCCGGAGGGGGGTAAACAATTTTGGTGCTTCTACCATTTCTCAAGCCAGTGCAACTCCTCATCCAGCAGCCGCGAATGAGCCGGACACCTCTTTTGTTGGTCAGCCTGGGTCACCTGGTCGAAAAGAGCCAACTGATAAACCGGGGTCGTCGAGACAGGCTGGGGCTACTGTGTCTGGTTCCGGCGTCGCTCATGAAGCTCCTCCTATTGATCCGACTGAGGCTGGTGAGGGAGTCGAGTTTGTCTCCCTCTCAGATTTTATAGCTGCTGAGATTTGTTCACACATAATGAACAACAATGTTTATGTTGGTGAGGGTTGGGAACAGATAAAGAAAGGATCCTACAACAGAAAAATGGAATTTTTCTTTAATTGCCATTCTCTGGTGAGCCTCTCGCTGTGCTTGTGTATTTTTTGTTTGCGCGTTTCCTGACTTCTGTGTTTTCTCTTCAGATGTTGTCCGAGTTGGCCAACAACTACAGGCGAGGAAATTTTTTGTCAAGGGATGTGAAGCGCCTGCGGGAACTAGCCTCTACTTTGGCAGCTGAGAAGCTTTCTACTGAGGAAACCTATTCTCAGCAGCTTGTTCAGCTGAAAGAGTCTGCAGATGGTTATCTTTCAGCTCAACTGGCTGCTGAAGAGAAATTAAATGCTGCTGAGGAGGAAATTCGTTTGCTGCGAGAGCAACTTTCCACTAATCAAGAATCACTCGCAGCACGCTTTGAGGCTGAGCGATTAGCTGAGGAGGCAAAGGAGAAAGCCGGGCGTGAGGCTTTGGACTTGCGCAACCAGTTGTCCTCGCATGAAGTTATTTTGAATGATCTCAAGGTTGTGTTAGAGGTTGAAGCGGTTGATCGTTTTAAGAGATCCCCTGCCTACGATGCGCTTTTGCTGCGCGAGTTTGAAAAAGGCATGAGGCAATCGAAGAAGTTCTTCGCTATGAAGGATCATTCGAATGAGAAGGCTCTGAAGCGCTTCGACAGGTCTCTTCAGCAGCAC
This sequence comes from Acer saccharum, assembly GCA_030490815.1. Taxonomy (NCBI): domain Eukaryota; kingdom Viridiplantae; phylum Streptophyta; class Magnoliopsida; order Sapindales; family Sapindaceae; genus Acer; species Acer saccharum. The sequence continues at coordinate 11,613,650 of CM059870.1, forward strand.
ATGGCCAGTGGTGTGGATTCGATTAAAGAGCAGATAAAGCGATGGAAAGCCCACTGTCGTTACAACAGGACTGAACCTCATCCTATGCATCTTGAGATCCCCAGCAAGCGTGTCTTTAATACCTACTACTCAGGTCAAAAGGGCAGCTTTTCCGGTTCTGGTGCTGAGCACGACTTGGGTCCCGTTGCTGGAAGGGATTATGAGCCTTTCATGCCAGAAGGGGATGAGGAAATCACCTGGCCTTCCGAAGAGAAAATTGAAGATGAGGAAGACAGCGAGGGTCCTCCTGCAGCTAGTTGAGCTTTGGATCTTTTACACTGTAGGACTGTAAATTTCTATACCTGATGGAGACATTTAAATTTGTAATGATCCTTCATTCGTAATCCTTCAATTGTAAATGACATTTTATTTAAGTTATAAACTCTTTTTTTATTTTTGTTCAGCTGCCTTTGCTGAGTTTTCGGCTTACTCAGTATTTTCACCAAGTTTTTAGCATATTTTATAGCTCTATTCAGCTGTCATTGCTGTATTTTGGCGTACTCAGTGTTTGTCAGGACGTATCCGATCATACACCAAGTTTTTAACATGTTTTATTTTGTTCAGCTGGCTTTCTTGCTTCTAGGGATTCTATTTTCCCGTAATGGCGATCGCTGCTTTTTGTAACTTGGGGTTTTGTTTCTCGCCAGTTTTCGTTGCTGCGAGTATGAAACTCATCTTTATGTGACGGTAGCAGTATACGATGGCGAATGCCCTTTGTGACTGGCGAGTGAAATCGCGAATTCTTAGTAATAAATTACTCTTTTATTGAATGTTTCCTGCAACTTTGTTAACATAGCCATAAAGAAAATGCTAAAACGAAAACTGTTCTAAGACATAATAAAAAGGTTGAAAAAGCTCTAAACTTGAAAAAGTTAAGGATAATATATCTTCAAGTACTGCGCATTGCATGGGCGGGGTAGTTCACCAAAACCTTCTCGAGTAATGCGATATGCCCCGTGGCCAGCTATTCCTGTAATTTGATAAGGCCCTTCCCATTTGTCTGCGAGTGATCCTGCAGCTTTGTCTCTTGTTCCCGGATTCACCCTTTTCAGCACTAAGTCGCCAAGCAAGAACCTCCTTTCACGCACATGTGAGTTGTAATATCTGGCTACCCTCTATTGGTACGCAGTATTCCTTATTCGTGCGCGCTCTCTTTTTTCTTCTAACTCATCCAGACCGCATTTTAGCATATCAATGTTAAGTTCTGGTTAGAAGAGTTGTACCCTTAGTGAAGAGAATGATGTTTCCACAGGAATGACAGCTTCAGCTCCATATGCCATGGAATATGGGGTCTCACCTATTGAACCCCTCTCTGTGGTTCGATACGCCCAGAGCACTTGTGGTAGTTTATCTGCCCAGCTGCCCTTTTTTGTTGCCAATTTAGCTTTCAGGTTGTGTTTTATGATCTTGTTTACTGCTTCAGTCTAGCTATTCGTCTGCGGATGTGCTGGGGAGGCGTAGTAATTGTTGATGCCATACTTGTCACACAGCTCCCTGAATTTCCTACCATCGAATTGGGTCCCATTGTCCGTGATGATGGTGTTTGGTATCCCGAATCTGTACAGGATATTTTTCTTTACAAAGCTTATAGTGTTCGCTTCTGTTATATGTACCAATGGTTCGGCTTCTACCCACTTCGTAAAATAATCCACGGCTACTATAGCGTGCTTTGCTCCTTCAGTTGCTGTTGGCATTGGGCCGATCAAATCAATTCCCCACATGGCGAACGCCCAAGGCGAGGTAATACTTTGCAAAAGTTCAGGTGGTTGACGGATGTTGTTGGCAATTTTTTGACACGCCTCACATCTCGCTGCCACTCTTTTGGCGTCGGCGAATAGTGTTGGCCAGTAAAAGCCCTGCCTTAGCGTTTTGTGGGCTAAGCTGACACCCTCAGCGTGGTTCCCACAGTTTCCACTATGTATGCTTCTCAGGATACCTTCTGCTTCTTCAGGTCCGACACATCTCTGCAGTGCCCTTGAATACCCCCTTTTGTACAGTTCTCCATTGAGTACTGAATATCTTGTAGCTCTGTATTTCAACCGTTTTGCCTCTAATGGGTCACTTGGGAGTACATCATTGACGATATATTCTTTGATTGGTGTCATCCAGATGTTCCTCTCGCCAAAGACTACCCCCACTTCTTTTGATTTGACTATACTCGGCTGTAATAGGCAGATCATGGATATACTTTTGGGCCAGATGTTGATTGTGGCAGATGCCAATTTGGCCAAGGCATCAGCCTGCTCGTTTCTTCTCTAGGGACATGAGCAATTCTATATTCTTTAAATCTTCCTAACAGTTCCTTTGCTAATTCCAAGTAGGTGATCATGCTTTCATCTCTCGCCTGGTATTCATCTAGCACCTGATTGACAACAACTTGAGAGTCGCTGAAGATTTCTACCTCATCTGCCCCTAGGACTGTGCAAACTTTTAAACCTACTATGAGTGCCTCGTATTCAGTTTGATTGTTAGTAGCTTTGAAGTCAAAACGCAAGGCACATTCGACTGAATCTCCTTCGGGGTTAACACTACTACCCCTGCCCCGCTGCCGTGCGTGTTTGACGAGCCGTCAACACGGAGTTGCCATTTGAATATTTTTTTATTTTGCTCCGCCATCATTCTCGCCACCTCTATGCTTGGCTCGGTGAACTCTGCTACAAAGTCTGCCACTGCTTGTGCTTTAATTGCTGTCCTGGAGAGATACTCTACATCGAATTCACTTAACTCGATCGCCCACTTCGTTAATCGACCAGATACTTCTGGTTTCTACAGAATTAATTTCAGTGGGCAGTTGGTGTATATCCCGATTTTGCGAGCCTGGAAATATGGCTTTAACTTTCTTGCTGCTGTTATTAGAGCGAGTGCCATTTTTTCGGCCAGCGAGTACCTTGTTTCGGTTGGTAACAGTGCTTTGCTGGTGTAGTACATTGGTTTCTGGATCCCCTCTTCTTGTCTTACCAGCACGGAACTTGTGGCTACTTCAGAGACGGATAAGTACATATACAGTGTCTCTCCTGTTTCTGGTTTTGATAGCAGCGGTGCCCGCCCAAGATAATCTTTCAAGGCTTGGAAAGCTTTTTCACAATCCTCATTCCACTCGATTCCCTTTCCTTTCTTTAGAGCTTTAAAAAATGGTAGGCATCGGTCTGTTAACTTAGCTATGAACCTGTTCAGCGATGCTAGGCATCCCGTGAGTCTTTGGACGTCCTTCAAAGTTCTTGGCGAAACCATTTTTGCTAGGGCTTGGATTTTTTCAGGGTTCACCTCTATTCCTCTTTGATGTACTTGATATCCGAGAAACCTCCCAGACGGTACGCCGAATACACATTTTACTGGATTCAACTTCATTCCATACTTGACCAGTACATCGAATGTTTCCCTCAGGTCATCTGTATGTCTATCTGCTGTGATGCTTTTTGTTAGCATATCGTCAACGTAAACCTCCATATTTATCTCTATTTGCTTGGCGAACATTTTGTTGACTAAGCGCTGGTAAGTTGCTCCAGCGTTCTTCAAACCGAATGACATGACCATGTAACAGTACAACCCCTGGTCTGTAGTGAACGCTGTCTTCTCCTCATCTGGCTTGTGCATCTTTATCTGGTTATATCCTGAATATGCATCCATGAAGCTCAACGTCTCATGCCCGGCTGTTGCATCGACTAATTGGTCAATCCTTGGTAGCGGGAAGCTATCCTTGGGGCAGGCCTTGTTCAGATCGGTGAAGTCGACGCACATCCTCCATTGTTTGTTCTTCTTTTTCACTAGAACTACATTCGCCACCCATTCTGGATACTTAACTTCTCTAATCGATCTTGCGGCAAGCAACTTTGACACCTTCTCTTTTATTGCTGCACTTCTTTCTAGGTTAAAGCTTCTCCTTTTTTGCACAATTGGTTTGCATTTTTCATTCACAGCCAGGTTGTGTGAAATCACACTTCTATCAATTCCCAGCATGTCTTCGTGGCACCAAGTGAAAATCTCTTTATACTCTCTCAACAAGTTTGTCACATCTTTCTTAACTCGTTCAGTCAGTCTTGCTCCGATCTTGACTGTTTTGTCCGGTTCTGCTTTGTTTAAAACAATCGACTCAGTTGGCTCTTCTTTTTCTCTGCTTGTTTCGTCCCTTGGGTCCAGTTCGAAGGTTTCTGGATTATCTTCCTGCACTTCCTTGTCTACTTCGAATATGCTCAAGGTTTCTATCCCTGCCTTATCTACGAAGATTGATAGGTTGGCGCGGCGAGCCATCTCCTATGACCCTTTCAATTCTCCGACACCAAATTCTGTAGGAAACTTTATTTTTAATGCATGGGTTGAAGTGACAGCTCGAGCTTTGTTAAGAAACGGTCGGTCAAGCAAAGCATTATATGGCCAATTATGGATGTCGACTATAACAAAGTCCAGCAGGATCGTTCGCCGGCATGGTGCTGTACCAAACCTTACTGGCAGCTTCACAGTTCCTAACGATCTAACTTCTGCGCCACCGAATCCTTTTAATGGCACATGGAATGGCTCAAGATCTTTTCTGTCCAGCCGTAACTCTTCATATACTCTGGCACTTAAAATATCAGCTGAACTCCCGTTGTCAATCATCACCCGAAGGACATCCCTATGGGCTATTCGAACTCCCACTACGATTGCATCATTAAGCTTTGCATCAATTCCGTCTGAGTCTTCTACTGTAAATGTTATGGATCATGTCCTTCTCTTCCTTTCTTGGGGTTTCTTTGCACAGAATTGATCTCCATGCTTCTGCTTTCATACATCACTTCTCGGACTTCTGACATCCTTTCTTGATTGCTTCTCCCAGTATGAGGTCCGCCAAAAATGGTGTTTATAATGGCGTTGGGGCTGTTTCTCCTTGGACTCTTCCTTTCCTGCACGTTTCCTTGGCGGCTGTCTTGGCGACCACCGTGCTTGTCCCCTTTCAAAGCAAAGTCCTTCAGGTGCCCATCTCTGATCAAGCTTTCAATGTGATCGCGCAGCTGGAAATATTTTAAAGTTTCATGCCCACGGTCTTTATGAAACCGATAATATTTAGTCGTATCTCTCCTGCCATTTGCTGACTGCTGCCGAGGGTATTTAGTGAGTCCTTTGTCTTCTACCACAGACAGTATCTCCTCCTGATCGCCAGTTAAAGGGGTGTAATGGTTATACCTTCCTCGAAACCTACTGGCTCGAGCGTTTCCTCTGCTTTCCCTTGGATGTCTCTTTTGGCCCTTCTCATCTCTCTGGCGATCACGTGACTGCGTCTTTTTGTCATCCTTATGGTCCGATTTTGAGTCAGGCTTGTGTCCATGCACATAGCTACCCCCTTGCGCTACTTCTTCTTCTTCCGCCAGTGCATAGTCACCAGCTATTTCTATCATCTCCTCATAAGTTTTTGGTCTCTCCCTTCGTAGGTCAAAGGATAATCGTCCACTTTGTAACCCATTAGTGAATGTGGCGATCACAGCTACATCACTGGCGTCTTCAATTTGAGCAACCTTCTTCCCAAATCTTGCTAGATACTTCTTGATCGACTAATTACGTTCCTGTTTCAAGTTGGATAGATGAGCGAGTGACTTTCTTCTCTGGACACTCCCCATGAATTGCCTTATGAATGCTTTGCTGAGATTTGAGAAACTACTTATACTTCCGGGTGGAAGTCTTCCAAACCACCTAGAGGCAAGGTCGTCGAATGTTTGCTGGAAGGTGAGGCACAACAGCCCGTCATTGGATGAGCACTGGGCCATAATGTTATGGAATCGGCGAACAGCTTCTTCGGATCCCTGTTCTCCTTGTACTGCTCAATGGTTGGCATTCTAAACCTGTCTGGAAATTAGGTGCGAGCAATATTTTTAACGAATGGGCTATCTGACTCATCATCTGAAGATATGTTACGACCATACCTTCGTGCCATCGCTGAAACTTTTCTTGACAGCTCTTGTAGGGTGACATCTCGTTGACCAGTTGGTTCTCCTGCCGGATCAAGTCTACTCTTGATTGTCATTCTCCCATGATTGCCTCTACCATCCGGGCTCCTTCGATCTTCTGTGCTCTCAGATCTTCTTTGTCGTGCTCTTTTGGATCGTAATTCCCTTCGTGGATGAGGACTCTTATCTTCAGACGAGATAGAACGATGTCTCCGTCGGTTCCGTTGATATGTGTCACTGGAATTGACCCCATGTGTTCGTGCATGATCTCGCTCCTCCCTAGACTCTTCATTCATTACACCTTTTCCCTTCCTTTGTTTTCTCCCTTCGAAATTCTCAGGGTGGTCTTGTGGAGTCTCCTCAGTGGATTGTATTGCTTGAGCATCTAGGGTTGCAACGTGAACTTCCGATCGTATCCTTTCAGGCGGATGGACTCTAGGAGTGGTTAACTCGTAGGGAGAAGAAATTCCCAATCCTATGGGAAGTGAAAGCCCTATTTTGCTAGCTTCGCTGATTAAGTTTACCAATGCAGTCTGGAAGTGCTGCAGAACCCCGGGGTCGGCTACCCTAGTTCCTGGTGTTACCGCCGATTGTTCCCCGATCGCCACTGCCCTATCTCCTGTTGGTGCGGTGGGTTCAACAATTAGATCTCCGCTGGAGTTACCATCTCTGTCACTGTCGTTGTTCATATTTTTCAGTTCGCAAGGGTTCCTCGAAGTTTCTGTTTAAATCCCCCTCCTTCTAGCGCCAATTGTTGACGGTGAAATTTGGATTGCCACGCACTCAACAATTATATCAATTTAATATAAAACAAGAAAATTAAGAACGCATGCAAAAGACAGATTTTACGTGGAAAACCCTTGAATGGGAAAAAACCACGGCGCCCCCTGAGGGCAGAAGAATAATACTAGGTTTTTGTTGCCTTGTTACACACTTTGATCTCTCATACAATTGCTCTCTTCTCTCTCTAGATTTCCGAACCCCTTCCTCATGGGATCGGTGGTTCTATTTATACATGTCTAATTAGGGTTTCCCCTTATTTTTAGCCGTGTGGGTGGAAGGTTTCCCTCTTTGATTCGTACTAGGATTCCCCTCTTGTCACGAATCCAAGTCTACTTTCCTCTTTATGATTCCTTCTTGTTATGGGTCTTCTAAAAGTTTAGGGTTTATTTCTGTATTTCTGCTGAGTCGGTTCAGGCCCAGTATGCTGGTGCAGCGAGTATCTTTATTTCTGGGTATCATTTTTTTGGCGACCACGTTTCTACCTTTGGCGAGTATATATCTAGCTTTGGCGACCATATCTTTGACCTTTTTGGCTTGAGGTACTTTGACATTCTGACTTGTCATATTCCCTTCCCTTAACCCGGTCAATGAGTGTAGTGGCAATCTTTTATTGGCTCTTTTGATGACGTGTCAGGTTGGCGAATTTGTACATACAACAATGTTCAAGTCCAAAATACAAGAGAGCAGAAACAAATAAACACAAGTTCACACAAGTATGCCATTTCCTAGACATTGTCTTAAAACATGCATTTCTAAAATGTATGACAATATGAGCTCAATGCATGAGCATACTAAAACATGTGAATGTGTTATATAAATGGTGCACAACATTGCAGGGACACTCATGAATGATTTGTGCGTGTGTGCCTATGCCTTGTAAGACGAATGAGGTCAATTATACCTTTGATGAGCAATGAAGCTAATTCCCCTTAACAAGCCACCACCTTGTATGAACCGTAACCGAGTCTTTTCTTGAAGCTTTGTATCATCATGATAATGACCACTAAACAATACAAGATAAACATCGTTTTGATATGGAATATATGCCAAGACAAACCAAAAACCTAACACAAACAATGGTCTTTATCCACTTACATGTTGCATATGTGAAGGAGAAATGCTATTAAGTTGGTCATGGTTTTTGGAGCAACTGCACCTATTTTTGAGGTACCCATGAGACAGACCAATATGCTTCATGAGTGACAGATAAAAGGGAGTGGTTGGGGCTTTGAAGTCTTATTGGCCACATGTAATTATAAGATACAATTTCATCACATTTTCATTAACTTTGTTTAATTCAATTTAGTTAAATACTGCATATATTAATTTCATTTAGCATCAGCAGCATCTTAATTCAATACTGCATATATTAACATCTTAATATATGAATAATTAAATACTGCATCAATAACATCTTAATTCAATACTGCATATATTAGCACTAGCAGCATCTTAAATCAGTTTGTAAAAGCATAAGTACTGCATATATTAATTTCAATTTAATGTTTTACTTAGGTACCGTACAGGGTATATTTATGCCAATTTTAGGATTATATATTCTGCATAAAAAATTGAAAGAACTTTTCTAGAAAGCTAGTAAGACCTATGACATGTATGAATTCAAGAAATTTATGGGAGAGATAAGTATAATTAATATTAAGGCACAAGCATGGTTAGCTGAAATAGAACCGTAACATTGGTGTAGGCATACATTTGACCCCTATATTAAGTGTGATCATATGACCAATAACATGATTAAAGCTTTCAATAGTATGTTGAAGGATTTTAGGGCTAGGACATATTTGAGCTTGATGGAATTCATTAGAAGAATGGTGATGACTAGATTCCAACTAGGGATGGCCAATGGGGGAAATGGGGTGGGGTAGTTTTGGGGGGAGGTCCCCCCATCCCCATCCCCATCCCCATTCCCCCATTTGCCCCATTTTAATTTGGGGTTTCCCCATTTCCCTGTTTCCCCTGTTTCCCATTCCCCCATTTTCCCTGTATTAGTAAAAGTTATATATTAAAAAAAACGTACAAATGCACAATCTATTAAATTCAAATACAAAATAACATCACATACAAATTTAAATGAAAGCTAAGTTGTAGTTGTAGGGTTAGGTTTTAAATTATAAAAATGTATATATAGTTAGTAAAATAAAAATAATAAAATATTGAAAATATATAAATATTATATATATATATATTAATATATTATAATATTATATTATTTGGGGGAAATGGGGAAATGGGGATGGGAGCACCTACCCCCAACCCCATCCCCATTTCTAGAATTTTGTGGGGGAAATGGGGTTGGGGGCACCTACCCCCAACCCCAACCCCATTTAAATTTTGGGTTAAAAAGCTCTCTCCCCCCCCCCCCCCCCCCCCCCCCCCCCCATCATTACCCCATTTTCCCCCAAATGGGGATGGGGGAGCGGGGTTTTGGGGCCCCGGGGGAAAATGGCCATCCCTAATTCCAACTGAGAAAGGAGGAGTGCAGTAGGTGGAAAACTAAGATACCACTAACTGTCAATAAAAAGATAATGGAAGCTAGTGTAGAGAGTAGAATCCTGAAAATCATACTTTTAGAATATGGGATATATGAGTTGCTGGGTTTAATGAGAAATCTTGTGAGTGTGGCCATTGGTAGATTAGTGGGGTGCCATGTAGTCATGCATTGGTTGGCATTAAACACTTTTATAGCCTAGGTGGAATTAAGGAAAACATCACTTAGTTTATTAACCCAAGCTTGTCCAAGTCAGCCTTTGAAAGAACCTATAGCTTCATGATCCATCACATTCTAGACATTTGTTATTGGGTTGATGTTGAAGCAGCACATGTTGACCCACCAAAGCATTTAGGAGTGACACTGTTGTTTTTGAAAAATGCAAGCACCTTGGCCATAACAAAAGAAGTTGTAAAACTGTCTTATCTTATGGAAGCAATAAGGTAATTTACATTCTGTTTACAAATTTTTTGTAATTTAAATTTTGTTAACACTTTTACTAATTGTTTTTTGCCCTTACTATTGGTGTTTTTTTTTTTTTTTTTTTGTGTGTGTGTGTGTATAGAGGGCTGCAAAAGGTGTGAACCAGTCAACCAATCCACTAGCAGAATAAGGTGCCTCCTCTTCATAGCCTTCCACACAAGTTCAGACTCAATCACAATCTCAAGTGATCGTGCACTTAGATTGATTAATTGTTGGAACTTAAGGTCGTTTAGTTTGTCTTCCTTTATTTTGTTATAGCAAGCACTTAAACAAACTTATTACGGTGCTTAGCTTTTGGTAGCTGTACCCTTTTGTTGGATTTTGCTGGCACTTAAAAAACCTTATTGCGGTGCTTAGATGTTGGTTGTTGTTATATATTGTAGGATTTTGCTAGCACTTAAACTATTAGTGCTTAGTTTAAGTGATAGCAAAATTTTTATTTTGTCTTTCATGGTATGAAAAATATGTATGCAGATTATACCCATATTTCCAGATAACATATATTCCCATTTTATGTTATTTACAACGCATGTTATATATCTTGTTTTTAGATTAATAATGCATGTTATTTTATGTTATTCTTACATGCTATAGATTAACATTGCATGTTATTTTTCCAACAACTGCATGATTTGTTTTTGAAAATTATCATGCCACCCATTATGTTGCTTGATTCGTTGGTTAATGGTTGAAAAGAAATTGTGTGAATATGTTTGTAAAATCAAGTGTGTGTTTGTAAAATCAAGTGAATGTCCAAGTGGTGGACTAATCCGATAAAAAAGTAAAAATATAATTGACTAAATAAACGGTGGAGAGATCACGATAGCTATCAGAAGATAGACATCAACAGAGATAGATATCAAAGCCATTCCCACCTCTAGACCAAAACAAGAGGATCGTTTGCTTAGGGTCTCTCACTACAGGTAATTTGAATTTTTTTCTTCTGTAATTTTTATTCTAATTTTCTAGATTTCTCAACTGAGATTCAATCCCATATCAGTTAGGGTTTGTTGTTTTTCATGAATCCTGGTTCTTGCTCCTTTCAAAAACCTTTCTGCTATAAACTCTTGAAATTTCAATCTCTTTTTGTTTGTTACAAATTTTAATTGTGTTCTAGGTGAGTTTTCTGTTTTGAGTTTGATTCATGGCTTGGATGCATTACTTTTTTTGTTATTTTTCTGGGAACTTATGTAATTGTTTGGTTTCAAAATAGGGATTTTTATTTGTTTATTGTTGTTATTGCAGCTTATGGAACGGAGAAGATGGATGATATTGTTGGTGTTTATATGTCTTTTTAGCTTCTCTTGTGGTAGAGGTATTTGATTCATGGCTTGGATGCATTACTTTTTTTGTTATTTTTCTGGGAACTTTTGTAATTGTTTGCGTTTGAAAGTAGGGATTTTTATTTGTTTGTTGTTGTTGTTATTGCAGATTATGGAACAGAGAAGATGGATGATATTGTTGGTGTTTATTTGCTCCAAGTCTCTCAGGTGATTCACATTTTTTTTTTATACAATTTTTACTTTGATTTATAGATTTCCTTTTAAGGTTCTCAGAGGTTCTGTGTTCTGGGTTTATTACAAGTTTTCTTCATTTAATTTGAATAGAATTTGGTCCCAACATAAATACCAAATTCAAGACAAGAAGGAGAAGAAGATCATATCGTTCAACAAATCAAACGCAAAAGAATAGGAAGACTCAGGTCCTCTTTCCTCTTCAATTCCTTCAAAAATGGTATGTTTCTAAATTTCCGCTTCTTTTCTATTTTTCTTTCATTGATTTTCTCTTCAATTTAGACAATATTGTTTCTGTGAACATGTATCAACTGGATTGCAAAGCTTCAGAGCATCTTGTTCTTTTTTTAAGAAAATGTTTATATTGGATTCGTTTTAGTATTTTTTTTCTTCTTGGGTTGTTTAAGATAATTTTTTGTTGTAAATTTTATATTTTGTATTCAATTTTGTGTTCTTGATGCTAATATATGATTGTTGTGACTTGTGATTCTTTCTTATGAATAACAGTGTTGAATACAATGTCTCATATGTGTACCTTGCCTTGTTTGCCTACTTTGATAGAGACAACGTCGCGGTCAAGGGTCTTGCCAAGTAATTTCTTTTTGGAAATCGTCAATTTCTTTATATCTTTTTCGATTGTTATTTTTGATAAAGCTCGGTTCTTTTTTGTGTTGTGATTGTGAACAGGTTTTTCAAGGAATCTTCTTTGGAAGAAAGAGAGCATGCTAAGAAACTGATGGAATATCAGGTGTTTGATTAGTTGTTTGTGTGGATTTTTTGTTATAGTATGCTTACCAATTTGCTTGCGGAAATTGAAATTTCATTTGCTTAATTCTTGTAATTCTTAGAACAAACGTGGCAGAAAAGTGAAGATGCAATCAATGTTGATGCCCCTCATTGAGTTTGATCATATGGAGAAGGTAGATGCATTATATGGTGAGTATCATGATACTTATTTGTCATCTCCTAAAAGTTATACTGTCTTGACTAAATTGCCAAATGGATTTGCTTTGCTTAAATTGTATTAGATGTGGTTTGGTTTGGAAACGGTGGATCATGCTTTGTTCTGGTGTGATGAAGTTTTGGAGGTCTAGAATAACATCAAATTTTGGGATCTGATGGAGAAGTTTAAAGAAATGCCCAATTTTGATTTGATCAGGTGGATTTTTAGGAAGGTTAGCATAGAGGTTTTTGAGGTCTTCTGTGGTGTCAATTGGGCTATGTGGAATGGAATTCTCTCGTTCATACTCGCAAATCTAAATAAGCCCTAGATATTATTTACTTTCTAGATTCTTATCTTCACGAATTTCTCTTCATTTATTTTATCTTTTGTTGATAATTCACGTGATGTTTTAGGCTGTTTAAAAGCTTAAAATTGATCATTTATTAGATGAGATTATTAATTTCATTTTTTTTTGGTTGACCTTTTTAATACTCGATTTTGAGATTCATGACTTTATTTCATTCAGTTGTTTGAGAATGTGTAGGATTATACCAAATCTTTGGGTAGATTTTTAGGTTTAATTTGTTAGCAGGCCAATTCATTTTATTAATTTGTTGCTGGTGCTAAATTGACAGGATGATGGTTTAGTCTACTATACATGCATGATGATAAATCATTTGTGATGTTTCTTTACACTGTCCAAAAAAAAAAAAGTTGCTCTACAAATTTTTAGCTAAATTGAGGCAAGGTTGAAGCATTACTGGTTATTGTTAATTGTGACTTTTTCTTCCTTATAAGTGACTTGTAGGATAGAAATGGTGTGGACCATCTAAAGCACAAATTTGATGGGCAAGCTATACTAACTATGTAGAGTTTACTTGAGTTTTAAGGACCCATAATATATATATTTTTTCCATTTGAATGATGTATATTTACCTTTGAATTGAAAATGGTTTAATTTGAGGAAGAGAAGAAAGTGATGGTATTTTATTGACCTATTGGACTGTATTCGAAGGAAAAATATGTATCAATCCATGTTTTAGTAGTAATATTGGTTGACAGTTTCTTCTTATTGTTGGATTCATTTTTTTTTAATGGCAATTTAGATAAGTTGAATATTGATGTTTCTTTGTATCTGAAGGAGAAGGAGAGGAAGGAGAAGGAGAAGAAGGAGAAGGAGAAGAAGAAGGAGATCGAGATCGGTTTTAAAAGAGAGTATCTGTAACAATGAGGGTCAGGCCATGGCCTCCTGCATGCAGAACTGCAAGCCTTTTTTTTTTTTTTTTCTTTCTTTTTTTTGTGCGGAAGCTCTTGAGAGGTGTCCCGTCACGATTATTAATAATGAAAGTGTTTAATATAATATATGGGATTATGGTAATCCATTATTATATTTATGCGGTCTTTCTATTATCAATTCGAACTGATAATAAATATATCAGGACGAAGAATGTGGACCACAGATTATGGAGAAGTTTTAACAAGTGCGTACACTTTGAGTCAAAGTATGTAAATCTAGTGGTCCACATTCTTTGTCCTGATATATTTATTGTCAGTTCGACCTGATAATAGAAAATCTATATATTTATGAATACGTGATATTTATGAAATTATCTTTTATCAAATTTCATAACTAATCCCAGTATCCCCCCACATGGCACATCTGAATGGAGAGGGGTTTTGGATTTTATATCGTTTATTATTGTGACAAAAAAAATCATAATCATAATTATAATTACCCAAAAAATATAATATGAAGACAAATCAACCACATGCCTTGCATGTGCCATCAAACCTAGTATATATAAAAGAGTCTTCTTTTTACTACGTAAAATAAAATCAATGCTATGTTTAAAAAATAAAAAAATAAAAAAAAGGTGAATTATTAATTAAACACAAATGAATATCGATAAAGTGAATGATTCTTTTTTTTTTTTTTTTTTTTTTTTTTTAATGTACAACAACTACCAAGACCCTACGAGGATTGGACACTACTAGCACAGCCCGAGCAACTACTCCCACAAGAGGGGAGAGGACACCCACACATGAGGTGGGACAAGGAAATAATGGGTGTATATATATACACGGTGCCAGATGTTGAACCGTGGTGGTGAAGTCTCCCTTTGGAGAGTCACACCATATTGACAAGAGGCCCAATGGCATAAAGTGGATGATTCTAACGATTAATAGTTGAGAACTAAACTTTGACCAAAGTACCAAATCCATCAAAAGAATATAATATTAAAGGCTAAAAATTCATAAAGAGCAGGTATTTGTAACAAAAGAGAAAGCATTATTATTGATGATGACTTAGATCATCAAACCCACAATCATCACCCACAAGAATATGTTATCTTTAATGCCACATTTGACATTACTGAACAAGCCTGTCTAACATTATTCTAATATTATTAATATTTAATTCAATCTAATAATTCAAAGAAATCAAGTACTTTAAAAATAAAAACGAAATAATTATTTTTCGAAAAGACACCATAAAATAAATAAATTAAAAAAAAAAAAAAAAAAAAAAAAAAACATGCAACCATATACATGTTCTTCAAATGCGAAGCCAACTTCATCATATTTGGAGGATCGAAGGGTTATGATAAAATTTAATTGAAAAATATAAATATAAAAATTTAATCATATTTTAATTACTTTAAGAAAAAAAAAAAATGGTCTAGGACCTTAGTGGCTTCGCCAGTGATGGTCTATATTAACGTAATTATATATAAATTCTATTGGACAAAACGATGTTAGATCAGTGATGATATATCTCATTGCATCTCCACCATGAGAATGTGAGTTTGGAAAGAAAACTCTATAATATATATATGTTTTTTTATAAACCACTGATTAAGTGACTCGAATTTGAGACATTGTCAGATTGAACGAACAAAATTCTATAGTAATTAACAACATTTTATTAATCAGTAAACATACTTCACTTTCTGATCATATCAACATTAATTCCTCCTACTAAGTACTAACTAGTCACTTTTCTCTTTATCTTTATGCAAACATATTCTTCAAGTCAACAAAAGAACAAAAGATAAAACATAGAAAGATACCAATACCACAACACAACATTTCACTTTGATTCCAGCAAAAGACACTTTTGTAGGACCCAAAATCTATCATTAATCGGCATATGCATGGAGATTAAAGAACCAACATCAACTATCAATCAACTTGGGATCTTTTCAAGGATTGTTAGTGATTCTTTCATGGAAGGTCTCTTTTGTGGTGCAAAAGCAGCACAGCTAAACCCTAACTTGAAACAAGTCACCAAGGCCTCTTCTCTGCTCTCCTCATCAGCCCTAATTGCCACGTCAGCCATTCTCAAAAGCCGGTACTTCTCCTCTATCGAACTTGAGCATGTGGCAGCAGCGTATTGGCTCAGCTCCGGTTCCGATAATGCCCTCCCCGTGAGAAGCTCAAGCAAAACTACACCAAATGAATACACATCCCATTTAGGGTTTGGTTTCAGATTCTTTAGTGCCTCGGGTGCTTGATACGGAGACAATGACAACGACGTAGAGCTACCGGGTGCATAAGGGCTGGAGGGGTTCAGGTGGTAGAGGTCTAGTGGGATGTCACGAGCAATGGCGGTTGTGGAGATGGCGTTTCTTTGGCTTCCGAAAAGGCGGGTGGAGGAGGGGCTTGGTTTGTGAGATGTTGATGAGTTGTTGGAGACAAGACGGTCTAGACCTAAATCGCTTATAAGAGGCTCCATATCTGGTGAGCTTAAAAGGATATTGGTTGGTTTGATGTTGCCATGCACGTGTTTCTTCTCATGAATGTAGGAGAGTCCTCTAGCTACTCCTCTTGCTATCTTCAACCTCACTTTGAATGATAAATGGCATGGCGATGAACCTGCTTTCTCTGCAATTTGATCATGAAATAAAATTACGCAATTAGCATCAGAATGTTGAGCGATATCAATCTCTAAAACATGACCACACTACAACCGACAAATCTTCCCACACTTTACAATTTTATCAAAAACAATATTTGCATTATCAAAACTCAAACCATGGTGAGAGATTCTTTCAAGTTTCCAACAACAACAAGACTATTCGGGTTTTACATTAAATTTTTAAGGGTAGTGTTAACATGTGTCCTTATATACTACCTAATATTTAAATACCATAACTTTCTAAGATACTATTAAACATGTACTCCTAATTAAACTTCTAATTTTATCTATTTTTAAACTAATAAGAATTAAAAATATTTAAATTTACGATTAAACATTTTGTTTGAGGAATCCATATCATCTCTCGATAGACGAATATTATAATTCACTCAAGATAAATAATTTAGAGCAAACATTTTATGATTTTTTGGAATTCTAGCTCTAGATTGAAATTCAAAATCTAGAGAATTCAAATATTAATCACAAACTAGTTAGGTGGGAAAGTATATCCAACTTTGGCTCAAAATTCAACTAAATTACATTGAGCTGGTATAAGACAGCAAGTAGGAGTAACTCTAGTTATATATGCAAACGACAATGTCCTGTCAACACTTGTTAGACATTTCAATTCCTAGATTGGACCTAGACAATGACTCCTAGTCCTGGACCAATACCCATCAATTTATATATTAAAATAAGAATATATGCAGCATATATAATAAGAACCTGGACCAGAAAAATCCAAAATTGACAAATTAGTGCCACCAATATGGAGTTGCCTACCTTCATATATCGGGTGTGATTACATTGGACCACTTCAAAGATGGCCATTGCATTTTTATCTCTTTCATATGTATCACAATATTTGTGAAAAGTATTTTGAAAACAAATTATTTTTGTTTTTTTGTGTTTTGAAATTTACTTTTAATACCTTTTAACTTTTAATTAATTAGTTAAAAAATCTTTCAACTTTATTTTTGTAATATTCGGTTAAAATATAGAAAAAAAAAAAAAAAAAGTTTAGAAAGTTGCTTGCAGTAGGTAATTTAGAAAAATCTATCCTAATCAACACCGTAAAATAGATATTCTAAGGCTTGTAATTATATAAAAACATTTTGTACAATAAAAATAATTTCATATATTTTAAACTAATAATAATAAATATATGTTTCTAAATTAAATTTAAAAAAAAAAACTTTTAGTAAAACAAAACAATAATAATAATAATAATAATAGTGAGACAAACATATTAAACCCCACAACCACAAGCAAATAATCACGAATTCACGAGGCCAAGATAGAATTTGTCTCCACCTATTAAAAAAAAAAAAAAAAAAGATGTGGAGTTCAATAAACAGTGAGCCACTCACGGTGGCGTTTTTTCTACGAAACCAACAGTAACACATGTTTTGGCGTATTCTTTTGTTTCTACTTTCCAAAAAGCACTTTTTCCACAGTTTCACTACTCTGCTTCGCGGACTAACGAGATTTACACTGCAGACCACGTCATCATACTACTATAGACTCATCAGTCATCACACTGTACCCTAAATTTCACATTCTTTACTGACATAAACTTGCATGAAATTTTACACCGTCCGATCTAAATAAATATCAGGCTCCACAAACTAACTCTAAAATTCTAACGGTGAATGTCTAAACAGTGCAGTTTTCAGGAAAAAAAAAAAATCAGGTCTTGTGATTAGATGTTCGGTCCATATGATGTAAGATTAGTAAATCGAATGTGTATTTTGATGCACGGTTCAAACAGTCGAATGAAAGTTATATTTTAGTGAAAAACAGTAGACGATGCTAACATGAACGACAAATGTATGATGTATTTTAGCTTAAAAAAAAGAAGATTTTGCTAAAATGCGCCAGAGATGGAACTTACTGTAACTAGAAGCAGCGAGGCTGCCATTGGAGACAAAGTCATAGATGACAAGCTTCTCTTCTTCTGCCCAGTAAAACCCACGAAGCTTAACCAAATTTGGATGCTTCAACTTAGCAATTGCCTTCACTTGGCTCTCGAAATCCTTCAATTTCACGACTCCGCTCTCTCCGATTCTTCTCACAGCAAGCGCCGTCCCATCTCCGAGCACCGCCTTGTACACAATGCTGGAACCAGTCGTCCCCAATATATATGCTGACGCCTTGAACAATGTCTCCAGCTCAAGTTCTATCTCTCCATTATCAACTGTCACTAGTATTCCTCCTTTGTGTTTGTTGTTGTTGTTGTTGTTGTCTTGGTCGCTGTCAGAGCTTGTAGTTGCCTCTGATGTGCTCTCTTCCTCGCCGCCGGTTATTGTCAAGCACGACGACCACGGTGCTGGTTTTCTTGAATAGTGTTCTACTTGTTGTTCTGTTTTTGTGATGGACTCTGTATGCTGTTTCTTTTCTTGGTTTGCAGAGTTGTTTGTGTACCCTACTCCTGTTTCGTTCGGCTCTGCTTTTCGTTTCCTGAGTTGGTAAACGTAAAGTATCACCATAGCGAGAATGGCTATTCCGGCTAAGTCTGCGACGGCGATGGCTGCGATTGTGCCTGGTTTTAGACCACTTTGTGGGGCTTGATTCTGATTCTGATTCTGATTCTGACTCTGAGGCTGATTTGGGATTTGTTGTGAATTTGCAACCGGGACAGAGTCTATGTTTTTGGGAATTACAGCAATTGCTGGTGATATTGTTGACACGTTTGGTGGTGTGGACAGGGTTGAAGGTATTGAACAGAGATTCTTCAATGGCTTCCCACAAAGTTCAAGATTTCCAGAATATGATGACGTTCTCTGATGAAGCAGAGGCTGAGAATCTGGAATAGGTCCTGTCAAGTTGTTGAATGATAAATCAATGGTGGCATTTTGTGGGATTCTTTTTGCAAATTTTGGTGATATAGAACCTGAAATCTTGTTGTATGATAAATTCAAGTAACGCAAACTATCACCACCAAAATGTAGAGGAAGAGAACCATTGAATAGATTTGAAGACAGATCCAACACACCAACTGAACTGAACCCACTTGGAATTTCACCAGAAAAATAATTACTTCTCAGAGAAACAACAGTTAAATTCTTCAAATCAGTTAGATTTTGAGGCAACTTTCCAGCAAACGCATTATCAGAGAGATTCAAGACCTGTAGAGTTTTCATTTCACCGATTAGTTCAGGCAACTGACCAGATATCACATTGTTAGAGAGAGACAGAACCTGAAGCTCGGTAGAGTTGAAGATTGAAACAGGGAGGGACCCATTGAAGAAGTTGTTGGAGAGATCAAGATGTTTGAGGTGTTGTATCAAGCACAAGTCTTTAGTGACTGAACCCAGAAGCTGACTGTTTGGGAGGACCAAACTGGTGACTCTGAACATGTCTGGTGTGCCTGGATTGCCAATTTCGGAGCAGGTGACTCCATTCCATGAACATGGTGTCTCATCATCGTAGTTCCAGTTTTGCAAAACTGATAATGGGTCACTGAGGATTGAGTATTTGAAGGAAAGCAAAAGAACCCCATCTGTGTTGAGCGCAAACAGTGAAGGGACAACAAGAACAAGAACATTAATGAAGACCATAAAAGGAAATTGCTTTTACTGATGACACACATGGTTTTTTGATCTCTTGGATACTGCCTGTGAATCCTAGGCTGGTCTCTCTAGTCTCTACATATTCATAGTGAGAATCTGAGAGAGAAGGTGACCAACTGCAGTTATGGTTGTTCTGGTGACCAAATCAATGAGAATATTTCAGATCAAGAAAAGTTGGTGGTGGTTTGTATAAAGACACAAATTTTACAGAGTTTTGAGCAGAAAGTAGAGAGAAGTGGAAGTGGAAGTGAGTTGGGTGGAGTTGTTGTAATGAATGGAGCTGAAGTGAAGCTGAGATGAGTAATAAAAATGGGTGCCCACTGCCCGCTGCCCACTGTACTGGCTCTGCCAAGACTGACTTATTAGTTTTTAGTTAAAACATAGTTTTTTGGCGTATAAAATTAGAAAGAAATTGCGGACAGGAATCTAATGTCTGTTACTATAAGACACCCAAGTGAGTTGGAGCCCATCACCCTCCTCTTTCTCTATTGACTTTGATGTCCTGTAATTTTATTTTATTTTATTTTATTTTTACAGTAGGGTTAAATTTTTCCTTTATGCCTTTTGTTTTAATTAATATAAATTTACAAGTAAAAAAAAAAAGGATATAATTCGACAAGTATTATCATTTATGTGGGTGGGTAGAATTTTACCATTAGACTATTTCAACACTTCGGTCGTACAGGGGAGGAGATAGGCGGGGCACGTCCCCCCAAACCAAAATATTTTTAACAAATGTTTAATGTATAAAATTGTCATAATATGTTATATAGGTAAAGATATCTCTGGCTCATCATATTATTTTTTAATTATAAATATAATTATTACCATTTAAAATCTGGTCCAACCAATATATCTAAGAAAGCTTGATGTGAGACAGCATCAACAACTATGAGTATGTGATCATAACCCGTTTTAAGAAGAAATTATTCATATGTTTCTATTTAATAATGTATTTAATGAATAGATATCATAAAGATTATTAACCATGATAACTAAAAAATACTATATGTGATAGATTATTTACTAAAGTAGTAAGTTTATTTTGTGAATCATGCAACATAGATGTTCCATATATTAATGCTCGTTACATTGTAATATGAGGTCGAACTCACCATCAACAAGATAATTTTACAATTAAACAGTATTATTGGGTATGTAAATATTTTATGTCGCAATTGATTTTCAATTACAAGAATCAAATATGAGTATAAATTCGATTATAAATGATTTTTTAGATTTTAAAGAGCGTAATTTTGATTCATAAAACTAATATTTATTTTATTTATTAATTTATGAGACTAAATGGTATTATATTTGTTTTTTTGTTTTTTTAATAATTTAATTTTTAAATAATAATATATTTGTCTTGAACAAACTTGAATTTATTTTTGTCTCGGCCCCCCCAAGCCAAAATCTTGGCTTCGCTCTCGTACATTCACTCTTAGTTCAAGTGGTGTGCATCTCATTATACATGTAAATGGTGGGAGTTCAAGTCCCTTCATACGTGTTAACTAACATGAATGAGGAATTATCTTCTTATATTGTGTAATTAGATACTTTCGATCTTGATAAATCCTGACAAATCATAAACCCCCAAACATAGAGTAGTTAGTAGTAGGTCCGCATAGACAGGAACCATCGAACATATAATAGGCAGGTATGGACCAACCCTCCCTTCGCACATATAGTAGGCAGATACTGACTGACACCGACTCTTTTTTTTTTTTTTTTTTTATCCATTTAAACTTCAGTGTTAGTTCCATCACTAGTTTTGAGATGTTAGAATTTGCATTTTTGTTGTGTTGTGCATCTTCTCCTTGCATATTTGTTTTCAGCCTTTTTTTTTTTTTTTTTTTTGTAATTTTATAATTTTGAATAGTTTTTTTTTTTTGTATTTTTGTTTTGTTTTGTAGGGTTAGATCATTGTCTTCGTGAAATGTGAAAGCTCCCCGTGATTCCAAATGAAAACAAAGTAAAAAGGACTTATTAATCAGTGACTGCATACTGTTACTGATCAATATTTCCACAATTGTCGATATATACATACATACATACATACATACATACATACAGTTTTTCTATTATCAGTTCGAACTGACAAAAGTTATATCAGTTCCTTATATGTGGGCCAATGGATTTAAATACTTTGACTGACAAGTGCATATAGCCAAGTCAAAGTATTTAAATCTAGTAGTCCACATGCAAGGAACTGATATAACTTTTGTCAGTTCGAACTGATAATAGAATTTCTGTATATATATATATATATATATATATAACATTTCTCTAATCAGGACCGTCTTTAACTTATAATTTCAGAACATTCTTACTAAAAAACTACAATACATAAATATATATAGATATAATATATATAGATTTTCTATTATCAGTTCGTCCTGACAATAAATATATTAGGACGAAGAATGTGGACCACAGATTATTAAGAAGTTTTGAGAAGTGTATACACTTTGAGTCAAAGTATATAAATCTAATGGTCCACATTCTTCGTCCTGATATATTTATTGTCATGGCGAACTAATAATATAATATATATATATATATATATATATGGTTATAGTATGCCACCAAAACAACTCAGCTGCCTATATGGCTATGTATAGTGCCAAAACAAGTAATCTTTTATAATTTAATCCAAAATACTCTAATTAAAGAATATACAGTTGTAATTATTCTTATAATCTCATTATTTAAATAAGAAAAGTAGGTTTATGCGTAAATCTAAATTTAAAAAGTTGGTAGCAACAGATGTTTTGGTATGACTGACTACTTTTTATCTGGTGATGGGCCATTTATTACTTTCTATTCATATGTTAAAAAAAATATTATACATAAAATAAAATCAATTCCAACTCTAAACTAATTACTTTTGATCACAGTGAAGGGCTCAAGTTATTCCTTTCGTTCAAATAATGCTCATATTCTAAAGCAGACACTTTTAAAATGTTTGCAGTATTTTCTGCCGTGTCTCTTCTTCATTCATTTGGGATTATATACAGATTACAATCAATCAATCAATCTTCTTAATAGTCTCCTAGAGTCATGGAGAGTATCAAGGTAATTTACAGACAAAGATTACGGTCAATGATACACGATTGTTTCCTAAAGAATATCAATAGAACAGGAAAGAGTCATGGAGGAGATTGGCTGACAGATTTTCTTCTATCAACTTTTACTGTTTTACATATGTTTCTTTCAATTTTTTATTTTTTATTTTCACTTTATTTAAGTAGATTATTGAAAGTTTAGGAGTAAATATATCACATATTTCACATGCACCCTTATAAACTATAAAGCAGACCAATCCACACCATTTATACAAATAATATATATGACCTGAACAACTAGTTACGTCTGAGTTCGATTATTTTTAACAATTGAACCGTTGAAATTCTGATTTCGACTTATATTGACGCAGAACGGAAGTTCAAGGGTTTACTAGCGTAATCCCCAAAGTAACAAAACTGGAATCCACCAGCAAAGAACGAATGTATGTAACTGAAAATTGATAATATTATTGAATGAATTCTGAAACTGATAACAAAGGGCCTTAAATAGCCTCTCGAAACCCTAAAATAAGCAAAAGACTAAAATATCCTCAAGCTAAACAAAAACAACTTAAAAACGGAAAAATAAAATAAAACACAAAATCTTCGGTTGCCCGACAGCCTAACTTAAACTGCTCCGATGAGGATGCAAATGACGTCAACCGGGGGAACCCTAGTTGCCACGCTATAGAACTCTGAAAACCCTTTCCGAAAACATATTATAATAGGAAATCTGACAACCGAGTCAAAAGTTATGCCCGTTTCTTTGGACCACCTCTTTTAGACAATTTCCTGTCCATCTCTTCTTCAAACTCTAAAACCAATTGTCCTACATCATATATCACCCTCTCCCCGGACCCTAATTGTTTAGCAATCACATCAGCATATATATTATATATGTGGCCATAAGAATTCAGAGCAGTTGATGAGTTGCCACACATGGAGTTGGTCTTTGGTTATGAATCTATGATATAATCTACCAATCCTTTCTCTCTAATAATATTAGTTGCTAAATCAACCACTCAACAAATACAAAACCTAAAGAATAATGTTAATTATTACTTGATTCAATATTGTTGATCAGCATTATAATATCATATAATCAAGTTAGGGTTGTTCAAAAATCAATAATATATATATATATAAACTAATCTCTTAAAGAAATGTAATTTGAACAATTTAAATAAAATGATAAAATCCAAATAAGTACAATTCAAAACTTGGAAGTAATTTAAAAAGTGACAATCAAATTTTATTAATGAAACTTGGATGTTATATGAAATGAAAATTCTAATTTTTTTTTTATTGGATTTAACTCGCATATATAAAACAAATCCATATGTGAACATTTTTGTTGGTTGATTAGAATCAACAATTTATGATTAATAAATTATGAAAAACTAAATTAATTAATTATAAACGCCATATTTAATTTCAACCGTTAAAAATATTTTGACTTAATTCTTCAAATATATCAATCTATGTCAAAATAGAGTGAAGGTTATTATACAACCAATAAAATTATCTCAAAATTTACCAAATAACGTAACATGTGATTTATCTTTACAATGTCATTTATTGAACATCATCTCATAATTATTTGTCATATCATTTAGGTTTGTATTCGAACAATAGTACACTCTGTATTTATCATTTTTTTTATTAAATGATTGATTCTGATTTTTGGTCATCTTATTTGTCAAAATGAATGGTCAAAAAAATTATAAATAGTGAAACCTTTACTTTCTTTTTTATCATGTGTGTTTGTTTTGTTCCTTTTACTTCACATGTTGCTTTTGAGTTTTTTTTTTTTTTTTTTTTTTTTGTAGTTGTAGCTATTGTTGTTCACAAAATGTGCTACACTACTTATACTTTTTACCTACCAGCTACCACAAGGTTAAGGTCACTGTTGCTCTTCACCTCTTTACTTGTATTCATTTTTTCTTGAAGAATACTCTTTCACCTTTCAATTCAATTATCAAACTGTTAGGTCTAACATACTTCATCATTTAATTACTGCAACATAATTATAACAGACATACTTTCTTTTGTTTAAAGAAAAAATATTTGGAAATAAAACAGTAAATTTCACAATTTTAAAAGAGGGTGGGATCCGAATTCTGACCTAATGAACATGTTGAAATCCTTTTCCGAACGTTTTCAAGGAATATGAATTTCATAGAATTTGATTTCCGACCTCAAGAAATAGGAAACTCTTTTCTGATCATTTTAAAAAGAATCTAGATTCCATGGAATCCAAATTCCTTAGATTAATAATGGAAACAAACAACAAAATCGCATTTCCTTTCATTTTCCTGCTCTATTTCGCCAATCAAAAACCACTTTGGATTTTTAGCTATAAGTCCAAATCCTGGGCTGAACAAGGCCCATACTCAGGCCCATACCGTGCCCAGACCCAGGCCCAAAACTAGGCCCAATTTCAGGCCCAGTTGTGATATACCCAACCCGTGCTCAAGAAAGAAAAAAAAGAAAAAAAAAAAAGTGTAGTAGCTTTAGCTTGAGTTAAATTTCCTTATACACACACAATAGTCTACAGTTTATACAGTGGATCGCTCAACTAATTAATAATCGTAAAATTATGCAAACGCTACTCTTGCCGGCGGGTCTTTCCGGCATCTCAACAGCGGCGGGTCCTCCACGGAGAACTCTCTCCTTAAACGTCGCCTCTAATGTCGGTGTCTCCTTGCGGAATTCTTCTGTCTCCTCCAACAAAACCCTCCACTTATCTTCAGACGGTGCTCTGGCAAACAGAGGATCAAAACACTCCTGCACTAAGCTCGCTTCTTCTCCGGTCTCACCCGCTTTCACTTCCCCCAACGACGAATCCGAAAAGACTAAACTTGCTCAGGTTTTGCCTCTCTTTCTTTATTCTTTTTTCTGTTTGGTACTGAGAAAATGCGGCAAACGAAAAAGATTTTTTATTTTTTATTTATTTTTATTTGCAAAGTTGAAGGCTCGTTTAAACATAATTCAACTAGTTGAGTAGGACAATTTTTTTATTTTTTTTTATTTTTATGTTGGAGACTTTCTTGCATGTTTAAAAATATCTAATAAGGTTGTTAATTCTTTAACTAGGGTTTTTGTTTCACTAGTTGCTAAATGTGATGTTTGTGTAATGCTATATGTTATTCATTCTTTTATTATGGGTTTGGTTTCAGTGAATTCTAAATGCATTATATTTTCAATTTGTGTTATCAAGTTTGATTTTTTGTATTAAAGGCTTTTGATTTTGCTATAGTTTAAACCCAACATTTCTGTAATGTTGAACTAAATTGAAGATTATGGATTTTAAATTGTGTAGGTTGCAAAGAGATTAGAAAACACGTCGAGGTATTTCAAGCGGTTGGGTAGTTTGGGTTTTTGGGGGCAGCTAGTGTGCACTGCAGTTGCGGCGGTGATTCTGTCTTTCTCCGTTGTTGTTACTGGGAAGGTCTCATCACCTGCAACCTTCTATGCTACTGCTGGTGGGATTGCAGCTGCTTTTATTTCGGTGTTTTGGTCATTTGGGTATATTCGGCTTTCTGAGAAGCTTCGGAAAACTGCCAGTGAGCCTTCCAAGGTACTATTTTAGTTGAATAGGTATATCTTAACATTCTTATCTTTTGTGTGGAATTTTCTTGCCTTATCAATTGTACCTCTGTTATTTTAAATGAGTGTTGGTGCTAGAGGAAACAGATTTGCAAAACAATTACCACTGTTTTGGATGAATGCTACATCATGTTAAGTTGTGAACATAATTGATCAAACTTAAATGCATATGAGTATGCATTTTCATGACTGGAAATTTTGTAGTCGATCATTGCAGAGAACAGGTTGTATTATAATGTAGTCCTTTACTTCAACTTTCTACTTAAATTCTAGTGCTAAGTATATGTATATATAAAACACAAATTTTATAAATGAGAAATTGAGAATTCAACATATATAGAATTGAGTGATACCTCTGTGGTCTTCCAAGAACAAACAAGGAGAGCACATTATACAGAAAAAAAACATAAACGAAAGGAGCCAAAAAAGTTCCCCAACCATCATACAACTGGGCACTAAGTCTTGATATCTATGATTTTGAATTGGATGTTATTAAACCTGCCTGTATACTTAAATGAAGTAAATAAGTTGTCATTTATTATTTAAGAAAAATGTTGACATGTATAACTGAGATGTTCAAGTGCTGGGGCCTGAAGACAAAGCAGGAAGCGATGCGTTATTAACACTTTAACAGGCCTTTGTAGGAGTATCTTTGACATTGTTACATCAATTTTGAAAAATCATATACTCATTTAAGATCTTCAGCACTGAGGTACTGTAGTAGAAATACATGTATGATGTGTGTTATCATCAATAATGTCTTGTAAGATTGACCGCAACTGCAATTAGTTTCATACTTGAGGACTTGAGGACTTGTATTGACAAGGAAAATCTCTGTCTAGGATGATTTCTTAAAGTGAGTTACTGTGGGCTATAGAATATATTTTTTCTTTTTTTGATCTTCTATTTCGTAACGTGTTTCCCTTGTCTCTCAAGGAATGAGTGGAAGATCAATTCAAATAACAAGTTTAGGATTGCATCAAGTGTAGAAGATCTGTTAATTGGAAGACGTCTAATCGAATTTAGCAGTAGTTGAGTTTGCTTAGTGCTGGTTATATTTGATGCCTGTGAAATGAACAAATACATGTTACTTAGTGCTTCATTGAACTCAGTTGCTTGTGTTTTCAGGCTCCTCCTCGTGCTGATGTTGTGAAAAGCCTGAAAAATGGAATAGTAGTGAATCTTCTGGGAATGGGTGCTGCTATTCTTGGCATGCAAGCCACAGTGGGATTGTTGGTTGCGAAGGCTCTCACTACATCGGCGAACCCCTATTATCAAGGAATCACCCCTGGCTATAGTCCAGTGCTGGCATTGGATGTATTCTTGGTGCAGGTACTCATACTGAATTTCGACTCTAGTTACTTCTTCAAATCAGGAAATTTTGGTTTCATGTGATGTATATAATGACTCTAATATCTATTAGTTTCTATTAATTAAAATAAAGAAAAGATCTAAGAGGAAATAAGGGCTTTTATCCAAACTTCCGAGCTTAATGTTTTATGTGCCGTACTCCATATCACCAAATGTCCTACCTCTGAACGATACTTGTGCTATATCCATGCTTCTCATCTCTGAAAGTTTTAGGAGGCGACAAACTTTGACTAAATCATATCGGGACAATTCTTTAAAGGTATATGTGTCTGATGAACCCAAGTGCTTCACCTGGCCAGCTAAATGTTTAAATTGGTACAAGAGTCTCTCATTCTATCATCAATTGAGTTCCAAGTCCAAAAGCAGCAAATAAAAACCTCACCTGGTTAAGAAACCTTAAGTTTTCCCAATTTAATAGATGTGCACACACAGAAAAACACTACTCACTCAAGTGGGGGGATTTCTCAGTATTGGGTTGCTATTTACTTGTCTTTCATCATCATCCATTAATTGCTTGTGCAGGCATCAGCAAACACTATCCTTTCTCATTTCCTGGGGCTTGTTTTCTCATTGGAGTTGTTGCGCTCGGTTACACTACCATCTTCAGAAAGCATGCCAGTTTTTAAGGTCGCATAAACTTGGACCCTGTTGGTTGGATATAATGTATTTCAATACTTCTAGTGAAAAAACATGATTTTGTAGCCTTAATTGTTAAAAAAATGGAATGTTTGCATGAGTTTTTAATAAGTTCCTAGTCATGTGTGTTTCATATCTTAGATCTTGGGAGCCCATTTTCATTAATAACAAATACTTGCTACTTGAGTATGTCGACCTATTTTTAAGTACAGAACTTAGAGCTTCCCAACATCATAGCACGACATCAGCACATTTTCATATATTCACTAAAAAGGAGGTAACTATTTTTTTCCTTCTTCTTTGCCCCTTATCGAATATCATTGATGATGCAAAGACACGAAAAGAAATTTTTTAGCTTTGCCGAAGCTCATACTAGCTCTTTGATGTTTTGGCTTAATTGTTGTTCTTATGTTCATAAAATAGCTTGTTCATCTCTTAATTTTATGTTCATAAAATAGCTTAATTTTATGTTCATAAAATTAAAATTCCTGATATCCGATCACTTGGCCGTGTTCTACATGGTCTCAATTAAGTGAGTAGTGTTACAATTTTGTGCTATATGTCTGTTTCTGCGAAGTATAAAATAAAGAAGGAAAAAAATTTCTATCAGCAAGAGCTATATGAGAGAAGGAACCTCAAGGCTTGAATTTGCCCTTGATGCTAGTTTTTATGGTATAGAAACATAACATAGCTATTATCAGAACACTTGATGGTTGCTATCTTCTTGGACTAGTTGTTATTGCTTCCTTTGCAGTTGTTGCCTTGTAGAGGCTTCATTGCGCCACCATATCATTTCGTTTCCTTTGTATTTGGTATTTATCTAAAACAGCCCTGTGTCTACTATTATTATTTTGAAACATATTCAAGCCATTGATAGCAATATAAACACGGTTTGGTGGTAAATGATACTCATTTCGTTTGAAACGAGTAGCAATATGAACCTCATGGGAGATCAATGTGAACAATTTTGATCAAAATGTTATAAGAGCACCTATGATCATGAACCATGTTGGAAAACTTATAATCAGTCCCTTTTGATATTTGGGCTCCCAACCTTCTGAACTATTGAAGATATTACTATCTAATTAAAAATAATCAAAATTACTACTCTTGACACCCAATGTTTCATAAAGTGTAATATGTCATTCAAAATCAAAACCAATTACTTAGCTAAATATGATTTTGACATAATTGAGTAATTGACATAATTTTTACAAACCCCAAGAAAATCTAAATATAATTTATGGAGCAGGTGGTGAGACCTAGTGATAGAAGCTTTTAGATAATAAGAAAAACATGTTAAACTCACAAGGATAACCTTTGATATAAGGGATCCACGCATCATTTGAAATCTGAATTGATACAAATTGAGAAACCCAACTTAAGCTTTGGCATACGAAGAATGGATCGTAGAAGAAGAAGAGACAGAAGAATGCAGTGATAACTATTTGGAGTGATTAGTGATAATTGAGCCACCCATGCCACAAGCTTTTGCCTAATTACATCCTTTTGCTGTAGTACACAAGGAATGTTCACAATCCGAATTGGAAGACAACATGCCACAAAAGCATTAAATCGAACATATAGCATGGAAACTTATAAACTTGAACTCCATTACCAAAATCCAAGTCTCGCCCCCACCATTGGAGGACTTTGTCAAGTGGAAAAGACAATGTAATCACGAGTTTTAACTGCACACAAAACTTATCAAGAATATCGAACCCCTTCATGAGAAAAAAAGAGCAAAAATCTCAACGTTTTCCCAAACGTCGAAGCTGTTACGGTTAGTCCAGTCCTACACAATTAACCATACTAACTGGCATCTGATTATCACTCTACAAACAGTATTCCAGTGCCCAAAAAGCATCAAGTTGAAACTGGTTTAAAGCCTCAAAGAACTACTAGGTAACCTGCAGCAAACAAATATAAATATGCTTTAGTCCACCTCCACAAAACAAGGTAGAGAGAGAGAGAGAGAGAGAGTGAGGGACAATTAAACCCAACAGTACAGTTGGCGATCACTTTTCAAAGATAACAAGCAAAGTAGGAATCCATGTTTTAAATAATTGTACAAATAATGAAAACTATGGTGAAGATGCACTTATGCTAATGAAAATGTGTGCACCTATAATAATTAATAACAACACCATATATCTCTTTGGTTTCTGGGCAAGTACAAGGGATTTTCTATCGAAAATAGTAAAAATGATAATTAAGCAAATGAATCAATGATACCCAAATTCTATACTGAAAGGCAACACATAACTGGTTTGTATATGTAACTATGTTTATGGTAAAAGAAAACATCTCACGTGTTTGATTTTTCCTACGTGAACATGTTTATGTAGAAAAAAGAAAAATACAGTTAAATTCAATCACATATGAAATGATTGTCAACCATATGACATAAAGGCTAAATGCTTTATAAATTATCATACACAGAGGGGATGTTGACATACAATTCTTGAGAAAGTATATAAAAATTAGAATATAGAAAAGGAAGGGAACCATAAATGCTAAATCATACATCAAACATAAGTACAGAACAGGATCTGACAAATGATTTAGTTCAGGCGTTCAGCTAATCCATAATACAATTTTCCCAAACAGGATATTTCAATTTTTATTGAAATCTTAATAATTAACGGTTTCATGCTTAACATCCTGAAACATTTTGAGGACATTAGATTTTTTATACTGTAACTGTTATACTCTAATGTTCCTATCTGCAACTACTCTTGAATACACTTAGTTTAAAAATAGACCCCAAAGCACAGAAGAAAGAACACTCAATTTTTCATATACCACAGAATGCATGATTAACACGAGTGAGAAAACGAGTAACTCATACAAGACAAGCAAAACAGACTTGCCTACTGAGTCTTCTTTTCCTTAATTTGGGACATTGGAATCTTCTTTAGAAACTTTTCATCAATTTTATGATATTGCGTTCGAACGACTCTAGTTATTATGCACAACTTTTCATCAATGTGGTCCTGGTACTTGTCATACACCACCGGAACTGACAGACTAAGAAGAATCCCTGAAAAAAGAACCAAAGATGTGAGCAATGTTATGCCTAATATATTTATAAAAATCAAAACACAAGTAGCAGAAAACTCACCAATGTAAACCAGAGTGAGAAAGTTGAAGAGACTACCAATATAAGATACCACCAACAACACAAAAGCAACCTAAGACCAAATCCACATTACAGTAAAATATTTCATTTTCCTATTTTATTCAATAACATAGAATTCAATCTCACTAGAAACACTTAACAGGATGGGCATCAGCTAACCTGAAGAAATATTCTCAAATTCCTTCCCACAGCAACATCACGTGCAATAGACAATCCAGAATTGGCCCAAACTCGCATGGCATCAGCAGCCTTCACAACAGTCTTATCTGAGATTTGCAGATCAGGGAGGGGAGGCAGAGGCCTAAATCACACCATGAACCAATTTCATTATTTAAATCCACCCATATCGTTATCTACTTTCAACCTCAATTTTACTTTCCCACGGACTCTAAATCCCAGAATTATACAACTGAGTACATAGTTTTTTTTCTTTTCGAATTAGTATAATTTCTCTCCGTAATATAATCATTTCTTCTTCCCTACAAAGCACTACATGTCTACTTTAACCATTAAACCAGGCAATGGCCATAGTAGAATCAATCGATATTGCAACAAACATTGATAATTTTGATCGATAACAGCAACAATAATAAGCATAAACAAGAGGATGCATAAGCATTATAAATTGCAAAAAAGAGATACAAACTACCTATTGAGAAGGGAAGCAGATTTGCCCCATAGGAAGAGGATTACGACAAGAAGCAACAAAACATTGGAGACAAAAGATAAGAGATTATAACCGGCTTGTTCAAAGAGGAACCACAAAGTCGTTGCAGAAACTAGCAATACAACACCTCCATACCATTTCTTCCATAGCAGCACATCAGCAACTACACAAACAACCATTAAACCACACTCATTTAAATTTCAAATCATTATTTTGATAAATCACTACAAATCAAAACGTACTCTTAACAAAAATGGAAAATCAATATACAAATATGGATTCTATATCAAAAAAATAATTGCAGAATCATGTGTAGGAGTAAATCGAATCGAAATCATGAGACCAACATATGCGATGGCATACACGTTGAAAAACGAAACTATAAACGTATCTGTATGCGCTTATAAACTTAGAGAGAGAGGAAATACCATAGCCACCGCCGAGTGCATGATGGACGGAAATGCGACCTGAAGAATGAGAATCTCCCATGGAGATTGAGATTAGGGTTTCAGATTGAAGCTTTGATATATCAGAAAATTGAGAGGGACATAAACGGAGGGAGACGAGAATACAAACAGCGGTATGATGATTCCTATAACAAGTAAACAAAACCAAGAAATTGAATTTGATGTCGACAAAATAACAAATACAGCAATGGTGTGCCTGTACCTGTTCAACTGGGCTACCTTCTAACTTGGACTACGGGCCCAAAAATCTTTTATACGAATTCAAGAGAATAGAAATTCTATTATCGGTTCGAACCGACAAAAGTTATATCAGTTCCTTGCATGTGGGCCACTGGATTCAAAGTATTTAAATCCAGTGGCCCACATACAAGGAACTGATATAACTTTGTCAGTTCGAACTGATAATAGAAAGACTGTTCAAGAGAATTAATAGAAAACAAAATCTTTAAGAGCGTGTCCTGTAAGTCCATTTGCTGTTTTTCGAAAATAAAAATGAAAATGAAAATAGTGTTTTTGATTTCAGTTTCGAATTCTGAAAACATGTCTAGTAACATTTACTTAAAGCTGTATTCTAAAAATAAAAACAGTAAAAATGCCTCTGGTAGCTTCACTGAAAGCTGAATTCTGAAAATGAAAACAATAAAAACACGTCCGGTAAATTAATTGAAAACATCAAAATCTGAAGAACTTTTACATATATAATTTGACTCTCCCATCTCTTTAAATATTTTCATAAGATTGTAATATTTATTTTCATCCACTTAAATTTATAATTTATAATTTAATATATATATATATATATATATATATATGAAATAATTATACAATTGTTCATAATAATATAATAATTTGAATTTAATCAAATTTTAAAGACCATTCAATCATTTTTAATTGAATTATAAAAATGATTGTATGATGTTTGATTTGTTAGCATTAATAAAAAAAATAAATAACTATTAATTCCCATAATCATGGATTACTTTTATATTTCATTAAAATTTTCATAACATAACATTGACATAATTTATTTATATAAGATCACGAATAAATTACATAAGACATCATTTCCTATTACAAAACATCACCTCCTATTGCGTGAGCAATCTCGCCACACATACACACACACACACACACAAACACACACACACACACATATATATATATATTGTAATTTCATCTTTAACATTACTCATTAGTGCTACATTAGCTAATGGAGATAACTATATATTATGAATTGGTCTACCTTCTCCTTCTCCATCAATTAACATTTCTTCATTCTCATATTCCCTAAATATCATATCACTACGACCTTGTGATCGAATAAAGTTATGTAGGACACAACATGCTATAGGTATGAGACGTTGCCTATGTAAACGATAATTATGCATATTTTTCAAAATAGTGAAACACGCCTTTAAAACACCGAAACACCGCTCAATTACATTTCGTAACGATGAATGTCTATAATTAAATAACTCCTTTGGACCTCTTGGTGCACGTTCTTGTTCTTCATAATCACGTAAATGATATCGCTCACTTCTGTAAGGTGTTAAAAATCTTAGCATGTTTATGTATCCCGAATCGACAACATAATAATATCCTGAAAGAATAAAAAATAATAATTATAGTTTACAATATTTGAAATAGTGAATACTTATACGGTATACGTACCTTCATTAGAATGAGGAAAACAGTTCTATTGTCTTCCAATTGCATCCAAAAACACCATTGAGTCGTTAGTGGTTCTTTCCCAACTTGTGTAAACAAATGTGAATATCATGTCAAACGCACAAACACACATAATATTTTGAGTAACTTGGACTTTTTTATCTCGATACGAATTTTGTTTATATGCCGGTGCCCATGCAGAAATATGTATTCCATCAATAGCACTAATACATTTTTACATAATATAATTAATTAATAATTTATATTAACATTGTTTGCATCATTATATGTTAACATAATATAGTTAAGTAAAAATGGAAGTGTAAAAAATTATTATGCATTAAAATAGAATAATTACCTTAAAATACAAATAAAATTTTGGATTATCTCTCATTTCTGGTGGTGGCGGTTGTTGTCCTCGAGTTTGTTCACCTATAATATTTGATGCAAGCCCACATAGCCCTTTCAATACACGTTTAAATTGTCTATACACAGTATTTTTTGACCGTTGAAAATGCTCAGAAACAACTCGCATTACAGCCCCATGAGATAAAATATATAAACATATTGCCACCGTTTCAATAACAGTAACATATCTCAATAACAGTGACATAAATTAAGAAAAACAGGTGCATCCATACGAAACATGTTATACATTCTATTGGGATGACCATTTATCAACTCTTGTACAAATGCATACCCTGTTAATCCACTTGTATAACATGGCATTTTGTCAATATACTGATAATATTCAGCCTTCCTCAATATACTGGCCAATTCGAATGCCTCTAATTCTAGTTCTTCGGCCTCTAAATCCGATTCGCTATTGGAACTATCACTCTGATTATTATTATTCAAGTTGACCTATTTACAAAAGGAAAACTGTCGTAAGTTGGAAATACATTTAAAAATAGATAATACAAACAACAAACTTAAAATTTAATATGAGTTCACTAAATCATAAACGAGACTTAAAATTAAAACCAAATTCACAACAACACCAGTAAACATTAAACCAAGTTCACAACCACCATAAAAATTAAACCAAGTTCATAACAACATCCTTAAACATTAAATTTGATAACAACAGCCAAAAATAAAGTTCACAACAACATCATCCTAAAACAAAGTTCACAACAACAAAGCTGAATTGAAAATAAAGTTCACAACAACATCCCATCTACCCATGAGCCGTATCCTACAAACCATCTAGCCATTGTCGTTTCCTTTATTCACTCATAGTAAGAAAAGCCTTCCTTCATTCAACACATGGTATTATCCTCTTCATAAACCCGTTGAATGTATCACCATCAACATCTCCTAAGCTTTCCAATGCCTCCATGCATTCAGTGACAGAAAATTATTCACAACTTTTGGTGGTGGACTCGGCACTTTTGACCTTAACTTTCTCTAATATAGCCTGCATAACTTCTTTAGCAGTCTAAAAATAACTATCCAGGCTCTCCCATTTATTCTTACGACAATTGCTGGAAAAACCAATTGACCGACAAGGACATTTTCCTTTCTTTTTGTTAGAAACTTCACTTTGGTCAACCTTGTCATCATCATCATCATCATCCCCAGCCTCAACATCAACATTAACATGAACTCCAAAGTTAATAAAATTATCCTCTACTTCACGATCCTCGTCTAAAGGCAAAGGAACTTGACTGGAGGAAAAGCTTAATTGTCTAGTTGCTGTAGTAGTATTAAAAATGTCCCTAAGAATTTCATAATTCTCTAACTCTTTCTTTCGATATGGTTTCACTGCTGGCACTCTCTGTCATAAAAAAAAAAAAAAAAAAAAAAAAAAAAATTACATATCAATATTATAAAAAATGAAATCGATATTATTTCGAAAATCATTATCTTAATGTATTTAGCCGAAACAACTGTTGTTGTCTCGGTGTTTGATATAAGATCCTAACAAAATCTAATGTGTGCAATCAAATCAAAAAACTCACAATGGTTTTTTTTTTTTTATTTTTTTTTTATTTTTATTTTTTTTTTAACGCAATCGATTAAATTTTGACTTTAATTGTAAAACCGTAAATCATTTTTGGGTTTGTTGGAAAAGCCCATCAACTATGGTTGACCAAACCCTCTTATGGAATGTAGATGTTTGTAAATCGCCTTTTTTTTTTACATGTTCATGCAATATGCGAATAAAGATGACATCATTCCTTGTAGACCATTCGGCCTTTTTGTCAACATTGACATCAACATCAATGGGTTCCATTATATTTGCTGTTTTAAAAACATTTAAATAAAAACAAACCCTTAAAACAGAACAATAGAACAATAGAATAAAAATAACACCCAAATAGAGCAATACAAACAATTTTTTTTTTTTGAAAATAAATAAATAAATCCAATTGTAAAGGAAGTAGTTTAAATTATGTTGCTTCTAATTAGGTTGTGGGAGTAGTTAGAGTAGTTATCTCCTGTTATGAGAGTATATGTCCGGGCACAAGTTGTGGGAGTAGTTATCTTTCGTTATGAGAGTAGATATCCAGGCACAGGTTGTGGGAGTAGTTAGAGTAGTTATCTCCCGTTATGGATATCGAATTGGAAGAATCATCAAGACTTCTTATCAAGCCAATACCTATATGCCATCTAGCTCGTACTACCAACTAAGGAAACCGTCATTATAAGAGACAATGAAAGACTTCATGCAAACTACTTAACAGGCTCTCAAGGACTCTCATCAAGATTCAATTCTTTATTTAATTCATCAAAAACTACCTTACAAAAGGCTCTAAATAGGCCTTTTATAATGATCAAATACAAAGAAGTAGAAGTTCTAAAAATAACAAACAACTAAAGGATAATCATGACTCAATTATCTCTGAAGGAGATAATATCTATAAAAAAAATAATAAACAAAAGGGATAATATCCCTAATTTACTAACTACTTATTTTTAAGTTTATGTCTAACATAAGTCCTAAAATCTTTAATCACTTCCCCATCATTAAGCTCTCAAGGACTCCCATCAAGAATTCAATGTTTTATTATTATTATTATTATTTTATTATTGTCACATATTTCCCATTGCTTTGGCTGAACAGCTAATCAACTAAGTACTATAGCCACAAAAAACAAAGATAACAAAGCGTCCAAGTTCTACAAAATATATTACCTATTCCATACTGAGTTGGCCGAACATGTATCATTTCTTTTTGACTTCTCTAATTTTTCCTGGTCTTAGCTGATGTAACTTTGGCTTTGTCCTGCAATGTATTTACTGCATTTTGAGCAGCTTGCGTTAGAGTTGAAACCAAGATCACATCCGTTAATTTTTCCATCATATCTGTATTTGCCCGAGTCCCTTTCTCATATCCTTCAAGTTTAGCTACTGCAATTTCTAGCTTCATAGCTAGTTGGCGATTTTCTTCTGTTAAGGCTTCAAACTTCTTTTGGGACTTGAATTATAAGTTTTTATATCTGGTTTGAGACGAACAAGGAACTTCACTCGACATTGTTCTCTTAGCTGCCAATAATTCCAATGTTTCAATGGATTTCTGTTGTTCTTTAAGTTGTTGAACAAGGTAGTCAATTTTCTCTCCCAAATTTGTATCAGAGTGATTTATCTCAGTGTTCTTTTTAGTAGGTAGTTCATCTTCTTTATCACTTTCACTAAGAGCTACCTCTTCAATCAAACAGTCAATTTCGTGGCCGTGAACAGGAATAACTACATTTTGCAGACGTGCAGACGCCTGACTACCACATCAGAACTGTACCTGCTATTCCTTTTTAAAGATAAGTTACTATAGTTTGCTTGCATCTTAGGTTGTATGGAAGGATTGATGATTTCAGCTTTCCATGAAAATGATAGAGTTATAGGTTAGCAAATAAGATAACATCACATAACATACTTTACAAAAAATTTGTTTTCCAAAAAATAAAATCCATCTTTGATATAGTTCATTAAGTTACAATGAAAGATTGGCTTATCAAAAGGAAAAAAGGCAAAAACCAAATGTACACCCAAATAAAATGCACATATAGTCACAATTCAGACAAAATATGCAAACCCAAAGCAAAAATCAAAACACATAAAAGCAAAAAAAAAAAAAAAAAAAAGACTAGATTTTACATAGTTCGGCGTAAACCTATATTCACGAAGCGTACCAACACTCAACTTCCACATATGGTGAAATACTCTCTCAATTTCATTTTTTTTTTCTCCTCGCAATCTAAAGCCCAATAATTATAAGAGTATAAATAATAAAACACTGGGTAAAACTAAATTTTACCCAAGAAACCACTCCTAAATAGGATAGTAAACTAAAATATAGCTCTCGAGCTAACTGGGTAGCTCGACCACCGCTAGCTCTATAGGGAGCTCAACCCTTAATGCATCGGTGTAGCGCAACCCAAAAGTAAAAACATAACATAAACACATGCAATGTTGTTTCTCATTTACCATATATCAAATATTTATCACCAATCATAGCCTCAACTTTCAAAAGAAACATATGATTGCTTGGTACCTCCAGAAACCCATTTAAGAATCCCCAAAACACTTGAAACTTGACAATGACATGCTTCCTCTAAAAAGATATAAACTAGTTCCCCTTTTATCTTGATACAAATTAGAATGTATTTGTCTCTCCTAAGCTGAATTAAACCCAATTATTACAAGATTCTATGATAACTGATAAAACTAAAACCCGCAGTCCACATGCCCACATCAATGAACTGAGTTTCATTAAAGACAATGCATTGTTTGCTCCTCGTAGCAAGGGGTCTTCTACCCATTGATTGGAACATAAAAGAAGCAAAAATAATTTATTTATAAAAAAAAAAAAAAAAAACCTAACACGAGTGGAATGGAACATAAAAGAAGTGAAAATAAATTGTTGATAGTTACCATCTCAATTCAATGTTGGATTTCAGAACATTGATGCTTCAATGAGGAAGATGGACGTGAAAATTAGGCAATTGGCTGAAGCTGTTCAAAAGATTGAACCCGAAAAGTTTCTAAGCCAACCGGAGCAAGAAGATGCTATCACCATCCTTTCAAATGGTGAGTTTGTCGATACCAAAGTTAGCCATAAATTTCTAATGATTTGTCTAGTGTTGTAGGTGAATAAATAGAAAAGGAAGAGACAAAAGAAAAAGTGAAGGAAGCGGAAGTTGTCCCTTTCGAGGCACCGCTCCTATACAAGGAACCCAAGCCTTATGTCCCTCCCATTACTTTTCTGAGCCGTCTACTCAAAAGTAGATGGAATAAGTTGTTTTCTGAACTTATTGAACCACTTTTTCAAGTGGACATTAATTTGTCTTTGCTTAATATGATTAGGAACATACCAGCGCATGAAACATTCTTCAAGAACCTAATTAAGCACAAATGTAAATTTGAGACACTGGAGTTTGGTTGAGTTTAGAGCTTACATCGTCTTGCTGAGACGTTAAATTAAGCACTTGGTGGGAAGCAGCCCACCTAGGTAATCTCTTTTTAAGTTTGTTTTAGTTTTTAGTTTTCTTGGTTTTGTGTTTGTGTTTCGAGTTCTTACCTTGCTTTTCGTATTCATTGTCCATCCATTTCATGTCATATAAACATTGAGGACAATGTTTAAATTAAGTTTGGGGGTGTGAATTCGTGTTTATTTAATTTTTCAAGTCTATATCAAATTTGCGAAAAAGTGCCATGTTTTGAAAATTTTTGAGGCAAAAGTTTCGTTAAAATTGTATTGATTGGTAAGGAAATAATTTTTTTTGTCCATGATGCTTTCTTCATTTTTTCAATACGAATCCAATAATATAAAGAATGTAAAATTTTGGGTGGTAGTATAAAATTTATGATTGTTTCTTCGACCTAAGGTCATGGGCAATGCCCTATTTTTGCGAAATGGTGCGTCCACTGTTTTTGTCATCTGTATTCTCACTTTTCCAATTCGAATTTTGAAATGTTTTCTAAATGAAAAGTGTGAATTTGCATGTCTATTTTCTTGTGTTAACTTTTGTTGAGTCATTTGAGAGATATGCATTAAGGAACAGACATAGGTCGAATTCGAAAGTCACTAGTTTTTTGGAATTTTTGTCATCCATGTTAAGATGTAATGTATGCTTTATTCATTGAGTTTAGACTAACGTTTTACAACTTAAAGTATTGCATTGCATTTTTACAAATATATGACATGCTCTTAATGTAATGGTGGATAGGATGCTTAGTTGGATTGCCATGATTAATAGTGGAGACTACCTTTATGAGTTCACTAAGCCAAAAAGCGGACATAAATATCATTATAGAGGGTTTGTTTGTTTCTACTCTTAAACACTCAATAGGTTCTTAGTGTTAGAATTGATCTCAATAGGTTTTGCATTGGATATTAAAGAACATTCATCATAAAAGAGATCACATGTGGACTTTGCTCTTGTTTTGGTTGAACCATTAGAAGTTTTATACGCAATGTGTGCTTTAACTCACTTAAAAGGCCTTAAATATTTCCCACATTTTGTGTGTGCTCCATAGCCAACTTTGAAGCCAAATACTGTAAGCCTTTTTCTTTCATCACCCATATTAACCTTAACCCCAATGTGCCATAATTTAGCCATTCCTTATAGCTTGGGATCATAATGAGGTGATGAAGATGATTGAAGAGAGTTCAAAATGGGTGACATGTGAAGTGCATGTACCAAGGCAAAGCAAGAGGATCAAATACAAAGGAGGTGTTGGAAGAATTATGTAATTGATGTACAAATTCTCATCTCAGTCAAAA
Organism: Acer saccharum; assembly: GCA_030490815.1. Taxonomy (NCBI): domain Eukaryota; kingdom Viridiplantae; phylum Streptophyta; class Magnoliopsida; order Sapindales; family Sapindaceae; genus Acer; species Acer saccharum. The sequence continues at coordinate 11,654,682 of CM059870.1, forward strand.
AATAAATTTTAAAAAAAAAAAAGGAAAAAAAGTTATCAATTATCAATTTATCAAATTTCAAATTTATCAATTAAGTCATGGTAAGAGTTGCATTTCGGACACTTTTGCTATTGAATCACAAAGTGTGAGTGCTCCCATAGTAATGGGAGTTCCAAACCGCACTTGTAACGGTTGATCTATTTGTGCTTGTGGGAGTTGCATTTGTATATATTATTTAGTTTTATCCATTTAAATTATTCTTAATAATTTCAACAAAATTTCCGGACTTACTATCAATTTACAATAAGAAAAAGAAAAAAGAAAAAAAAAAAAAGTGTACAATGGCAAATGTGTAAAACAAAAGGGTCCATTGGGCTACTTAAAAAAATTGCAGTAAATTAGGTAGGGATGGACCAGATTTGGCAGGGAGAATCAATCACCACCAACCTGGATAACTTTATAAACTTTAGTAGGCTAAAAAAGAACAAATCAATTTCCTTGGCTTTTATAGAAATATTGTTTTGGTAGTCGTGAAAACTGAGTACCAGATCAGCAATTCACAGTGCTCCACACATTATGAACATGCAACTCAGTAAATTCTTTTTCATTTCCCATTAATTGATACACTTCACATGATACAATTTTAAGGAATCCAACCTCAACCATGCCTAAAATAAATACCAAAAACTGGATTACAAGACCCTAAATCATACTGGTGTGCCCTAGTGTATTTGTGATGCTTATGGCCATGAGAAACCGAGCTTGGGTAGATGAGGGTGGAAAGAAATATTCAGCAAAATGTTATCATTTTGTGGCTTCCTCTTCGATACCAGAGTCTCCATCATCATCATCGTCGGATGACTGTTCTTTCTTATGCTCTTCCCCATTTGCATTCAGTTTGCTCTTTTTCTCTTTCTTCCTCTGCTTTTTCTTTTGGCGTTTCAAACGCTTCTTTGCTGTGCGTTCCTCAGCAGTTTTCACTCTCTCTTCCATTCTCATATTGAACTCCGCCACTTCTTTCCTTCTCTGGTAGTCAGCATCCATCCTAGTAAGCCGGTCTTGCTCTTTTCGTCTCATCTGCCGATACTGTAACAAGCAAAATTTAAGATTAAACAACCATTTGAAACTATTATGTAGAACTATAAGTTATGTTTTAACTTAATAAAACCAATTACTACTTTCACATGTTACACCAAAAGCAACGCAAGAGAATATTGATAATTCAAATGCAGGATGAGCAAAATGAAGATAAAAATGCAAATTCAATTAGGTTCCTTGAGGTATGAAACACAGATAGAGAGCTGAAGAGAGAGAAAATGAGAAGTTGCCATCCAAACTATGGTAGAATATGCACAGCATGAATGCAAATTAATAGAGCTTCCCAGAAAAGAGAGTCCATGAAGAAACAATCAACAGTCACAAGCCTCTGGTCACCATATTCTCAGTGCTAACTGATTAAGGGAAAGAGCTTACAGACTTACAGTATTGCCAACAAGCTTATTTTGGTCCTAAACCATTGCAACTCGGTATAGTTTTGTCAGTTTCAAGCTGTAATCTTTTAATTACTGAAAAATGGTTAAGCTGATATTCTTGCTAATTTAGGGCTTAATCCTTCTGGTTTTATTGGTGAAATAATCCACCTTTCGTATCTGAAAGCAGCTTCTCCTGGATTCCTGGAGCATTCCTGCTTTTGGGTTTTGTTAACTTCCCTTTGTACTCTTCTTTTCTTAAATAAACTCTTCTCTAAGAGTGCCTCTCTGGCCACTTTGTTTTTCTGCTTAAAAAAAGTTTAAATTCCTTTGTATCTTCCCTCCTGAAAGTCCTAATGACCAAACAAACTTCAACTTTAGCATTTTTTACACTAAATTGCTGTTTGATACCATTTTTAAAAAATTGCTTTTCACTTAAAAACTTGAAAAATGCATGAAAACCGTATTTAATTATTGAATTTGAAAAACAGCTCTTCGAAAACAGTAGATTTTCTCTCTAAAAATTCTAAAAGCGGCTTTGTGAAATTAGATCCCAAATTTGATTGTTCACTATCTCATACCGATCTTTTGTTGACCAGCCAAACTATTACTGATTTACTATGGGCTAGAGAATGATCATACCAGAGTTTACAGTGTGCCATTGGTGGACTCATTGGCAACCACAAAGCATACTCATAAAATAGTTGAATCAAATAAAGTAGAGGTATAAATTATTATGAATAAAACCACTTATACTAACTCGATTCTTGTTGATAATGAGTTATCATAAAATGTAAAAACAAAGGAAGTTAAGAAGAAAGAGCAGAGCATGAAGAGAAGTAGAGAACTGATTTAGTTTCTCTTTCACTATCAAAATCTAGTGTGTAACATGTATACTTTTATAGTGCACAAAGGGAGACAATACGCATTCACTACATTTATCTTCTCCATTCACCAAATCTTTGAATGCATTGAATACAAATAATGCTGTTGAGATATCAGATAAGCAAAAAAATTCACTTTAAATTTTCTTCTAACAATTGTGGAGGTCCACCTTTGTTATAACATAACAATTTGATAATTTTAGGATTCGGGAATGTGTATGGAAGAGTTTTCCGCATATAGTTTTTGAATAGTTGAAACATAGAAAATAAGTTTGCCGTTAACAAATCTTCAAGGAGATTTTAAATTTTTTGTTTTTCTTTTACAAATTTACATTTTATACCCAAAAATCTCCTAATCTTTTTTGTTCATCGAGCTTAATATAGGAGAATCTACAGCTAAACTCTACAACCTTCGTAGTCAAGAAACTTGTGGGCATTATATATCATTATATCCCAAATAGGTGGTCCTAAGGAGATTCCAACTTGTGACCACTTCATTGGAACCAAAGGTCATTTACCACTCAACCCACTCCTAGGGGACATTTTAAGAATTATTTTTCCAGAAACTTGTAAGCTACCAAATGGGCCAGAAGTCCTAAATCTCCAAACTTCTGTAAAAAATAACTGTGATCTTTTGTTGTAACTACACTAAAGCTCTTTATAATACCTACTTATAAACCTAGAAAATAGTTATTTTAAGCACATACTTTCTCTAACCACTTTATTTGTATAATTGCGCCATTTACTCGCTGACAGTTCAATCAGGAGCATTGGCTGCCCTAACATTAATCTAACACTCCTTTGGTGTATACAAATTATGCCAAAAATATAGTTCAGTAGACGATCCTTGATCACTCCACAATAGACCCGTACAGGTAGATATTCCTTCATCAGTGTATCCTCCAGTCCTCAATCACCAATCTGAATTTTATAACTTCCCTCAGCATTACACCACATGCATAACCATGAGACCAACCTCTATACCCGGATTATGAAATAAGATCACAGTTACCAACGAACCCCAGTTGCTTTTAAACCAATCCCACCATTCCTGATACTTTCATCAATTCACAGCTACAGCTCTAATAACTTGGCATTTTAGTCCCTCCAAAATGCCAAAGCTCATAGATAGCTTACTTATACTTTGACTTGTCTAGAATCCTCAAAATTTTCAGTTTAGGCCATGATTCCGATCATATTCAGGGAATACTAAAATATATTATATGATATTCTATTCTAAGTCATCACTATTCACTAACTAATTTGCAGACTTCTTATATTTTTAACATTTTCCTCTTAATAAAAAAAAATGTTTAACAAATTTCACTTAAATCACTAACAACAGCTTCAGAACATAGCTTTCTACACAAATCAAATAATTTTATATTAGTACAAAGACTAACAAAGTACCTGGTGGAAGTCTCCGGAGCCGGAACCGGCGGAACTTCCGGAGGTGTTGCTGACGCGGACGGGGACGTTTTCCATGATGCGACGGAGCTTAATCTCCAGGTCTTCTTCCTCCTCCTTGAACACCGGCGGCGTGTACTCCACAAGCGCCGTGGATCCCGGTTTCTGCTTATCAGCCACCGATGCTAGCTGTAAGTCCCCATCCTGGGGTCTACCCGTCGACATTTTTGCACCTGAACCCTAGAAATTGTGCAGATTGTGGGATTTTATCAATATTATTTATGTTTTGGTTGATTATATTAAAAAAAAAAAAAATTAACGAAGATAAAAATAACGAAGCAGAAGAGAGGGTTTCTTTTGGTTTCTGTAACTATTTTAAGAACACATATTGATACCCTGATTTTAATAGTCTGGGCCTGGGATTGGTTGTAGTCCCGGGTCCGGTTGAATCGGTCGGTCAGTTAATATCCGAACCCGTCGATTCCACCCACCGCCGAACCGAGCCCATGAATAACACAATCTCATTAAAGTCCGCTAATCACCAAAGCCAGGCCCAGTTGATATTTTCAGAAGGGAGAAATTCATATATAGTCCCTAAGGCATGTAAAATTTGTTTTTAACTACATACATAATTTAAGTTGTTAATAACCAATTGAAATGTGTAAATGCACCAAATACCCTCATTTATTTGTCTCCCTCAAACTCACTCTATTGTTCACGGTAGAACAAAATTGCATAGATAGAGAAATGTGTCGCCAATGCGACGCTACTTGGAAATGGCTGCTCGGTGACGACACCACCTGGGCATGCCTTTGCCCATGACAACGCTACCTATGGTTCCTTTTCTCTAGTTTGCCAAACTTCCCTGATCTCTTGCCTCTCTCCTCAAGCTATGTGAAATACCGAATGATTTCACGTAGCTCTTTGTATATAGATACGCAAAATTGCTACATGGTGATTTCATGTTTGAAGAAAAGTGTTGGGTTAAAAATAAATTTTATATAATTTATGTGGCCATTTTCATAAATTCTCACTTTTAAAATTTCATAATTAATCGAACTACTTAAAAGAGGAAATTCTTAGAAATAACCCTTGAATTATGGGACATCTTGATAACTAAAAAAGGCACTTTAATACAATTTTAGAAGAACAAATGTATTCATAAGTGATTTTACTAAAATATTTTCAAATGACTTTTAATTAATATACTCTATAAGAAGAATAAACATTTACAAATATATTTTACAAAAACATGTTGAAGTGTACAATCACTAAAGTTAGCAAGGAATAAAAGGTCATTATTAATTAATTTATTGGCCAATTGGAAGTAATAAAAACATAAACATGTGCAGTTGGTTGGGTAAAGCAAGCCCTAGATTTGAAGTGAATCATTTTAGTTGGGGAATGATTTTAACATGGGTTAATAATAAAATCCTCCCTTCACTATTGAATTATTATTGGATGTATAGTTACAAATGTTTTTATTTTAGAAACCTCCCATATGGACTAACACCGTTAGCATTCCGTTTGTATTAACTGTTAAAAAGTCTAAAATGTCCCTATTTAAGTTTCAATTGTATGAATTGACCATTATACCCTCATAAATTTACCAAATGAATTAATAAAATGATACAAAAGACGAGAATTTTAACTTGCAAAGGAAAAGTTATTTTGTGGACACTTTTATCCCTAAAAATAACAAAATTACAAATGAACCAAAAACATTAAAAATGAGTATTTGCTTGGATTATATATATATATAAACAAATAAATACATATTATGGTTCATTTTCAATGCTTTTGGTTCATTTGTAATTTTGTTATTTTTAGGGATAAAATTGTCTACAAAATAACTTCCCATTTGCAAGTTAATATTCTCGTCTTTTATTAATTCATTTGGTAAAAGTATGAGGGTATAATGATCAATTCATACAATTTAAGCTTAAATAAAGACATTTCAAACTTTTTAACAGTCAAACTCAGTCAACACAAACAGAATGCTAACGGTGTTAGTCCATAGGAGAGGTTTTTAAAATAAATACATTTGTACTTATACATCCAATAATAGTTCAAAGGTGAGGGGAGGTTTTTAATATTATCCCTTTTAATAAAATGTATAAGGAAACATCCTCCACTGTTCTCCACCCACGTGTATATCGATTTTTTAATAGCTATTTATATATTATTTAACACATCCATCACCCAATTCCAATGCACTTTGAAGTTGATAATGTATAAAATGAATTAGCATGTCTCTTGTTTTTTTGTCATTAGGACATAGGGTGGATCTGTTAGATATTGTCTCCTTCATCTTTAAGATGCTTTCATTGCCAACTTTCATGATTGTTTATTTATTTGTTATTTTTTTTAAATGTGACACCAATTAAACTAAGGATATGTCGGGACCTACCAATATTAATGTTACAAACACGGTCCGAATATATACTCCAATAATAGCAAAGAGAACACTTCTCACGTATGTTTATAATATACATATATTGACACTTGAACCCTCACTAATAATATGTAAGTGGAGGTATACAAATTATGCTAAGAGAGGATGTGGTTGAACATGAGAGACATATATCATTAAATCTTAAAAAAAATATATATATATCATTTTCACCCCCGACATTTTTTACTTTTGTATTTTTTTCCTCCACCACTGTTGAGAGGTTGAGACATTGTTGAGCTGAAATGCTGAATGAAATTGGGCTGTAAGTTTCATAGTTGTTTATATATATATATATTTATATAAATGTTCAAGTTAATGCGCACCGATATAACTTCGTCAGTGCGTTGGATGTGGACTATTAGAGTTATATACTTTGACTCAGAGTGTATGCACTTGTCAAAACTTTTCCATAATCAGTGATCCACATGCATTGGTACTGATGTAGTTACATCATTGCGCACTGATGTGAACGAGACCGTATATATATAGTGAGTTGCTTATGATGGATCTTTTATTTAATTTCGGTGAGGACTTTGATGAAATCACATCGATTTTTATGAATTTTGATCTGAAATTTTTTGTTGATGATAATAACTTATCATCCATAAAAAAATTTAGATCAAAATTCACACACACACACACATATATATACAATTTACACACACACACACACACACATATATATATATATATATATACAATTTTTTTATTGTCAATTCGTATTGATATAAAATATATCAGGACGAAGAATGTGGACTATTAGATTTACATACTTTGACTCAAAGTATATGCACTTGTCAAAGTTTCTCCATAATCAATGGTTTACATGTATTGGTACTGATGCAGTTACATCAATGCGCACTGAACGGGACCGTATATATATATATATATATATATAATTACAGATTTTGACACTAGTTTTTGAGATAGCTATATAATTTGATTGCGAAAGATGTTATATAGATCAAATTCTTTTTGTGTTTGTTAAGATGTTAGGTGGGAGTCTAATATAACCTCTCATTTAGATATCCCATCTTTCAATTTTCCACATATTTATAACCTATATTTTGATTGTTCACTTGAACATAATTACAATTTTTTTTTTTTTTTTTTTGAAGTATTAAGATTTAATATTTTTAATATACACATTAGCTACAAATTCGTTTGTGGATGTACATCAGATGGTAAAAAAAGAAGAGAAAAATAATAAGAATTATTTTAATATAATTATTTATTTAATAATTTAGATTTTAAAGCTTTTTTTTTTTTTTTTTTTTTTTTTTTAAGTACATGTATTAAAATTATATCTGAAACTTGAACTCGATGGTGGGAGTACTTGCCTTTCGGTAAGGGATGTGCAGGATCCAATTCAATCTAATACAATCTATTGGACTCGATCAAATCTATTAGATTAGATTGTATTTGATGACATGATTGGATCTGATTGGATCCTAAATTCTAAAATTTATTGGATCGAATTGGATCTTGGATTTCCATATGAAAATCTGCCAAATCCATCGGTTTCGTCAAAATATAAGGCTTAATTTATATTGGGCCAATTTATTTTGTCTTATACATATGAATATTATGCAAGGATTATATTTCATACTTTTGGATGATTTTATTTATGTTTGTATTTAAAACTGATATTTAAAGTTTATAATTTTTTGAACTTTAAAGTGTACAATTATGTATTGTTTTTTATGTTAATTACTAGTTTGTTAATTTTATTTGAAGTGTTGTACATATAATTATTGATTTTGTTAATTTTAGGAATGTTTTAACATTTATATATTAAAAATTGCTTAATATGCATCCAATCCATTGGATCTAATCAGATCAGATTTAAGTATTTTGAAATCGAATCGGATCAGATTATATTTTAATTTAATTGGATTGGATCAGATACCACTCTAAAATTGGATTAGATCGGATTGTAATTTCTTCTATCCAATCGAATTGGATCGGATCCGACCTTGGATCATGACAAATCTAATGGATTTGATCCACCACACACCCCTACCTTTTGGTTCGTACTCGTAGCTGTTGATCTTATCAGGTCATAGCAGTTGGTGTAAAAAAAAAAAAAAAAAAAAAAACTATAACCCGATCAATATTTTTTTCTATACTATCTATATCAATATTTTATAAAAAAAAATAACCTAATTCAATAGACAATGAGAGAATCCCAACTCTATTTATTATGATAAAAAAATAAAATAATAATAATAACCTAATTCAATAGACAATGAGAGAACCCCAACTCTATTTATTATCAAAAATTGTCGATTTTAGTCCATCCATTTTCAGTTAATTAGTTTTGTCATGATTATGTAAAAGTATTCTAATTAAGCACATTTTAAATGGTTTATTTTGTATCATTTTACTTTTTAAAATAAGAATTATATATAGCTTAAATTAGGAAACGTAGATTATACTAAAAGTAAGTAGTCAAATTTGGAGACGCAACAATCAACACCTTTGATCAAATTACAGTAAAACACGTTTGCTCAATCTAGTCCTTCCATTTAATCTATTTTACAAATCGACCCCAAATCGACAATTGAACTTGTACGTGCCAACTGCCAACCAAAACCGGAACCGGAAGATACACATTACTACATTAGTCATTAGGTAGTAACCGACTAACCGTTAACTTATTTATTTAAATTTTCAAAATTAAATTTATAAAATAAGGAAAGTGAAGGTTACAAGGAAAGTTCAGTAATTTATAATTTTATATAGACTGCCCTTAACTGTGGATCGTTAAACTTAACGTCTTTAATAAGGTGTTCATATTTGGTTGACAACTGTCATGAAACATAACGGTGTTAACACCCAACTATACATATAAACGCCAACAACTCCTCTTCTCGTCTCTCACAATCTCTCTGTCTGTGTCACTCCACAGCCTCTCTCTGTGTAAATTTTTTGATTTTCGTTTTCTTGTTATTAGTTTGTTAGTTGTGGAAGGGTTTTCGGGTTACAGAATATGGATCGGGTTAAGGGACCGTGGAGTCCGGAGGAGGACAAGCTGTTGGAGAAACTGGTAGAGCAGCACGGGGCGAGAAACTGGTCTTTGATATCCAAATTTATATCGGGTCGGTCGGGGAAATCTTGCAGGCTGCGGTGGTGCAATCAGCTATCTCCGGAGGTGGAGCACCAGCCGTTCACGGTGGAGGAGGACTCGATCATCGTCGAAGCACATGCTAAGCATGGAAACAAATGGGCCAGCATAGCCCGACTCTTGAACTGCCGTACGGACAACGCGATCAAGAACCACTGGAACTCCACCTTGAAGAGGAAACACGAAGCGGCGGCGTTTGAGGATCGAGAAAGGAAAAGACCAAAGGTGGTTTCGGATTCGGTTTTATCTTGTAGTCGGTCTGGTGGATCCGAAGTTAGTGATTCGGTTCTACCGGCAGTATTTGTTTCCAATGAATGTGGTCCGTTCGATGAAACCGAAACGCAAAACAACGTTGATGATCTGTGTCGTGTGTCGACGGACCTCACTCTGGGTTTACCCGAACCCGAGCCGAAAACGGCGACCTTTGGACCGGAGTTGTGGGCTGTGATGCAGGAGATGATTAAAAAAGAAGTGAAGAATTACATGGAGGCAGCAAGATTGATTGATTGATTAATTGATACTTGATAGTTGTTTTAGTGAAAGATTAAATGATAATCGAAATTTTAGTTCAAGTTAGAGAGAGATTAAGGAATCAAAGAGAAAAACCGTTCGTGTTTTTCCAATTTTATTTTTCTTCGTTTTAAAAAATATTTTTCGAAAGCTTGTACAGAAATTGAAAGAATCAGATAGCTTAAAATTGTTTTCATTTTTCAGTAATGAATTACTAAAAGGAAGGGTATTTTATAAAAGGGGTAATTGCACAAACATCCCTCAAATTTAGACCTAATTGCAGCTAGATGGAAATTTTACTCAAAATTGCATAAAACTCCCTTACCTCAGTTGACTTCCATTAACCTTAACAGTTGACTGACTTTTCAATGTGAATGGTCAAAACAACCCTTGGTTAAATATTTTATCCATATTTATTATTGTTGTTGTATGTATAAATTCGCCAACTTGACACGTCATCAAAAAAGCCAACAAAAGACTGCCACGTCACTCATTGACCGGGTCAAGGAGAAAGTGTGACGAGTCAGAATGATAAAATAGCTCAAGCTAAAAAGGAGTCAAAGATATGGTCGCCGAAGCTAGATACCTACTCGCCGAATGTAGAAGTGTGCTCGCCAAAGATACGATACCCAGAAAGTGAAGGTACTCGCTGGACCAGTACACTGGGCCTGAACCGACTCGGCAGAAACACAGAAATAAACCCCAAACTTTTAGAAGACCCAGAACAACGAGGAATCATAAAAAGGAAAGTAGACTTGGATCCGTGACGAGAAGGGGTCCTAGTACGAATCAAAGAGGGAAACCTTCCACCCACACGGCTAAAAACAAGGGGAAACCCTAATTAAACATGTATAAATAGAACCACCTATCCCATGAGGAAGGGGTTCAGAAATCTAGAGAGAGAGAAGAGAGCAATTGTAAGAGAGATCAAAGTGTGTAACAAGGCAACAAAAACCTAGTATTATTTTTCTGCCCTTAGGGGCGACGTGGTTTTTTCCCATTCAAGGGTTTTCCATGTAAAATCTGTCTTTTGCATGCGTTCTTAATTTTCTTGTTTTATATTAAATTGATATAATTGTTGAGTGCATGGCAATCCAAATTTCACCGTCAACAATTGGCACTAGAAGGAGGGGATTTTCGAACAGAAACTTCGAGGAACCCTTGCGAATTAAACAACATGAACAACGACAGCAACAGAGATGGTAACTCCAGCGGAGATTTAGTTGTTGAACCAACCGCGTCGACGGGAGACAGGGCGGTGACAATCGGGGAACAATCGGCGGCAACACCAGGAACTAGGGCAGCTGATCCCGGGATTCTGCAGCACTTCCAAGCTGCATTGGTAAACTTAATCAGCGAAGCCAACAAAATAGGGCTTTCGCTCCCCATAAGGTTGGGAGTTTCATCTCCTTACGAGTTAACCACTCCTGGAATCCATCCACCCGGAAGGCTACGATTAGAAGTTCACATTGCAATCCCCGATACTCAAGCAAGACAATCCACTGAGGAGACTCCCCAGGACCACATTGAGGATTTCGAGGGGAGAAAACAAAGGAAGGGAAAAGGTGTGATGAATGAAGAATCCAAGGAGGAACGAGACCAGGCGCGAACACATGGGGTCAATTCAGCGACACATATCAACGGAACCGGCGGAGACACCGTTCCATCTCATCTAAAGATAAGAGTCCTCGTCCACGAAGGGAATTACGATCCAAAAGAGCGAAGCGAAGAAGATCCGAGAGCACAGAAGATCGAAGAAGCCCGGATGAGAGAGGCAATCATGGTAGAATGACAATCAAGAGTAGACTCGATCCAGCAGGAGAACCAACTGGTCAGCGAGATGTCACCCTACAAGAGCTATCCAGAAAAGTTTCAGCAATGGCATGAAGGTATGGTTGTAACGTATCTTCGGATGATGAGTCAAATAGCCCATTCATCGAAACTATTGCTCGCACCCAATTTCCAGACAGATTTAGAATGCCAACCATTGAGCAATATAAGGAGAACAGGGATCCGAAGGAACATGTTCACCGATTCCGCAATATTATGGCCCAGTATTCATCCAATGACGGGCTGTTGTGCCTCACCTTCCCGTAAACATTCGGTGACCTCGCCTTCAGGTGGTTTGGAAGACTTCCACCTGGAACCATAAGCAGTTTCTCAAACCTCAGTAAAGCATTCATAAGGCAATTCATGGGGAGTGTCCAGAGGAGAAAGTCACTCGCTCATCTATTAAACTTGAAGCAGGAGCGTAACGAGTCAATCAAGAAGTATCTAGCCAGATTCGGGAAGGAAGTTGCTCAAATTGAGGATGCCAGTGATGTAGCTGTGATCGCTGCTTTCACTAATGGGCTACAAAGTGGACGATTATTCTTTGACCTGCGAAGAGATAGATCGAAAACTTACGAGGAGATGATGGAAATAGCTGGCGACTTTGCATTGGCAGAAGAAGAAGAAGTAGCGCAAGTGGGTAGCTATGTACATGGGCACAAGCCCGACTCAAAATCGGACCATAAGGATGACAAAAAAATGCAGTCACGTGATCGCCAGAAAGATGAGAAGGGCCAAAAGGGATATCCAAGAGAAAGCAGAGGAAACACTAGAGCCAATAAATTTCGAGGAAGGTACAACCATTACACCCCTTTAACTGGCGATCAGGAGGAGATACTGTCTGTGGTAGAAGACAAAGGACTCGCCAAATACCCTCGGCAGCAATCAACAAATGCCAGGAGAGATACAACTAAGTACTGCTGATTCCACAAAGATCATGGGCATGAAACTTCAAAATGTTTTCAGTTGCGCGATCACATTGAAAGCTTGATCAGAGATGGGCACCTGAAGGACTTTGCTTTGAAGGGAGACAAGCACGGTGGTCGTCAGGATAGCCGCCAAGGAAACGGGCAGGAAAGGAAGAGTCCAAGGAGAAACAGCCCTAACGCAACTATAAACACCATTTTTGGCGGACCTCATACTGGGAGGAGCAATCGAGAAAGGATGTCAGAAGTCCGAGAAGTAATGTATGAAAGCAGAAGCATGGAGATCAATTCTGTGCAGAGAAACCCCAAGAAAGGAAGAGAAGGACATGATCCCATAACATTTACAGCAGAAGACTCAGATGGAATTGATGCAAAGCCTAACGATGCAATCGTCGTGGGGGTTCGAATAGCCCATAGGGATGTCCTTCGGGTGATGATTGACAACGGAAGTTCAGCTGATATCTTAAGTGCCAGAGTATATGATGAGTTGCGGCTGGACAGAAAAGATCATGAACCATTCCATGTGCCATTAAAAGGATTCGGTGGCGCAAAAGTTAGATCGTTAGGAACTGTGAAGCTGCCGGTGAGATTTGGCACAGTACCATGCTGGCGAACAATCCTGTTGGACTTTGTCATAGTTGACATCCATAATTGGCCGTATAATGCTTTACTTGGCCGACCGTTTCTTAACAAAGCTCGAGCTGTTACTTCAACCCATGCGTTGGAAATAAAATTCCGTACAGAATTTGGTGTCGGAGAATTGAGAGGGTCACAGGAGATGGCTCGCCGCGCCAACCTATCAATCTTCAAAGATAAAGCAGGGATGGAAACCTTGAGCATATTCGAGGTAGACAGGGAAGTGCAGGAAGACAATCCGGAAAACTTCGAACTGGACCCAAGGGACAAAACAAGCAGAGAGAAAGAAGAACCAACTGAGTCAGTTGCTCTAGATGAAGCGGAACCAGATAAAACAGTAAAGATCGGAGCAAGGCTAACTGAAAAAGTTAAGAAAGATGTGACAAGCTTGTTGAAGGAGTATAAGGGGATTTTCACTTGGTGCCACGAAGATATGCCAGGGATTGATAGAAGCGTAATTTCACACAACCTGGCTGTGAATGAAAAATGCAAACCGGTTGTGCAGAAAAGGAGAAGCTTCAACCCAGAAAGAAGTGCAGCAATAAAAGAGGAGGTATCAAAGTTGCTCGCTGCAAGGTCAATTAGAGAAGTTAAGTACCCGGAATGGGTGGCGAATGTAGTCCTAGTGAAAAAGAAAAACAATCAATGGAGGATGTGCGTCGACTTCACCGATCTGAACAAAGCCTGCCCCAAGGACAGCTTCCCGCTACCAAGGATTGACTAGTTAGTCGATGCAACAGCCGGACATGAGACGTTGAGCTTCATGGATGCATATTCAGGATATAACCAGATAAAGATGCACAAGCCAGATGAAGAGAAGATAACGTTCACCACAAATCAGGGGTTGTACTGTTACACAGTCATGCCATTCGGCCTGAAGAACGCTGGGGCAACTTACCAACGTTTGGTCAACAAAATGTTCGCCAGACAAATAGGGAGAAATATGGAAGTCTACGTCGACGATATGCTGACAAAAAGCATCACAGCAGATAGACATACAGATGACCTGAGGGAAACATTCGATGTGCTGGTCAGGTATGGAATGAAATTGAATCCAGCAAAATGTGTATTCGGCGTACCATCTGGGAGGTTTCTCGGATATCAAGTACATCAAAGAGGAATAGAGGTGAACCCTGAAAAAATCCAAGCACTAGCAAAAATGGTCTCGCCAAGAACTTTGAAGGACGTCCAAAAACTCACGGGGTGCCTAGCATCGCTGAGCAGATTCATAGCTAAGTCAACAGACCGATGCCTACCATTTTTCAAAGCTCTAAAAAAGGGAAAGGGAGTCGAGTGGAATGAAGATTGCGAAAAAGCTTTCCAGGCTTTGAAAGATTACCTTGGACAGGCACCGCTGCTATCAAAACCAGAAACAGGAGAAACATTGTACATGTACTTGTCCGTCTCTGAAGCAGCCACAAGTTCCGTACTAGTAAGACATGAAGATGGAATCCAGAAGCCAATATACTACACCAGCAAAGCACTGTTACCAGCCGAAACAATGTACCCGCCGGCTGAAAAAATGGCACTCGCTCTAATAACAGCAGCAAGGAAGCTAAGACCATATTTCCAGGCTCATAAAATCGGGGTATACATCAACTGCCCACTGAAATTAATCCTGTAGAAACCAGAAGTATCCGGTCGATTAACAAAGTGGGCGATCGAGTTAAGTGAATTTGATGTAGAGTATCTCCCAAGGACAGCAATCAAAGCACAGGCAGTGGCAGACTTTGTAGCAGAGTTCACCGAGCCAAGCATAGAGGTGGCTAGAATGATGGTGGAGCAAAATAAGAAAGTATTTAAATGACAACTCCGCGTCAACGGCTCGTCAAACACGCACGGCAGCGGGGCAGGGGTAGTAGTGTCAACCCCGGAAGGAGATTCAGTCGAATGTGCCCTGCGTTTTGACTTCAAAGCTACTAACAATCAAGCTGAATACGAGGCACTCATAGCAGGTTTAAAAGTTTGCACAGTCCTAGGGGCAGATGAGGTAGAAATCTTCAGCGACTCTCAAGTTGTTGTTAATCAGGTACTAGATGAATACCAGGCGAGAGATGAAAGCATGATCACCTACCTGGAATTAGCAAAGGAACTGTTAGGAAGATTTAAAGAATACATAATTGTTCATGTCCCCAGAGAAGAAAACGAGCAAGCTAATGCCCTGGCCAAATTGGCATCCGCCACAATCAACATCTGTCCCAAAAGTATATCCATGATCCGCCTATTGTAGCCGAGTATAGTCAAATCAAAAGAAGTGGGGGCAATCTTTGGCGAGAGGAACAGCTGGATCACACCAATCAAAGAATATCTCGTCAATGATGTACTCCCAAGTGACCCATTAGAAGCAAAACGGTTGAAGTATAGAGCTACAAGATATTCAGTACTTAATGGAGAACTTTACAAAAGGGGGTATTCAAGGGCACTGCAGAGATGTGTCGGACCTGAAGAAGCAGAAGGTATCCTAAGAAGCATACATAGTGGAAATTGTGGGAACCACACTGGGGGTGTCAGCCTAGCCCACAAAACATTAAGGCAGGGTTTTTACTGGCCAACACTATTCACCGACGCCAAAAGAGTAGCAGCGAGATGTGAGGCGTGTCAAAAAATTGCCAACAACATCCGACAACCACCTGAACTTTTGCAAAGTATCACCTCGCCTTGGCCGTTCGCCATGTGGGGAATTGATTTAATCGGCCCAATGCCAACAGCAACTGGAGGAGCAAAGCACATTATAGTAGCCATGGATTATTTTACGAAGTGGGTAGAAGCTAAACCATTAGTACATATAACAGAAGCGAACACTATAAGCTTTGTAAAGAAAAATATCCTGTACAGATTCGGGATACCAAACACCATCATCACAGACAATGGGACCCAATTCGATGGTAGGAAATTTAAGGAGCTGTGTGACAAGTACGGCATCAACAACTACTACGCCTCCCCAGCACATCCGTAGACGAATGGCCAGACTAAGGCAGTAAACAAGATCATAAAGCACAACCTGAAAGCTAAATTGGCAACAAAAAAGGGCAGCTGGGTAGATAAATTACCACAAGTGCTCTGGGCGTATCGAACCACAGAGAGGGGTTCAACAGGTAAGACACCATATTCCATGGCTTATGGAGCTGAAGCTGTCATTCCCGTGGAAACGTCATTCTCTTCACCAAGGGTACAACTTTTCCAACCAGAACTTAACATTGATATGCTAAAATGCGGTCTGGATGAGTTAGAAGAAAGAAGAGAGCGCGCACAAATAAAGGAATACTGCGTACCAATAGAGGGTAGCCAGATATTAGAACTCACATGTGCGTGAAAGGAGGTTCTCGCTTGGTGACTTAGTGCTGAAAAGGGTGAATCCGGGAACAAGAGACAAAGCTGCAGGATCACTCGTAGACAAATGGGAAGGGCCTTATCAAATTACAGGAATAGCTGGCCACGGGGCATATCGCATTACTCGAGAAGGTTTTGGCGAACTACCCCGCCCATGCAATGCGCAGTACTCGAAGATATATTATCCTTAACTTTTTTCAAAGTTTAGAGCTTTTTCAACCTTTTTATTATGTCTTAGAACAGTTTTTCGTTTTAGCATTTTCTTTATGACTATGTTAACAAAGTTGCAGGAAATATTCAGTAAAAGAGTAATTTATTACTGAGAATTCGCAATTTCACTCGCCAGTCACAAAGGGCATTCGCCATCGTATATCGCTACCGTCACATAAAGATGAGTTTCATACTCGCAGCAATAATAACTGGCGAGAAACAAAATCCCAAGTTGTAAAAAGCGGCGATCGCCATTACGGGAAAATAGAATCCCTAGAAGCAAGAAAGCCAGCTGAGCAAAAACAAAATATGTTAAAAACTTGGTGTATGGTCGGATACGTCCTGACAAATACTGAGTACGCCAAAATACAGCAATGGCAGCTGAATAGAGCTATAAAAATACGCTAAAAACTTGATGTATGGTCGGATACGTCCTGACAAATACCGAGTAAGCCGAAAACTCAGCAACGGCAGCTGAATAAAAGCTAAAAATATGCTAAAAAAACTTGGTGAAAAACTAAGTAAAGCCGAAAACTCAGCAAAGGCAGCTGAACAAAAAAAAAAAAAAAATATTTATAACTTTGTATCATTTACAAATGAAGGAGCAAAAGAAATAAATTTACAGTCCTAGACAGTAGAAAAAAATCCAAAAACTCAACCAGCTGCAGGAGGGCCCTCGCTGTCTTCCTTATCTTCAATCTCCTCATCCGAAGGCCAAATGATTTCCTCATCCTCCATTGGCATGAAAGGCTCATAATCCCTTCCAGCAACAGGACCCAAGTCAGGCTCAGCACCAGAGCCAGAAAAGCTGCCCTTCTGACCTGAATAGTAAGTATTGAAGGCACGCTTGCTGGGGATTTCTAGATGCATAGGATGAGGTTCAGTCCTGTTATAACGGCAGTGGGCTTTCCATCATTTTATTTGATCTTTAATAGAGCCCACGCCGTTGGCCATGTGCTGTTGGAGGGACCTGTCAAAACGCCTCAGAGCTTTCTCGTTAGAATGACCTTTCATGGCAAAGAATTTCTTCGCCTGCCTCATGCATTTCTCAAATTTGCGCAACAAAAGCACATCGTAGGCAGGGGATCTCTTGAAATGATCAACTGATTTAGCCTCCAGCACAGCTTTCAAATTATCGAAGATGAGGTCGCGAGAAGACAACTGGTTGTGCAAGTCTACCGCCTCATGCTCAGCCTTTTCCTTAGCTTCTCAGCCACCCGCTCGGCCTCCAAACGTGCTGCGAAGGACTCTTGACTCGTAGACATAAGCTCCTTCAGCGAGCGAATCTCCTCTTCAGCAGCAGAGAGTTTTTCTTCGGCGGCTAGCCCAGCGGACAGATGACCATCTGAGGATTCTCTTAACTGAGCGAGCTATTGAGCATGGGATTCTTCAGCAGAGAGCTTTTCAGCCGCCAAAACAGAAGCCTGCTCGCGCAAGCGTTTAACCTCACGGGAAGCTCTGATCCCATACTTGTAGTTATCACCCAGCTCAGACATCATCTGAGGAAAAGGATAGTTCAAGTTAAAGAAGTATATATAAAAAAAAAAGAGATAATAACACATAGAGATTTACGGCGAAAAACTTACCAAGGAGTGGCAGTTGAAGAAAAATTCCATCTTCCTGTTGCAGGACTTGTCTTTAACGTGCCCCCAGCTATCACCAATGTATATATCATTATTAACCAGGTGGGAGCAGATTTCAGTAGCCGAAAAATCAAAAAGGGACATGTTCCCTTCATCAGCTTCAACCGGTCCTGCAGGATGGGCTTCATGGGAAAAACCTGAACTAGAAGCAGAGGCCCCAGGCTGCTTCGATGGGCCTGGCCGATCAATCGATTCTGGTTGACCAGATGGCCTAGGCTGATCTGAGGAGACATTCGGCTCGCCCATGGCCACTGAAGGAGAAGATGGACGGGGAGAAGTAGAAGTAGAAGCTGGGATAGTCTATTCATTAACCCCCTCAGAGGGAGGCGCTGCTACATTCTCCGCTTCAGCAGGCCCCTCGTGAACAGTCGGTTGGGTAGAAGGGGTCTCGGCGACAGTTGGCTCCTCAGCACCTTCCTCGTCGGAAGAAACAACATACTGCACCACCCTTGAGGCCCGCTTGGGAGGTCGAACAGCATGATCAGGTGTACTCCCAGTTGGGCGCTTATTTATACTAGCTCTGGGGGCCAGGTCACTCGCAGGATCAAGAGGAGTCTTAGGAACATCCGCGTCAAAAAAAGGGACGTTACTGACCCCTCCTAAAATACCAACTTTCTCCTTACCCTTACGATTGGGGGTAGTTGCAGTAGGGGTAGTCACAGCAGCAGCAATAGGAATAGTCGCAGCAGCCTCTGCACGCATAGGGGGCTGCCCCGATTCAACCCCTCCTCCGGTAACATCACCAGCGTCCTCGCCATCGGAGGGATCATCACCATCTGGGCTAGCAATTCCTTCCTTAGCCAAACCAGCAGCGTGCCTTTTGCTGGCAGCCTCGGAATTCTTCACCGCCCGGGCTTGCAAGTCGCAAACGGTGTCAAAATCACACACTGCAAGAGAAATAAACCAAGTGTCAACTAACAGAATAAAACGAAACAGTAAAACAAAGAAGGAATGGACAAAGACTTACAGCGAGGAAGCCTTGCATGTAGGCGTGTGAAAATCCCCTTAGAAATCATTTTTTCCTCATCCAAGAGGAAGGATCTGTCCCTTGAGTCCAAAGGAAGGACGGCCACCGCGGCGAGGTGAAAAATCTCCCTATCCAACAAAGCAGGGGCTACCTTCGACCAGGCTTCAGGAGATGTGAAATGCTTGGGAACTTTCTTCGCCAAAAGATTGCGGCGACTGCTAGCTGGCACATCCCGACCCCACTGGCCACCGGCGAAAAACCAACTGTTTTTCCACCTTTTATTTGAAGTAGGGAAGCCCCAGATGAAACCCTTCTTCTTTTCATCACTGGAGACCTTAACTTTACCAGGGTTCGCCACACCCTCAGGGATCCAGTTCTCCACCGGCGAAGAGAGAAGGAAGTACGTGCCACCATTGCCTGCCTGCCTTAGAGTATAAAAGTGACAGATCTCGCGGGGTGTAGGGGGCCCATAACCCTTCAGCTTCCACATAAGGCACATGCACATCAGTATCCTGTAGCTGTTTGGAGCGAGTTGTGCCGGTGCAATCCGAGCCTCGATGAGAAACCTCGTGATAAAAGGCTGCAGAGGAAGTGTTACTCCGCAGCTGAGCATGGCCCCATAGATGGCGACTGCATTCTCGAGAGGATTCCATGCTGCTCGATCGCCGGGTAACATCAAAGTAACAGAGTTTGGAATATCAAAACGACTCTTATATTTACGGAGCTCGTCCTCGCCAACCACATTAACCTCCGTATCAAAAGAACACGGACGGTCTAGCGAGAAATGTAGCCTATCCCTTTGATGGTCCTCTACGTCGGAGTCGACAGTCGTCTGCGCATCCAGCAGAGACTCACGGGGAGCCCTAGAGGCATGTTGTTTACTGCTTTTTGGTCTAGAAGATCTCGGCATTGTTAGAGAATCGCTGTTAGAAGGCGGAGGAGAGATGTTAGGAATAAAAGTATCCTCAGAAGATGGAACATAAACATAAATTGGGACCGGAGAATCCGGATGAAAATTACGAATCAGAGATTCGATTTTATCCGCAGTACATTTGTCACCAAGCTCCATGGCTTGCATCATCCGATTAAAAAGAGAAGAGCGTAAGGAGGGATCCATGAAAACTCACCAGAAAAACCCTAGGATCGGAGGATGAGCAAAAAGTTTGGGAACGCCGTAAAATCAGCACGATCGATTTCAAAAGAAGCTGTCTAACAGTGAAGTAGAAAGAATTCGGGGCAGAAATCTCCAAGGAAAATGAAAGAATTCTACTTTGAGAGGAAAAATGGAGAAATAAATGGAGAGAAGTGAAGTGGAGAGGAGAAAAGGAAACGATCGGGCCTTAAAAAGAGGGAACTTTGAAATTCAAAAAGAAAATCAAGTGCAATGATACGCAATTAATGAGAATGACGGCCACAGTGACCAACCGCAATAGTCACCACCAAGTAAATGACATGTGGCATCTCGGGGATAACCAAGCAGTCAGAATGTCCCTTCACCTGTCAAACAAGTGGAAGCGCCAGAAGTTGTGTGGCTCAAATTAAAAGCTTGCACCGGAAGAATCAATTAATAAATACAGCGTGTGGTAAAAAGGAAAGAGGGAGTTATTGCATAGTGTGCCGAAATCTCATAAGCATAAATATAAATACTGCTCGCAGAGGTAAACGAAGTGGGAAGAACAAGTCATTCGCTCAGCTCGAAGTATTTATGGGGGTATTGTTGTATGTATAAATTCGCCAACCTGACACGTCATCAAAAAAGCCAACAAAAGACTGCCACGTCACTCATTGACCGGGTCAAGGGAGGAAGTGTGACGAGTCAGAATGATAAAATAGCTCAAGCTAAAAAGGAGTCAAAGATATGGTCGCCGAAGCTAGATACCTACTCGCCGAAGCTAGATACCTACTCGCCGAATGTAGAAGTGTGCTCGCCAAAGATACGATACCCAGAAAGTGAAGGTACTCGCTGGACCAGTACACTGGGCCTGAACCGACTCGGTAGAAACACAGAAATAAACCCTAAACTTTTAGAAGACCCAGAACAACGAGGAATCATAAAAAGGAAAGTAGACTTGGATCCGTGACGAGAAGGGGTCCTAGTACGAATCAAAGAGGGAAACCTTCCACCCACACGGCTAAAAACAAGGGGAAACCCTAATTAAACATGTATAAATAGAACCATCTATCCCATGAGGAAGGG
Source organism: Acer saccharum (assembly GCA_030490815.1). NCBI lineage: Eukaryota > Viridiplantae > Streptophyta > Magnoliopsida > Sapindales > Sapindaceae > Acer > Acer saccharum. The sequence goes on from CM059870.1 coordinate 11,676,252, forward strand.
GTTCAGAAATCTAGAGAGAGAGAAGGGAGCAATTGTAAGAGAGATCAAAGTGTGTAACAAGGCAACAAAAACCTAGTATTATTTTTCTGCCCTTAGGGGCGCCGTGGTTTTTTCCCATTTAAGAGTTTTCCACGTAAAATCTGTCTTTTGCATGCGTTCTCAATTTTCTTGTTTTATATTAAATTGATATAATTGTTGAGTGCGTGGCAATCCAAATTTCACCGTCAACAATTGTATTACCTCAAAATAAATAATTTTAAAAAGAATAGAAAAGACAAAATACTTATAAAATGAAAATAAGTAATTGTCTTAAAAACAACAATAACTAATTTACATAACCGTACAAATTACAACTAAAAAAACTATAAAAATACTTAAAAAAAAAAAACTATAATATTTTTAATAAAGTATAAATATAACTAAGTATAATCTAGTTATTTTTTTTCATTCATATTTTTTTTATTGTTTTTTATATCTTTTAAGTTTTTATTTTATAAAATTATTAAATTAATAAATAATTGGGGGCCTTTTAGTCCTTTTAACTCAAAAGTTAGTCAACCGTTAAATTGGATGAAAGTCAATTAAACACATGAGTTATGCCCCTAATGATACCACTAATTGTTTTTAAAGAAAAAAAAATCAGAATTAAAAAAAATAAAAACTAATAAAAGTATTTAAAAAACATAACTAAAAATAAAAAATTAAACAATTTATTTTAAAAAAATCAATATAAAGAATTAAATGTAAAAATAAAACAATTTATTTAAAAAACATTAATGTAAAGAATGAAATATAAAAATAAAAAATTTATTTAAAAAAACATTAATATAAAGAATAATAAAATAATAAAATAATAAAATAATATAATTGTAAAAAAAACTAAAACAATATTAAAAAAAGTTTTTTTTTTTTTTTGAAATATTGAATTATTTTTTTTGAAATAATTAATTTTTGTTGTTGTTTTTTATTTATTATCTGCACTGTCATGGACGGTGGAGATCCCTTTTTTTTTTTTTTTTTTTTTTTTTTTTTTTTTTTTTTTCAATTATGTTTTTTTTAAAAATACTTTTATTAGTTTTAATTTTTTTAATTCTGATTTTTTTTTTCTTTAAAAACAATTGGTGGTATCATTAGGGGGTATAACTCATGTGTTCAAGGGTAATAAGGTCATTTAATTGATTTTTTTTATGGTCAAAGTACTAAACTAATGAATTCCTATCGGCAGGAGGTATGTCTAATATTTTGGTTTTCAGGGGGAATAATGCCCATTACTGAAACTCGAGGGGGCAAAGTGTCTAATATGACAAATTATAGGGGGAAAAATGATTATATCCCTAAAAATAAAGTTTATGGTTTATTTTTATTTTTTTGTTGGAATTGCTAAAAATAATTATTTTAAATCAATTTTCGTGACATGTTCAGTTTTTCCTTTCGTGACATATGTTTAGATTTTCATGATATATATTAAGTTTTTACGTAAAAATTTTTAGTAAGTTTTTTATAGTAGTTTTCCATGGTACGTGCATGTTTTTGCATATAGCTTTTTGTTTTGGCGTCTTAATCACATCATTCAATCAATGTCGTCTTTTCTAACGTCAACGAATACCCTTTAGATGGAGTAGTTTTGCATATGCCTCTTTGATTTATCGTGTCCTGTGTTTGAATCACGTCATCCTCTCCTTCATTGCACTCTATGTCATCTCCTCTAGCATTGACCGAAACTTCTTATTTAGGCTTAATTTTTTGTTTTTGAAAATCATTTTTTATTTACAATTTAGTGTCTAATATGACAAATTATAGGGAGAAAAATGATTATATCCCTAAAAATAAAGTTTATGGTTTATTTATTTATTTGTTGGAATTGCTAAAAATAATTATTTTAAATCAATTTTTTCGTGACATGTTCAGTTTTTCCTTTCGTGACATATGTTTAGATTTTCATGATATATATTCAGTTTTTACGTAAAATTTTTTTAGTAAGTCTTTTATAGTAGTTTTCCATGGTACGTGCATGTTTTTGCATATAGCTTTTTGTTTTGGTGTCTTAATCACATCATTCAATCAATGTCGTCTTTTCTAATGTCAACGAATACCCTTTAGATGGAGTAGTTTTGCGTATGCCTCTTTGATTTATCGTGTCCTGTGTTTGAATCACGTCATCCTCTCCTTCATTGCACTCTATGTCATCTCCTCTAGCATTGACCGAAACTTCTTATTTAGGCTTAATTTTTTGTTTTTGAAAATCATTTTTTATTTACAATTTAATTGTTTCCTAATTCCTAAAAATCTCGAAATACTATTCTAATTCCAAAAAAAAAAAAAAAAAAAAATTTTAATACCTATTTAATAACAAAGTCATAAATAATAATAATAATAATAATAATAAAACAATACTCTTTTAGCTATCACTTTCCTAAGTCCAAAACATTTCTTCAAAACACATTAATGAACGTTAGGCAAACTTATTTTAGTCTCTAAAATTTTCTAAATACTTTTCTAATTCCAAACATGTCTTTTAATTTGTCAAAATAGCCCATTTACATACCTCTATTAAATATTTTGACCGTCAACCCTCACATAACTACCTAAAAGTCTATTTTGCTTTTAGACTGTAATTGTTTAATAAAAAAATAAAAAAATATTAACATTTAAAATATAATAAATAAGAAAAGAATAAATTTTTTTAAAATAGAAATTATATTCTTTATTATTATTATTTTTGAAAGTGAGTTTTATTCTTTTAACTTGGGTATAGGTTGTACCAAGATAAAAAAAATAGCGACAATGCACCAAAAAAAAAAAGTTAGGTTTAAGCTGGAGTTTGTTAAGTGAGCGAAGCCCAATTCAAAGTCCAACATCTATGAAATTATATAGACTGTCTCACACTCTCACTGTCCTCATCTGAACCGTTAAACTTAACGGCTTTCGTTGAAATAACGTGTTCACATTTGGCTGACAACCGTCATGAAATGTAACGGTGTTAACACACAACTGTATATAAACGCCAACAATTCCTCTTCTCGTCTCTCACAACCTCTCTGTCTGTGTCTCTCCACAGCTTCTCTCTATGTAAATTTTTGATGTTCCTTTTCTTGTTATTAGTTTGTCAGTGGTGGTGGGTTTTCGGTTTATAGAATATGGATCGGGTTAAGGGACCGTGGAGTTCGGAGGAGGATAAGCTGTTGGAGAAACTAGTGGAGCAGCACGGGGCGAGAAACTGGCCTTTGATATCCGAATCTATATTGGGTCGGACCGCGAAATCTTGCAGGCTGCGGTGGTTCAATCAGCTGTCTCCGAAGGTGGAGCACCGGCCGTTCACGGCGGAGGAGGATGAGATCATCGTCGAAGCACATGCTAAGCATGGAAACAAGTGGGCCAGGATAGCCCGACTCTTGAACGGCTGTACGGACAATGCGATCAAGAACCACTGGCACTCCACCTTGAAGAGGAAACGCGAAGCGGCGGTGGCAGAGACGGAGGCTGCCGCGTTTGAGGAAGACGTCCATCGAGAAAAGAAAAGACCGAAGACGGTTTTGTGCAGTCGGTCTGGTGGATCCGAAGTTAGTGATTCGGGTCTACCAGCGATATCTGCTTCTATTGAATGTGGTCCGTTGGATGAAACTGGAACGAAAAACAACGTTGATGATGATCTGTGTCGTGTGTTGACGGACCTCAATCCGGTTTTACCCGGACCCGATAAGTTGGCTTTGGAGAAAAAAGCGGCGACGTTTGGATCGGAGCTGTTGGCTGTGATGCAGGAGATGATTAAAAAAGAAGTGAAGAATTACATGGAGGCAGGCAGCAAGATTGATTGATTAATTTGACAGCTGTTTAAGTGAAAGAATAAAAGAGTAGATGATAATCGAAATTCTAGTTCAAGTTAGAGATAGAATAAGGAATCAAAGAGAAAAGCTGTCGGTGTTTTCCGATTTTATTTTTCTTGTTTTAAAAAATAATTTTCGAGGCAGCTTAAAATGGTTTTCATTTGTAATGAATTATTAATGGAAGGTATTTTATGAAACAACAATGGAGGGTATTTAAAAATAAATATGTCACAATCCCACATCTTTAGCAGCAAGAGTCTTGAAATCTGTATACCATCCGCATAATTCCTTTTTACTAACTTCTGTTGGGTCTTCTGTCTGGCAAAGTATTATGTGGCGACTTCGTGTTTCTTCTAAAGTGCGATTTTTTCTATGGAGAGCCTGTAATAATTGGTTTCCGGAATATTTCGGTTGATGGTATTTGTCCGGAATCTACTATTCATGCTTTGTGGGGTGATAAGGGAGGGTTGTGAGTCAATGGATGGGATTACATTATTCATCCTCAATTTCTTTCATGGATTTCCTTATGTCTTTGCGTCACATGTTACAGTTGGAGGAGATGGAGAAGTTGATAATCATATTCTGGAAAATCTGGTATCGCCCGGAACTGTGTCTCTTTTCTACATAATTATCAAGAGGCAAGTGCATTGCCATCAATCGAAAGGGCTCCAGATGTTATACGATGGAAAGCTCCTGATGCATCTGTGGTTGTTCATGTTTTTGCTGCTTGTGCTTTGCTTGACAGTAGAGATTGCTGAAGCTTTGATTATTTTTCATGGTTTACGTTTGGCAAGAGATGCTGGCATATGCCCTATTTTGGTGAAATCAGATGCGTCTACTGTAGTTGGTTATATATTGCACCTCTATACCCAATTGTTGATGTGTGTTTTGTTCGAAGAAAGGGAAATTGGGTTGCACATGCTTTGGCTAAATATGTTGTGTGTCGATTCTAAATGTGATTCTTATTGGATTGATGAACTCCCTTCTGGGATCAATGATATGGCCATATGGTACTAGATGATATTCTGATATCTTTGTAATTTTTTTTTATGCTTTTTTTTTTTTTTATGACAATATCTATTAATTCAGGATCAGGTATTTTTTTGAAAGCTTTCACCATTAGTAGGATTCGAGCCGCTGACCTAGGAGTTATTTGTCCAAATCCTAAACTCATCCATCTACCAGCTGAGTTATGCCCCTGTTAGCTATATTAAGTTTTTATGTAAACCATTTTAAGTAGTTTTCCATGATACGTTCATGTTTTTACATATACCTTTTTGTTTTGGCTTCTTAATCACGTTATCCGGTCATTCGGACAATGTCGTCTTTTTCGATGGCAATGAATGCTTCTCTCTCCCTTATAGATAGAGTAGTTGAAACATACATGTTTTTGCGTCTGCCTCTTTGATTGTGTCTTAATCACATCGTCCTCTACTCCTCTCCTTCGTTGCAACTTGCCTCATTTTCTCTAGCATCGACCAAAACTTCTTATTCAGGCATTTATTTTTTGAATTTTTTATTTACTATTTAATTGTTTCCTATCCAAACAATATCTAATTACTTCTCTAATTAAAAAAAAAAAAAGAAAAAAAAAAAAAAGAAAAGGTTTTTACAATTTGGTCCCAACTTAATTGGGAAACATCTTTTTTTTACTCATTAATTCAAATTTCATCAATTATATAAGGACCAAATTGATGAAATTTGAATTAAGGAGTAAAAAAGTGATGTTTCCCAATTAAGTTGGAACCAAATTGTAAATACCCCTAATATTAAAATATTGGTGATTAATATCATAATCTAGGTGAAACTAGGGGTGGGCATTGGTTGGTTTGGGTTGGGTTTGACTATACCCAAACCAAACCCCAAACCAAACCATTATAAAATAGGTTTAATTTTTTACAACCCAAACCAAACCATTTATAAGGTAAAACCAAACCATTTATAAGGTAAAACCAAACCAAACCAAACTGATAAAAATCGGTTTGGTTCGGTTTGGTTTAATGGTTTAAGAAAATAATTACATTATTTTTTTATTTGAATATATTTAATAATATCAAATTATCAATATAAGTAGTTAAACCAATTATCAATAAGATAAACAATAATACTGAATTTAACTCAAATGTAGAATGATAATCGTTAAAAAAAACACTAAAGTGTAGAACACCTAAAACTTATAAAATAAAACTAAATCGTTTAAGCTTCTAAATTAATAATATCTACCACCGTCTAAGCAACCACTTTGAAGTTTCGAAGTTCACTTCTTGTTGCATTCGGTTAACTTTAGTTTTTATTTGTTTTCTCTTATAATTTAATTAATAATATATATATATATAGTGTATATATATATGTATAAGTATGTAATGGTTTGGGTTGGGTTATATGATTTGATAAAAACGCAACCCACAAATCAACCCAAACCAATTGGATTGCTAAAAAACAACCCAATCGGTTTATTTTATTTAATGACACCAAACCAACCCGCTTAAATTGGTTTGGTTTGGGCGGGTTGATCGGTTTGATGGTTTGGGTGCCCACCCCTAGGTGAAACTGCGAAAGGGGGTTAGATCAAGTTGTGCAAAAACGATTAGATTGTATATCCGTATAGTATATTAATTAGTATAGCTACGTTAAGTACTCCCATAACCATAACTAATTAATTTTGAAAAGAAACAAGAAATTAATCCCACCCAAAGTTAGTTATGGGCATTTCTTATTTCTTGAATTGATTTTGTGTATACATTTCAATCACACGCATCAAATCGCAATTATTGTTTTTTTTTTCTTCTTCTTTTTTGGGTTTTTTGCTCTTCACAATATCACATCTCAGCATCTCAGCTGCTTATCTTCTCTAGACTCTAACATGGCGAACTTGTTCAGCCCACCTTTTTATGATCCTCCTCCTAGGTTTTGGTGTTGTCTTTTTTTTTTTGGTAAAAAATCATTGAAAAAGCTGAGTGCTCTTGAAAAGCAATTCAATGATTGTTACAAGCAACACACCCAAAAATGCACCATCTGCTCAAATCTCTTCCACCACCACGATGAATTACTCGAGCATCAACAACAGGAGCACCCAAATCATGGTGGAAAAAGAAGGTAATGATCATTAATTTGACTACTCTATATTATTCGATTGTTATTTTATTATTAGTTTTTTAATTAATTAGTATGTTTATTGATTCTTGCATTTCTTGGTTGCATGCATAAGAAACCCAAGCGTCAGCCTCAGATGTGATTGGTAGATCGGAGCGGATCCCTTTTATTGATTCTTCATCATCTTCATTTCTTGATCATCCTGATCTTTTATTGTTTTTTTGGTACGTCAATGTTGCATGCAAATATAGGCTGCTTTATAGCTAGGGTTGATGATCATATATAGACTATAGTGTTACGTGTACTATTGTACATTTTTTTCTTTTCCATAGGTTTCTGTTGTTTTGTAATTGAGGATTTGACTAAGACCATTTGATTTGATTCGATTCTTTCTTGCTACTTAGATGAGTGAATCATGAGGTTAATTAGTTCTTTTAAGTGGTAGTGTATAATCAACGTACATTGTTGTTAAAGAATCGAATTTGTTTGGAGCTTATAGAGATCAATATTATATACGAGGACCAATTACGTACTACATGTACTCTTCTTCTTATTGTATCTTTTGTTTATATTTTTGTTGATGTCAACCCTACATACGTGGACATGCAACGTATTATGATATTGTGATAACTTAGTTTTCATAATGTAATTATCATGAGTAATCTTGCAACAAAAAAAAAAATTTGTTAAGGGGTTTTCACAATTTGGTCCCAACTTAATTGGGAAATATCATCTTTTTACTCCTTAATTCAAATTTTATCAATTTGGTCCTTATATAATTGAAAATCAATCAAATTAGTTCTACCATTAGTCAAAGTGACGGTTTTGACTAACGGTAGAACTAATTTGATTGATTTTCAATTATATAAGGACCAAATTGATGAAATTTGAATTAAGGAGTAAAAAGGTGATGTTTCCCAATTAAGTTGGGACCAAATTGTAAAAACCCCAAAAAATCCTATTTGAATAACAAAATCATAAATAAATAAATAAATAAATAAATAAAATGCTCTTTTAGGTATCACTTCCCTAATTCCAAAATATTTCTTCAAAACAGAACATTAGGAAAACTTCATTTTAGTTCCTAACAATTTGGAAAAAACAATTTTTTTTAATTACTTAGAATTTCTCCTGAGAAGTTCGTGTTGCACCCCTTTTTAACTTGGTGTCGTGATTCGTGAAGGAATGCTCCTGTCAAAAAACAAAAAATAAAAAAATAACAAATAAAAGAAAAAGAACAGCCAGCGGCAATGCAAAAAAAAAAAAAAAAAAAAAAAAAAAAAAAAAAAAAGATTTAAGTTGGTGTTTGTTAAATGAGCGAAGCTTAATTCAAAGTCCAACGTCTATGAAATTAGCATTACAGCGTCAGAGAGAGAGAGAGAGAGAGAGAGAGGAAATGCTGCCTGCCTACATCAGTGTCGAAAGGGCGTTCTTCGTCCTCAAATTCGCGAGCAATCCCTATGTTCCCTTAGTACCTCCGTCGAATCATCAAGGTTCCCTCTAAACTTATCTCTCTTGACGGATCTGAATCCTGTTTCGTTTCACAACTATTTCATGATTTGGATCAATTTTACATTTCAATTTTGGAATTAAATTATTTGCTGCAATTATCATGAATCGTGTATTTTAACTTCTTCATTTTCGGAGAAATGTTCATGCTATGAAAAGGTCTTACTATTTGATCGGGTGACTAGTGAACAATGCTTAGCTATCAATATTGTGATCTAAGAGGCTCGACTTTGAAAATTTTCTGATATTATGTTTGATTTGACGTATTACACTTTTTTTTTTCTTTCATAATTCTATCGAACTATATGCATTTTTCTTAAAAAATTTATTTGATTCTATTTTTGAAAATTATTTTTTATAAAGACGATGATTACCTGTTCGGAAATGTATTCAATGAGAATAAGAAGGAATTGCTTTTGCATATTTAAAAGTTTGTATATTGTAATTATTTCCTTCAATTGTGTTGGTTCTTTGTAGCTGCAACAAATGGATATTGAATATACTTTCTGGCAAATGCTTCACCTATGTACTTCACCAAAAGTTGTTTAAGTATTGACAATTTTACTACTATTGTTTTTTGTCAGCACAAAGGTATACGCATGTGGTAGTCACCATATTTATAGATCCGTGGAAATTTGAAGTATACGAAATAACTTCTTGAGTGTAAAAGTTAGAAGTAGAATAGTCAGTATGAATCAAATTTGCAGCTTGCTGCTGACGGATTGACATAAGAGAGGCAACCCTGGATTGTCATAGATCGCAGGCTAAATTATAGCTTAACTTGTAATCTTGTACACTTTCTAGCATTGTTGAAATGAGACAATTTTGCTAGTAATGTGTTGTTCTATTCAAGTCAGTTTATACAACCTTTTCTTTGAAAAAATTATGAAGAATTATTGCATATTAAAATTACTGCTGTAACGTACGGTATGAGCCAACCTGATTTTTTTGAAGAGATCCTTGTATAAGCAACTTTATTGTTTGTTTTGACTAGGTTTTTGTTAAATTTTGCTTGTTAATCTTTTTGTCAGTTTCCTTCTTGAATTGGGAAAAAAAAAAGGTTATTTTGCTTAGATACGAGTCAAAATCTGGAATAACTGTGCTTAAAAAAATTGTTTTTTAGTTTGATAGCTGACGATATTTTAATTATTGTGGTTATGATTTACATGGAATTCATGATGGATGCAGCTATCAGCACACCAAGTATCACAAACATAAATTAATTTCCTATTGAAGAATAACTTATGAGTGTCACCTGGTTGGTACGGAGTTTCTTTACTGCTGTATAGTTATAAATTATGTAATATGTTGTCATAACTCTTAGGAAAATATTTATTAGTAGGCTGAGGTAGTGTTTTTCCGGATATTATTTTCTAGAAACCATAATTGTTGGTATTGTGTCAGAATGAAGTTGCAATCTAAAACTATTAGTTGCATTTACCCTTTATTTGGATGCCACTGAAATATTTTGGTGTAATTTGTTATGGATGCATATGATTTGTGATTTAATTGATTAAGAGCATGTTTGTGCTTAATTGATGATCTTTGACATGCTCATATAAGATAGAGTTGAATTGCTTGCGTATTTTTAAATGTTTAGAGCAAGCATGAATGACAAGCATAAATGTTTTTAAATGATTATATGCATAATTCATTCATGAATCATACTTTTGAATGGAAATATATTTCTTCATGATTGAATGGAATCCTTGAACTTTATTGGTTAATGATTCTTTGAAAGGAATTTCATTTATATGTTTCTCTTAAGTTGATATTGGATATTTCTTATCTTATATTGATGGAGAAACATGAGAAATTGATGACATTGATATATGCATACTTTGAGGGGAGCTTATGCATTTATATGTGCTATGATTTTTTTATTACTTGATATTATGCTTAAGTGATTTTGATATGATTGAGTTTTTATATGCATATTTTGAGGGGGAGCTTGTGCTTTAATTGTCTTGATTAGAAATGTGTTCCCATGGATAAATGAGTTCATATTTTCAATTTGTTAGGGTGAGCCTCTTCTGAACTATATTTTCCCATTTTTTTAATTTTTGATATTCATAGGGGAGAATATATATTTTAGGGGGATAAATTTTCTTGAATTTATTGATATCTCTCTCAAATGGATAAATGCATGATTACTTGATTTTGATGATGTTTGTATTATTGTTGAATCATGCATAAACCTCATTTTTTTCTCTTGCATCTTTTGCAAAAACTTTTGACATATTTAAAGATGATTATTTAAGTTGCAATCTATGCTTATCTTGTTATGCTTCTTACTTCCTTTTTTATGAAGACAAAAGGGGGAGAAGGTTTATGATTGATTGCAATATTTACATTATTTAGCATCCATGAATTAAATTGATATATTGATTGCCTTTTATATATGTTCTTAATTGACTAAAGTTCTTGAAACTTTAATTGTGCAATCAATGGTTTGTCATCATAAAAATAGAGGAGATTGTTAGCCCTAAGGCTTTAATGCTTGATTTCGATGATAACAAACGATCGATGAAGTACTAATTTTGTTTGAGTTGAAATGTGTTACGTAAAGTTTCAAGCATAGTGAAAATATAGAAAAAGGCACCATGCAATGATCTAAGCTATGAAGATATCAATTCTACATGCATGGAGAAGCAAACATCAAGCTTTTGGACATCAAAGAAAGTTTCTCAAGTTTGAAGTAAGCAAGACTAGTTTTAGGCTTATTATTTAAATATATTATTAACAAGTGTATGTGTTAGATGTGATTTGAATGACTTGGCTCAAGTGACTTTTGTTTTTCTCAACTTTTATCTTAATTTGAATAAGGACTTAAATTAAATGGTTGTGTTGTTCGTTTTTGTGACTTAAATCTTAAATTAAGTTAAAAAACATCTTATATAAAAAGTTAAAATTTTTGCCTTTTCACTTATTTAATAAGTCATAATTAACACATTGATAGTTATTTACAAAATTAACCCAAAAAATAAAATGGCGAAAACAAAAAGAATGAATTTATTAATTTTATTAAAATAAAAAAAATTATAAAATGAAATAAATAAATAATGTAGAAAAGAAATAATTTAGAAATACTTTTGAAAAAAAAAATCGAAAAGAAAATGAAAGAACTTGCGTTAGATTTGCACTACATATTTACTATACATAAATACAAATGGATACATAGCTATACCTGAAAGAATAAATTTTGTTTTTAATATATTAACAAGAATACCCCTAAAAAAAAAATCCCCAATTACCTAACAACTCTAAACCTAACCCTAAAAAAAATAATCCTAATTTTAGTAAACCCTAACCCTAATTAACATAACCATAAATTAACCTAGGAGGAGGAGGCGGCAGTGCCACCTTCATGGGCTTTGACCAGAGGAGGTCGGTCAGCCTCCTCTCGATTGAAGGGAAGAGGTCACAACCTACTCCCATTCGTTTTAATGATAGGAGGCCGTCGGCCTCCTTCAAACTTAGCGACAGAGGTCAACGGCCTCTGTTAGGATTCCCGTTGTGTTTAATTGGCTTATTTCGTGATCAAACCACATGTGGGGATGCTTTGTAAGGGTAGCTTAGATGTTGTGTTATTGCTTAGGCCCTTTTGAAGACCTCACCATTGACAAGCACCAAAGGTAATATTCTAAGTGCTTACTTGTCTTGAAGAGATAGATGCACACACTCACAACTCATGCATATGTTTAATCCTTATATGTTGTGTGTCTTTTATGTGTGCCTTAATGCTCATTAACATCTCTTCTTGCATGTTAGTTTGATTGCATCTTGCATATCCAATTGCCTTGTCATGCTTAGACTTAGGATTGCATTTTTGCACTGGGCGCCCCCAAAAGCGCTGTACAGAAGCGCTGTACGAACAGCGCCCATTGAGCGCTGTTCAGACCTGATCGATTTAATCGGTCGCTGTTGGGTCGCTGTTGGGGCGCTGTACGTGGCGCTGTACAAAGCGCTGTACGTACAGCGCCACTCTGTTTCCTCGTGAAAACAGAGCAAGGGCGCTGTACAGGCGCTGTACAAGGGCGCCCTACGTACAGCGCCCATGGCAAATAGTGGGCAAACTTATCAAAACGACCACACTTTGTTTTGGCCCCCTATATATATGCCACTTTGACTTTAGGTCAACAACAAGAGTTCATATTCAGATTCCATACTTAGGATATTTTTCAAAGAGAAGAAAAATTCCAAGAACTCATTTTTAATTACTCAAACACCTTTTCCATGATCATCAATCATCATCTAGCATCATCTTAGATCATCTAGATGACATCTTGCATGGATTCTTCATCATACTTTGCTTGGTAAGCTTTTCACTAATATCTTACATATTTTGTGTTTCTCTTATCTAGCAATCTCAATTTAATTACTTGTATGTGATTTTATATTTGTTGAATACAAGATTGAGATTAGTATGATGTATGTTTGAGAAGTTGTATTGTGCTAGCATATTAGGTTTTTGTGCTTGATATTGATTAGCTAAACTAATTGACATGTCATTTAGTTTTGATATCTAGGATTGCTCTTAATTGCATATTAATCATCTTAGATAAGCATATAGGGTTTCCCTTGCTCTATGTTGCATTTTGGATATTTTCATATATTCACTTAGGGTTGTATTCTCTTCAAGAGAAGCTAAGTCTTGTGTGTAGCAATCGGGATTAGGTTGCTTAGATCGCAAGCAAATTGGACTAGGTTCACTCATACCGGGATTAGGTAGGTGTGTGATTACTTCCGGGATTAGGTTGTAATCGTTTGCACATTTAGTGGATTCGAGGTTCGAGTGTGGCTTACTTACATAGCCCGTGGTTTTTCCCGTGAGGGTTTCCACGTAAAAATTCAAGTGTTATTTTAATTTCCGCACCATATTACACTTGCTTGTTTATATTATCTTGAGGGTAATTTCGTAATTTTGACTAACACGAAAAATTGGGTAAAAAGCGTAAAATCTATTCACCCCCCCTCTAGATAGCTTTATACACACCGTGGTATATTTAGTTTCAGCCTCTGTCACCACTTTCAGAGGAGGCCACGCCTACTCTTGATATTGTTGTAGCGAGGAAGGAGGTTGAACCTCCTTCTTTGACAATTTTTTTTAAAATATTTTTTATTTTTAAATTAATAAATAATTGTAACTGAAATTAAATACTTGGTTTTTTTTTTTTAAACCTAAATACTTGTTTTTTATTTTTTATTTTTTTTATATCAAAATTAATACTTTTTTTTAAAATATATCAAAATAAATACTTGTTTCTATTAAAAAAATAATAATAAATACTAGTTAAAAATGAAAATTAAATGACATGTTAAAATGAGGGTAAAATGGTAAAACTTGAACCACTTAATATTTAAGTTAAAAAATCTCAAATAAAAAACAAACAAATGGTAAGGTCTTAAATATCAAGAGGAATGAAGTACTTAATTAAAATAAGGTCTTTTAAAACTGAAGGGAAAAAAAAACAAACCCCACCTTAGATTGGACCTTAGGATCCCTTAATTGTGTTTATCTTTTAATCCTAAGTGTTCTTAGATCCCATCTAGATTGGTTGAGGCATAAATTTGTCATTTGGACATGAAAAACACACCAATGCTTATGGTTGATCAGGGGTATAGTTGAACTGTTTTGAAGCGTTGGGGAAAAAATTGTTATTTTATAGGGACCAAATAGAACAGTTTCAACACTCTTTGGATCACACTGGAAATGTCAAAACTATAGGGACCAAATTGTAATTGTGCATAATTTCCAATGGTCATTTTTTGAATTTATCATTGAGGGGTCAAAATGAAATATCAAAAACCTGAGGAACTACACTGTAATCTTCCTTTGAGAGATATTACGGGGTCAAAATACAAGTTTAAAAACTAGAGGGGCCAAACTGTAATTTTCCACCCAACGGGCAAAAAACGGTTATATTCGATAATGGCGTATATATTCATTACTCATGCCATTTTTTTGATTCTTCTAAAAGATTACCAACCTTCCTATCATTCATATGAATTCTCTTAGTAATTTGTGAGCCAATTTTAGTCATCAAATCATATCTCACATCATCTAGTGCTTAAATCTTCTTTACTTACTCTTTGGGAGAGAGATTCCTTTGTGCTTCATATTTCGTATTTGTATTTGAGTGTGAGAAACACTTGTTGAGTGTTGAGAAAGACTTGTAGTAAGTGAAATCCAAATGTGAGTGATCACTTGGTTGTTTTGAAAGTTCAATTGGCAACCGGAAGTCCAATGTAACAGTGGAGTATGACTGGGCGTCGTTGTACTCGGTAGAAAAGATATTTCTATTCTAATTACCTCGCAAATGCAATGAGTCAAAGGATTAGTATAACATGTAAGCAAGGGTCTCGTTCCATAGGGAGATGGAATTCGTTAATTGTATCTAGTTCTAGTGTTTATTAAAGCATGTAAAAGGAAATGCGTGTGTGGTGTGTGTGTGTGTGGTGTAAGCTAACTAACTAGGATAGAAATGTAGCTGGGTGTCTTGGCTATCTAATTAATCTACTCCTAAAGGCAAGACAACCTAACTACGAAAACAAAGGTGGCTGGGAGAATAGCAAGATATATAACACATATGGGAAATCGGTTCACCAAACACAATATGCAATTTATGTCGATTGTATAACATGTTAATACCAATTAATTCAGTAAAGGGTTCGTTCTCTTGATTAGGGAATTCCCAAAATCATATCATCACTCTTCAATCGGAAAAGTGATTGTGTCTAGGGTTTAGACCCATTAAGCACAAGAACATATGAACCAAAGCTAAAGTGGCACAATTATGCACACATAAGTTATTTCCATTCCATAGAGCTAATAGCCAAGATTATGCAAGGAATGGTTATCCAAGCACAATCTCAACTCTTAATTACTCTAATCACTCAAAACACATACATAGTAAATCATACATCAACATACATAAACAAATGAGATATTTGATTACAACTACTCCTAATCATTTAGTTAATCTACTCCTAATCTCATCCATACATACATATCAACACATAATCATCCATACATATGAATATCACAAAAAGAGCTTAATCACTATACAACTAAGGAATGAATCAATACCAAATCAAAGCATATGAACAAACATACATATATTAGCATAAGTGTAGGTTACAAATAATCCCAAATGGGTTATACATCAATAGAAAATACAAAGATGAGCAAAGTGAAGAAATAACCCTTGAAGACAAGCCTCCAATAGCTCTTCCTTGCTATGAAACTCCTATGGCTCGGTTTTGACACACAAGCCTCTCCTATCTCTGTATCTCTACTCTCCTTGGAAGGCTTTCCGTGGAGGAAAATCCCCCATGGAAGGCTTGGAGTTGCTCTCTCTCTTTTTAGATGTTCAATCCAAGAAAATGGGTTTCTTGGAGCAAAGTGGGGTGGTGCACACTTAGAGAGAGAAGCAAAGTGATGTATATATAGTGGGAAGTGTATAGGGCAATAATGGGGATCGAAATATCCCAAAATATCTCAAAATCCTTTTGAGTCGGCCACCTTCGTGGGTTCAGACACCCTGCCTCGCGGGTTTGTTCCCGTCGCACAAACTCGCGATGGAAAAATGGAAGTTGGCTGCGAGTTTAGACCTTCTGTCTTGCGGTCTTCTTCCCGCTGCATGAAACCGTGAAGAATCCACGGGTTTGGACGTGCTGGTTCACTGGAAAGAAGTCGCTGAACCAAGCTTGCGAGCTTGAATGGCCATGGAGTTTGGAGGATTTGGTGGAGAGTGAAACCTTTGCATGGGAGGCTCAAAGTTGGTCCATCGTGACCAGAAGGAGACCGGCCGTCGATCTGGGCGGAGAACGGTCGGAAAAACCATCGAAAACAGGCTGAAAAAGGCCGGGTTATCGTTGGGTCTGAACCAGGTCTCCGGGTCGTTGGGTTGGGTTGATCGTGCCCGACTAGAGGTTGGGGATGACGTGACGACATCTTGACGTCACGTTGAGGTCAGCAGCAGCACCCCAAAACGACGTCGTCCCTTTTATGACATAGCAGCCTTCTGCTGTGCTTTGCACGACAATTACATTTAGCACCCTTGATCTCTTCCTTATTCACAGAATGTTCAATATTTTTCTGAATATTGCACTTTGACCCCTAATTCTCCACAATGATATAATTGCCCCTGAATTTCCCTGTTTTCTTCCATTTAGGTTTAAACACCCATTCTTAGGAATATTTACCTACACATAGCTAAAACACATATTATATACATAAAAGTGCTCGGAAACGAACACAAAAGATAGGAATAGGGAGCGCTAAATGTGAACATTTGGAGCGCGATCAGAGTATCCACTAGAAAGTTTGGTGAGCTTGGAGGCATGGAGTAGGCGAGTCCGAACCACGTAAAAATATTGTGTTTGCTTTCTCTATCCCTTTATCTCTTTAATTTGTACAATTTACTTATATTGTTTATATTTTTATTTGCACATTTTATATGTATTTTTAGAATTGCATATTATGGTTAGGAGGGTGCCTTAATTTTTTTAAATTGCTAGAAACCCAATTCAACGCCTCTCTTACGTTGCCTTTTGATCCAACAATATATATAACTAGTTTTTTTTTTTTTTTTTTCTTTACTACGCACTAACATTAGAAAGTTTGTTCCTTAGCTATCCGTAGTTGGATTTATTTATTTATTTTACTTAATAAATTATAATGTTTAATTGATAGCTCACAAACTCCTACAATAAATTTATTAAATTTTGTGTGCACTATGGAGAAAACTATTGTTATTTTTATCTTTATTGTAAACTGATAAAAAAAAGTTAGTGCAAGACATGTGAGCAATTGATAAAGAATAATAAACTTTTTATATATTTCAAAAATGTTGTGGGAACACAGATTGTGCATCAAACTTTGTTATCTTACCCTAATAATTAGGGGTGGGTACGGATCGGTTCGGTTCGGTTTTGTCCAAAACCGTATTGAACCGTCATATTTTCGGTTTTTAAAAATGTTAATCGGTTTGAACCTGAAACCGAATTGAACCGAACACCTTTATCTCGGTTCGGTTTAATTCAGTTTTGGGCCTAGTGGGCTTTGAAGGTTGTTTATTATATGTTTTTTAATTTTTTGGGCCTTTAAACTACTTTTTTGGCATTTGAGTTTACACTTTTTTAAGATAACGTAATCTGTAAAAAATAATTTAAACAAAATACAACCCAATTTTCAATCCAAATCTAAAATTTCAATTATATTCAGTTTACATACTCAATCAAAATATAAAATTTTCTTAACTTCTATAAAATAGAAGTCCAAAAATGTAGTACATAATGTAGTCCAAAATAAAACAATATCAACAAGCAGTCCATAATAAAACTGAACTTTACAAAATAATTCATTAAGACAATTCAATTGATTCGATTCGGTTTGGTTTTATACGTTCAAAACCGAAACCAAATCAAATTCAAATCGGTTTTTAAATTTCAAATTAGTTTGAACCGAATAAAAGCTATGAACCGAACCAAACCGAAACCAAAACCGAACCAAACACCCTTTCTTGGTTCGGTTCGGTTTTGATTTTTGTGCCCACCCCTAGTAATAATTATTTGAACTCATTCACAGATTTTGAGTTAGAAATGCCATGGTGCGGCCGCACCAAGTCTTTTATGTGAAAAACCCGCATCCTTGAGTCAACTCGATTCGGTCTGAGGCCTGACAAAGGTCGTTTGCGTATGTAAATTCACTTGTTAAACAATATTTATAAGAATCTCAACAATGCCTTAAATGGGTTTGAAAACACAAGTATGACGGCAAGTGGGGTGTCGTCTACAAGGATCGGGACTAGCAATGACTAATCGGTACTCTAGCAATAGTTATGAACTAAAGGTAAAAGTGAATGATTGAATTCGGTTTATTTGATTCGGTTTGGTTTTATATGTTCAAAACCGAAACTAAACCTAATTCAATTCAGTTTTTAAATTTCAAATTGGTTTGAACCGATTAGAAGCTATGAACCGAACTAAACACCCTTTCTTAGTTCGGTTCGGTTCGGTTTCGGTTCGGTTCGATTCAATTCGGTTTCGATTTTTGTGCCCATTCATAGTAATAATTATTTGAACTCATTCACAGATTTTGAGTTAGAAACGCCATGGTGCGGTCGCACCAAGTCTTTTATGTGAAAAACCCGCCTCATTGAGTTGACTTGTCGCCTCAAGACCAAGTCAACTCGATTCAGTCTGAGGCCTGACAAAGGTCGTTTGCGTATGTAAATTCACTTGTCAAACAATATTTATAAGAACCTCAACAATACCTTAAATGGGTTTGAAAACACAAGCATGGCGGCAAGTAGGGTATCGTCCACAAGGATTGGGACTAGCAATGACTAGTTGGTACTCTAGCAATAGTTATGAACTAAAGGTAAAAAAATGAATGATTGGTGTTTTGAAATATGAATTAACTAAAGAAAACTAATAAATGCAATGAATAAAAATAGAATGCGAATGGAGTGATATATATGATATGTGACTAAGGAGTTGATGGACTCGTAAGCGGACAATGGGCACATAAAAACTCACAATTAAACACATTGATCTAATGTAACCAACCTAGGATGTATAGTATTGGTTATGTTTCCCTTGCAAGAGGCCAACCTCGGATGTATAGTGAAGGCCTTCTACTTAGGACTATCCCTCCTAAGAAACCAACCTAGGATGTATAGTATTAGTTGCTTAGTTAGGACTTTTTGCCATGAAGATTATCTATCAATTAAGGGCTTAATCTCTTTAATAAAGTAGTCACCCTAGGATGTATAGTGATGACTCTTAATCTCACCTAAGAGGTCAACCTAGGATGTATAGTGAAGGCCTTCTACTTGAGATTAAATTAAGATGGAGGTTATTAAACCGGATTCCATTAGAAGGATGTATAGTTATGGCTCTTAATCTCTCACAAGAGGTCAACCTAGGATGTATATGAAAACTTCATATTCGAGATTAGATGAAGATTTGGTTTGTAAAGCTGGATTCCACTTGAATGATGTATTCTTGTGGAATCTTTCCATTCAAAAGAGCTTGAGACAACCAAATAGGATGTATACCTAGTCGTCTCCTCAAGTACTTCCTAAATCAATTTGCTAAGAGGATGTATCCAAGACAAATCAACATTCAAAAGCAATGATAACAATGAATAGAACATAAATGATAGATTGAAAGAATAGTAGAGTTTACTTACACATGCCCAATATCCATCAAACTAGTCACATCAACCTCTTAGTGGGGATTTAGCTACTCATGGTAAATACACAATATGAACTAAAAGAAAAGAGATAGAGAAGACCTATGATGAGACCTTCTTCTTGAAGCTTGGATTCCAATCTCCTAGTGTTCTTCCTTGAGTAGAGATGGAATGTAAGTGAGAATGGTGGATATGGTGTGTAGAAATGTGAAGGATAATATTCCTAGATCTAGATGGTTAAGTGTATAGAAAATCTAAGTATAAAAACATGGAGAAAGAGGGGGCTCTGAAAATCAGAAGAATGTATATTTATACTATTCTCAAAAATAGGTCAGAAAATGCTGATGTGGCAGAATCTGGTACATAGTGCGCTGGTGATCTGACCAGCATTGTACCCATGCATTGTACAATTTCTAGGATTCTTCTGCCTTAAATTGTGGCTTAAGTGCGGGTAATGGACCCGCACTTTATTGATTCTTCATCTGAACAGCTCCTGGGTTTCCATAAAGTGCGGGTTGAGTGTGGGTAGGGACCCGCACTTTGAGCCATTCTGTGCTGGAGGTAGGATGGATGTGCGTGGGTATGCTGACCAGCACAGTACCCGCGCATTGAAGCTTCTCTTCATGCTTTTTGGCTTGTTTCCTTGCTTGCTAGCTTGTTTTGCATCTGAAATTCCCACTTTTTATCTCCAACACCTGTATTTTACTACAAAAGAGCCTATTAGACATGAAATACATGAAAAAACACATGGGAACAAGGCGAAGGACACGAATTTGAGGGCCAAAATATACAACATATTTGGTGCGATCAAATATCCCCAAACCAAACCTTTGCTCATCCTCGAGCAAACACAAGATAAAATAAATAAGACACACTAATAAAACTGACTCAAATGAAAAATTTCCTAGACACCTAAACAAAAATTTCAAAATGGCCGCAAGTCCAACTAGTGATGTGATACAAAGATGTGTGATAGAGAGAAGTAAATATATACAACATGATCTAGAGCAACTTGGAGATACTAAAGGAAAACTCACACGAATACGAATCCCACACCTAAAAGTACTCATGCATCATGGACTACTCACTCCCATACCTTTAGCATAATTCGCTTCAACTCTAAAACTCACGTGGATTCTCTCTTTTCTTTCCGCTCAGAGTATTAAGTTCCACATGTGCAAGATATGAAAAGATGAAATTATACATAGAATTCTAATGCATTGCATATAAATTAAACATTTAAAAAACCGTTACTTTCTACTGAACTTAACCTAAGAAAGAATCACTATGCCATGGACGTGAAAGATCATGTCTCAACGGACATTCCCAATCTAGACTCATTATGAATCAAAAAGGTCTTTTCCTTTGGTTATAATGGGGCCATGGGGTTAAATGAGGTGATACAAAGAAATGGGATGTTTTGGAGTTCAAAATCATCAATTACGATAGAATATATCCACATACCCCATACAATGCTCTTTTTCATAATCACTCACACGCTAGCGTCTAGGCATTCAATTTACAAACATTTGTGCTTCCAATATTGTACTTTACATTGTGAGTGCTTAACATTACACATTTCAAGGATCTTTTACTTTTCTCAATTTCTTTTCTTTTGAAGTGCACACATTTCTATTTGACACTTAAGGCTCATAAGTACATATTTTTGGTACTTTTTCCATTTTTAGCCGTTTGCTTCGCGCATTTACAACGTTTTGCCTTAGTACATGCTATTTGACAAATTCGAGCTTAACTCCTTTCATTATCACATTTACACATCCTAGCATGATTAGTAATAAAGGTAGGTATGTGTTTAGGCTATGGTATATGGTTGTATGTGGTACCAAGTGAAAAAGTATGTGTTTGGCCTCAAGTTTGGCATTTGGAGCACACAATAAGGATAGGAGCATATTTAGGCTATTATAAGTAGTAATTGCACACACATTGCCTATTATCACTTCCACAATCCATCTATCAAGGGAATGAACGTATCCATCAAGCAATCCACTATATACATGTCCTATGGCATGTGACACATATGACGAGAGAAGTGTTTAAGAATAATCAATAATAACAATCAATACACTATTTAAAGGCTTGTGTTTGTGATCTCACAGAAGTCTCCATTATTAGAACAAGGCACGAGAGCGCCGAGTCCCCTCAACTTAACACCTAAAGGATAGGACAAGCCCATGAAGGTGCAAGCGAAACCCTAAAGTGGCAACAAGCTACATCACAAGATCAAAATGCATACGAAAACTGGCCAAAAGCACACGCTAAAGACATCACACCTAAACTAATTAAAGGTTGAAAATTTGGACATGCGACAAATTGAAAAATTTGGACACCAAAAAGACTTAGACTTAAAAAGACGACTCACCAAGGTGTCTACACCCTTAAACCAAAACCTGACATTGTCCCCAATGTTGGAAACAAGTGAGCCCGGCTTAGCGGCGAGCACCTAACAAGACACAAACAACCTTAGGCACTAATCATGGACAATAAATGCCCAAAAACCAAAATGACTCAAAATAGGCTCAACTAATAAAAGGCAATTCATGCAATATATCAAATAAGCGCAAATGCAACTTTTCACCTATAAGAAGCATTTTCTCAAACATCATTGACTTGTGTTGAGTAGACTTGACAACCCATCTAGATGCATGTTTAGGGATATCTCTTGTCTTTACATTCATGGCATGTAGGGTAGAAATTGATATGTGTTCATGATTGAGATTAGAAGTAGATTAATGTAATTTAGGAGTAGATTAATCAAACATCCCTTGATTGTATGTATGTTGATGGATAATTCAAAATGCATGTTTCGGATTTACTAAGTGTTTGAGAATTATGGTTAAGTAGGTATATCAACTCTTGGCCTTGATTATGCTCTTAATTTAATAGGTGAAATTCATGATGGTATACACCCTACTTGATTGGATTTCGGTTCTATAGACCTTTGATCGGTCATTTATTGTATATGTTTTTTATCCCCATTCCTCCAATCAATTGCTTGTTTCTTGAGTCTTTTAGGGATTTAATGTGTGTTTATGAGCTTTTTCAGGATTTTGGATCCAGATGAATATATTGAAGAATATCAGGCAAATAGTGCTATTTTGAAGACTTCAGGGGCTTTCGTGCAATTATCCAATAGTGCAGCTAAAAGAGCTCCCAATTGTTCAGCAGCGGTGCAACAACGCTCCAAGATCAGTAGGAACCGCTGCCGCTGCCGCTGCGGTTCTCCATCTCTCGTCAAGACCGCTGCCGCGCCGCTGCCACTCTGGCAGCGGTCACGACAGCGGTTGTGCGATAAAAGGCCATTCGAGGGTTTCTTTTCGCAGTCAGTTTGAGCAAAGCCTATAAATAGGTTATGATATCTTTTAGGGGACGCTCTCGCGCATTCGCTCTAACTTCTCTCTAGCTGGTTCTGCAACTCTTCCATTCAGACATCAGAGACTCTTTGCTCATCACACAATCCACCATTCATCTTTACTCATAAAAGATTCGAAGACGAAGGCATTCATCGAGGATTTGAAGAATTTGTTGAAGCTTTTCAATGGGTTTTATCTTTCCTCACTCTTGTTTCTTTGTTTCTAATATGTGTAACTAACTCTATACTAGGGAGTCAATGTGAACCTCTATGAATACTCTTTGTTAGAATTGACTATATTTTCTTAATTCAAGTTTTGATTCATTCAATTCATTCTAAGTCTTAATTCTTTGTTTATGTTGATGCATGATCATATGTTGGCATGAATTTAGGGTTTTGATAATTTAACAATTAAGATCGGAGTGTTGATCTACACGTAACCTTAATTAATATTCAAATTGAATGGGTAAAACTGATCTTAGCATTGATCTATGCAAGTAGGTTTTGGTTAATTAGTTCTTGCACTTAATGGGTTCTCGGTTGTAGTTTGCGCCATTGATCTATGGGTAAATTATAATTGAGAACACTTGATTCATCCCAGGATCATACGGTAACAATCATAAATAAGATAAGAACGAATCCTTAACTTGAGTTACATCTTTTATCAAAGTCAATTCGAAGCATTGAGTAAACATAGTTGGGGAGCATTGATGACCTAGTCCTCTCACCTCTTGATCACATTCACATATTCTTGTTAATTGCTTTCTTAGTTTAATTTAGTTAATCAATATTCACTCAATCAATCAATCAAACAATCTCTCTTGGATACTGTTAATTGCTTAGCTTTAATTAGAATTAGTTTTAGTCAATAAATCACTTTTCCTCATGGGAACGATCCCTACTTGTCGTTGTACTTATCTCACGATTCGTGCACTTGCGAGTTAGATTTTTATAACACGATTCTACACATCAACCTTCATGCTTTATATGACTTTTGGTTGTTGCTCACGTGATACACCCTCGGTGAGTAGTGATCGAGGGTCTGAATTTACACTTAATGCTTCCATTATATGGTTGTTGCTTACACGTGACAGGTGAGTAGCGCTCGATGGTCAATCCTTTAATATTCGCTTAAGCTACCTTTGGTCATTGCTCGCACGATACACCATCGGTGAGTAGTGATCGAGGGTCAGCTTTTATGCTTCATGCAGTCCTTTTATAGTTGTTGCTCATATGATACACTCTCGGTGAGTAGCAATCGAGGACCAGGCGACTCTCCCCATTTCCATAGCTAGAGGTCGCATCAAAGGCTAGGTTAAACCCAATCTTGTAGTGTTTTATGCAGTTGGTTTTTATGAGTGGCGCGAATGTCATGGTGGTTATGAGTACTTTGTGTGTCCATCTATTTCTCTCTCCAAGCCATCTTTATTTTCGTAACTTAGGGTGTTTGCTTTTAGGAGTAGATTAACTTAGAAAGGCAAGCACCCGGTTACATTTCTATTTTTAGTTTTTCTTTTGTTTTCTTATCTCATTCTCTCACACACACATGAACATGCTTACATATCACACACACCACTCTCACCCTTGCCATGTTCTTATTTGCATTGCTTTAATAATCACTAAAACGTGAAATGATTGACGGATGACAACTCCCTGTGGACGATACCCTCGCTTATCGCATTACTAGTTTTCAAAACTCTAGAGCACATTACGTAGGAAAATCTTTGTAAATATATTTTGAATTCGCAATTTG
Organism: Acer saccharum; assembly: GCA_030490815.1. Lineage (NCBI taxonomy): Eukaryota > Viridiplantae > Streptophyta > Magnoliopsida > Sapindales > Sapindaceae > Acer > Acer saccharum. The sequence continues at coordinate 11,701,004 of CM059870.1, forward strand.
ATAATGACACAAAAAGCGCGTTCAAAATGGCTTGAACGCACTTTTTTTGTCGTTAGGAAATTGCGAATTCAAAAGATATTTATAAAGATGTTCCTACGCAATGTGCTCTAATGTTTTGAAAACTAGTAAAGTAGTAAGCGAGGGTATCGTCCACAGGGAGGTGTCATCCGTCAATCGTTTCATGTTTTAGTGATTATTAAAGCAATGTAAATAAGAACATGGCCAGGGTGAGAGTGGTGTGTGTGATATGTAAGCATGTTCATGTGTGTGTGAGAGAATGAGATAAGAAAACAAAAGAAAAACTAAAAATAGAAATGTAACCGGGTGCTTGCCTTTCTAAGTTAATCTACTCCTAAAAGCAAACACCCTAAGTTACGAAAATAAAGATGGCTTGGAGAGAGAAATATATGAATACACAAGGTACTCATGACCATCATGACATTCACGCCTCTCATAAAAACCAACTGCATAAAACACTACAAGATTGGGTTCAACCTAACCTTTGATGCAACCTCTAGCTATGGAAGTAGGGAGAGTCACCTAGTCCTTGAATGCTACTCACCAAGGGTGTATCGCGTGAGCAACAAGCATAAAAGGACTGCATGAAGCATAAAAGCCGACCCTCGATCACTACTCACCGAGGATGTATTGTGCGAGCAACGACCAAGGGTATATGGTGAATATTAAAGGATCGACTATCGATCGCTACTCACCTGTCACGTGTAAGCAACAACTATATAATGGAAGCATTAAGTATAAAATCGGACTCTCGATCATTACTCACCGAGGGTGTATCGCGCGAGCAACGACCAAAGGTCGTATAAAGCATGAAGGTCTATAGAACCGAAATCCAATTAAGTAGGGTGTATACCATCATGAATTCCACCCATTCAATTAAGAGCATAATCAAGACCAAGAGTTGATGTACCTACTTAACCCTAATTCTCAAACACTCAAATCAATCCAAAACATGCATTTCGAATTATCTATCAACATACATACAATCAAGGGATGTTTGATTAATCTACTCATAAATTACATTAATCTACTTCTAATCCCAATCATGAACACATATCAGTTTCTACCCTACATGCAATGAATGTAAAAACAAGAGATATCCATCCCTATACATGCATCTAGAAGGGTTGTCAAGCCTACTCAACACAAGTTGGAATCAATATAAACAATTGAATGAGACAATACTTGAAAATATTAAATACAAGTTATTCAAATAAATGGAACTAGTGTTAGGTTTACATATTTCCTTAATGGGGATACATATCAAATAAAGAAAATACAAGAGAAGAGTAAAAAGAGGAAACCCAATGTGTCAATCTCGGATCTCCAAGCTCTGAGAGGAACTCAATTGTCATATCGGATCTCCAAGCTTCATTGAATCTTCTCCTCCTCATAGACAAGAGAGGATGACTTTTTCCTCATAAATCTCCTCCAAAGATAGGTAGATGAAAGTTGAAGGTAGTGATAGTGAGGCAATCCATGGAGGTTTTCCTCCATGAATGCCTTTGAAGGTCTCTCTCTCTCTCTCTCTCTCCCTCTCTCTTTTTTTGATGTGAAGAAGATGAAGTGTAGAGAGGATTTGTGTCTAGGTTATGTGGGTTAAGAGTTATTATGTATTGATTAGGAATAATCTTTGCATAACTGTGAGCTTACAATTGAAGTTTTTGGAATGTATAGTGAAAGGCATCGAGTGTCACGCAACTTTTCTCGGTAGGTGTGCTGGTGTATGGCGTTGGTAACACACTTGCGCTAGACCCACACTATTGCCACACCTGCACTGGCACCACACATGCACAAGACCTGCGCTGGTGTGGTACCAGCGCATTATGGATTGTTGCACTGATATTGTCTAAAGTTGATTTTTCTTCTCATATACCTGCCTATGTTTTCATCAGTTGTAGTCACCCCTAAACTTTGTATTCTTTTTGCAGATGGTAAGAACCAAGAATATTAGCCATGGCTCACGAAGGAAAAGAGCCTAAGAGCCACAAATACACGAGTACTCCATTAATGAGGATTTCGAGGACAAATTGGAGAGTTTCCAAAGGCGCACGATAATAGTGGAAAAGGGGATAGCCGTGCAAGAGCTCAGATCAACTCTCATTCCACAGATAGTTGAAATGAGGGGGTGGCAGACTTACACTAGTACCCCTCCAAGATTTTACAGGAGAATTGCGGAATAATTCTATGCAGCCATGGTCCCCGATGATTATAGACATCGTACCCCTATCATGGTTCGTGGTAGGGAGGTTGAGTTGAACGTGTCAGATATAAATAAGTACTTCAGGACCGAGCTTCCAGACTACCTAGAGGACAGTGTGGCTAGTGGTGTCACTAGCAATGAGCTTTTTATTCGGCAGAACGTTGACTTTTCAAACAACTTGGTGATAGAGCCAATGACCTTTTGGGTGGCCCCAAAGTTCCACATCAAGCACTTAAACCTGTTGATTGAGCTGGCTTTCTGGGACATAAGGCCTCATACACATTGGTCCACAGTTCCTTTCGAGGTGGCCACCTACCTATACTGCCTCCAGCACGAGCAGCCATTAGATGTCAGATTTTTGATAAAGACAGATTCTCACAGTGGGGGAAAATAGGAAGCACAATCGGCCACTCCTCTTTCCGTGCCTTATCACAGAATTCTGTAGGAGGGTTGGAGTAGATCTCTCAGGTGAGAGATTGGAGCCTCCCCCAACCGACATCGAGATTATCACGTGGAGAGTTTTGGAGAATGAATGTGATCTCACAAGCAATACGAAGAAGACCGGGAGAAGAAAGAACAGATCTGAGGTAGGATAGAGCATTCAGCAGCAGTATATCCTTGAATACATGGATTACGAACAAGAGCAGATGGATCACGACTAGGGGACCTCAGTTCCTGATACGCAGGGGGAAAAAATTCCTTAGCAAACTCTGATTGAAGGGATGCTAAATAACAGAGAGATGATAGAGGAAGTTAGATCAGAAGTTATAGGCAACTTCGAAGAAGTGTGGGAAAATATCTCAAAGATGCGAGTAGAACTTCAGTTAGTCCCATACGCAAGAAGTAAGAAGCAACCAACTCCTGTAGCATCCTAGGGAGGTCCTATGATTGACGAATATGGAGCTTAGATCCGGGCAGCTATGGAGATGTCCAAGAGAGAGCATGAGGAGAGACTCAGAGCAAAGTAGGATGCTGCAGGAGTTGGATGTTTCTTCCTTCTTACGTATGGGACTAACTGAAGTTCTGCTCGCATCTTTGTGATATTTTCCCACACTTCTTCGAAGTTGCCTCTAACTTCTGCTCTGATTTCCTCTATCATCTCTCTGTTATTTAGCATCTCTTCAATCAGAGTCTGCCAAGGAACTTTGTCCCCCTGCGTATCAGGAACTAAGGTCCCCTGGTCATAATCCATCTGCTCCTGTTCGTAAACCATGTACTCAGGGATATCCTGCTACTGACTACTCTGTCCTACCTCAGATATGTTCTTTCTTCTCCCGGTCTTTTTCGTATTGCTTGTGGGATCACGTTCATTCTCCAAAACTCTCCATGTGGTAATCCCGATGTTGGCTGGGGGAGGCTCCAATCTCTCACCTAAGAGATCTACTTCAGCCATCCTATATAATTCAGTGATAAGGCACGTAAAGAGAAGTGGTCGATTGTGCTTCCTATTCTCCCCCACTGTGAGAATCTTTGTCTCCATGTGGTAATTCTGATATCGGCTGGGGGAGGCTCCAATCTCTCACCTGAGAGATCGACTCCAGCCTTTCTACAGAATTCCGTGATAAGGCACGGAAATAGAAGTGGCTGATTGTGCTTCATATTCTCCCCCACTGTGAGAATCTCTATCTTTATCAAAAATTCGATATCTAACGATTCCTCGTGCTGGAGGCAGTACAGGTAGGTTGCCACCTCGAAAAAAACTATGGACCAATGTGTGTGAGGCCTTAATGATTGGTTTATGAAGATGTTCTAGAAGGCCAACTCAACCAACAGGTTTGAGTGCTTGATGTGGAACTTTGGGGCCACCCAAAAAGTCATTGGCTCTATCACCAAGTTGTTTGCAAAGTCAACGTTCTGTTGAATAAAGAGCTCATTGCTAGTGACACCACTAGCCACACTGTCCTTTGGGTAATTTGGAAGCTCAGTCCTGAAGTACCTATTTATATCTGCCACGTTCAACTCAACCTCCCTACCATGAACCATGATAGGGGTGCGATGTCTATAATCATCGGGGACCATGGTTGCATAGAATTCTTCCACAATTCTCCTTTAAAATCTTGGAGGGGTACTAGTGTAAATCTGCCACCCCCTCATTTCCACCATCTGTGGAATGAGAGTTGCTCCGAGCTCTTGCATGGCTATCCCCTTTTCCACTATTATTGTGCACCATCGGAAACTCTCTAATCTGTCCTCAAAATCCTCATTAATGGAGTACTCGTGTATTTGTGGCTCTTGGGCTATTTTCCTTCGTGAGCTGTGGCTAATATTCTTGGTTCTTACCATCTGTAAAAAGAATACAAAGTTTAGGGGTGACTACAACTGATGAAAACATAGGTAGGCATATGAGTAGAAAAATCAACTTTAGACAATATCAGTGCAACAATCCATAGTTCGCTGGTCTTGCGCTGGTGTGGTACCAGCGCAGGTCTTGTGCATATGTGGTGCCAGCATAGGTGTGTCAACAGTGTGGGTCTAGCGCAGGTGTGTTACCAGCACCATACACCAGCACACCTGCCTAGAAAAGTTGCGTGCACTCGATGCCATTCACCATACATTCCAAAAACTTCAATTGTAAGCTCACAATTATGTAAAGATTCTTCCTACTCAATACATAATCACTATTAAGCACTAACCAACACAAATCATCAACCAATTATGTCAATTAATTCAATCTCAATATATAAACCCTAGAATCAATTTCATGCATAATCATAGGTGATTTCTTCTCCATTTGAATCAAATAGCAAAAATATGTATTAATAATCAAACCCAACATATTATTATCAAGAATCGAACAAATGTAGGGCATAAGTTCGTGGGTCATCATTAAGTATGAAATTCATGTATATTGGAGGAAGTTTAGGGAGGGAAAAATGGAGTTCAAGGATTTAAACAAGTGAAAACAAGATTAAGATTAGGAGTCATACCTTTTTGATGAATGAGAGACCTTACGTGGAGAAAAAGGAAGACTACCTTGAGAGGGAAAAGAAAATGTCGGTTTGCGTTTTTTAAATTGTGGCGCCCAAATTGAAAATGACAGCATGTATTTATACTCGCGCACAGTGTGTGGGTCCTGCCCGATATGCGCTGGTATACACCCACGCATTTGGACCCACACACCGAGGCTTATTGCCACCTTGCTGCGCTGGTCACTCATCCTTTATTTTGTTGACTTCGTGCTTTCCACCTCATTGACCTGTACAAACTCAAACATACCAACTTAACTTGCCTTATTATCTTAAAAAAAATGCAAAAATTTAAAACAAACAACTCAAAAACATTAAATCATGGGTTTCACAATGACTTTTCTCCAAAACTTAGACTTACCGAAACATTAAAATGCATAAAGAACTCAATCATAAAAGTAGAATCTTAGTTAAATGAGAAAAGAAATTGTGAACTCCTAATGTGCACTAAAAATGTTCAATGCTATGCACTCAAAGTGGGACATGGGTCAACCAAAGGAGGTTTGATTGGATTGGGGAGTCCACTTTTCTTGACCTAAATGGGTGTCAATGGTTTATTTAATTTTTTTGCTCTCTTTGTCCTCACTTGACTTACTAAGTCCTTCCTAACTCAAATTTGCTTGACTTTTGGTTGGTACATTCTAGACCTTCTTTGACTCATTTTTAAACTTTGAAAACTAAAACATTGGGCTTTAGTGTGCCCTCTTTTGCCACAAAAGTAACAAGTCAAAGGACGATTAGAAAAACTCCTTGTTTGGTCATGGTTGTGGGGCCATTGGTGATGCTTAGCTTGGAGGGACTTCATCTCTTGCTCAACCATGTCAAGTTGGATTAGAAAATCACACTCTTTGACCTTAGTGAGCTTCAATTCCTCCTTTTTCTTGTTTAACTGTTCTTGCAACTCTATCATGGTATTGGTTGATTTCTCAACCCCAATCAGCATCTTCCTGAACCTCCTTAAATTTTCCTCCTCAAACTCCTTAAAGAGTTTGGCTAAATCCCCTAGGTTCTTTGAAGTTACCTTCTTTTTTTCTTCAAGCACGACAACTTGTTCACCTAGTTCTTCATTTGAAGTTGAGAATTCTTGTACCTTCTTTCTTAAAAGCCTATTTTCGGCCTTTAGCATCCTCACTTCTAGCATGAGCTTTTCATTATCTCTTTCTAGCTCTCCTATCTCCACAAGAGTTTTTTTTTGCCAACTCTTCGTCTTCAATCTTAATCGCCTCCTGTTCTAACAAGCAATCATGGTTGCCTTCTTCCATTTCGGTTACCATCTCAAAAGCTTGCACGAGATCAACTACTTGACTCTTCTTTTTTCTCCACTTAGGAACCTTTAACACCAGGCAACCATCTTCTCGTCTATCCTTGGGTCGGTTAACATTGAACTTTACACTCTTGCCTCCACGACTGAAAGCTATATCCACAGTGTACAGTCGTGATAACTAATTGGATAAGAGAGTGAGTCATAGATGTCTTGGTGCGATTTCTCCATCTTGGAGTTCTTCAACCTTCCAAGAAAGGGAATGGGCGGTACATAGGGATTTGGTGACTTGTGAAGTTATGGCCTTGGTTCCGGATTTGTTACGTCAACCTCGTTTTCCTTTTCTAACTCCTCACCCATTCTTTCCGTTTGTACATTTTCATTTTCTTCGACTGTAGCCTCCTTGTTGCTATCTCCCAAAAACTCTTCCATTTTGAAGGATTACCATTTCTCTAGCTTGCTTTGATAGACTCGGGAATCTCCCCTTCTCCCTTTCTTGTAACAATTCTACCAATTGCCCGATTTGGAACTCAACCCTATGAATGGAGACATCTATCTAGTTTGCTCGTCTGTCATTTTCCTACATGTATCTTTCTTAGTTTTCACTAGTTGCTTGTTGCAAAACTTCGACAGCTTGTGTATCCTGTTGGATTGATTGCCTGAACTCTTCTATCAATCCTTCAAATGATCCCTCATCTAGTTGATAGGAATTAATGCAATCTTGATTGTAATAACACTTCTCCTGCATATTCTGTGACGCTCCTTGTTGAGATGACACAGTCTCCTCATTCTTCAGAAGATAATCACTAATAAGGTTCACAAGTGTTTCTTCATCTTAAATGGTTTCGACCTCATTGTAGTCCCATTGGAAATCTTGATTATTCCCCTATGGCCCATACCCTGGCCCTGAATCTGGCCAAGAATAACCCATGAAACCTGAAATATAGAGAAACAAAAACTACCCAATGCAATCACACTAATCCACTAAGCCAAATGTATTTTCACAATAAAGAAAAAAGAATGTAACTAAACACAAAAATTACTAAAGTAAAACTAATCAAAGCTAAACTCGCCGATCCCCGGCAGTGGCACCATTTTGAAAAAGGTCGTTTGCGTATGTAAATTTACTTGTCAAACAATATTTATAAGAACCTCAACAATGCCTTAAATGGGTTTGAAAACACAAGTATGGCGGCAAATGGGGTGTCGTCCACAAGGATCGGGACTAGCAATGACTAATCGGTACTCTAGCAATAGTTATGAATTAAAGGTAAAAGTGAATGATTGGTGTTTTGAAATATGAATTAACTAAAGAAAACTAAGGGGCTGTCCTGTATCGTTTTTCAAGCCCATTTTCATTTTCATTTTCATTTTTCGAAAATGATTTGGAATACGTGTTCGTTACCGTTTTCCATTTTGTTTTTCATTTTATTTTCAAAACAAAAACAAAAACAATATCAGTGTTAAAAGTGAAAAATTTCCAAAACAACTTTTTGATATTTTTCATTTTGTTTTTCGTTTCTTTTTTTTTTTTCTTTTTTTCTTCTACTTCTTCACTCGACCATTCTTCTTTCTTCTTCTTCTTCTTCTTCTTCATTCAAATGCAGATCGGCCCATCGATTTGCTCATCTTTTTCCTGCCGATCTGCTCTTCTTTTTCATTACCGATTGGCCCATCGATTTGCTCATCTTCTTCCCACTGATCTGCTCTCTTTTCCATCGTCGATCTGGTCTTCTTCTTCGCTGATCTACTCTTCTTCTTTCTTTCATCGCCTTCTTCTTCTTTAGTTCTTCTTTCTTCGTCTACCTCTTATTTCTTCTTTCTTCTTTCTTCTTAATGACAGCAAATATAGAGGCCGATCTGCTCCTCCGACGATGGAGCCTCCGATTTGCTTCATTCATGACAGTAAATATGGAGGCCGGTTTGCTCCTCCGGCGATGGAGCCGTCGATCAGCTCCTCCAAGAACAGATCGACGACTTCTTCCATTTTTTATATAATTTTTTTTCTTTTTACTTTTTTTAAAGATTTTAATTATTTTTCATTTAAATTATATTTAAAAAAAATCGTGAAAAAAAGATCATCATATTGGTTTTGCTGAGATCCTGTTATGGTTGTTGAATGTTGAGATCTTGGTATCGTTGTTGAATGTTGAGACTTGTTCTGGGCGTTGCCCATATCTGACCAATTTTTTTTTTTTTTTTTAATTAAAAAAATCAACTAATTTTGGCCCGTAAAATGATACCAGACGTGTTTTTTACATTTTTATATTCGGAATCCAGCTTCCAAGATATGCTACTAGACGCGTATTTAGATTTCGAAACTGAAACCAAAAATATTATTTTCATTTTTGTTTTTATTTTTGATAAACAAAAATAAAAACAGCTTTGAAAAACGTTACAGGACGCGCCCTAATAAGTGCAATGAATAAAAATGAAATGCGAATGGAGTGATATATATTATATGGGACTAAGGAGTTGATGGACTCGTAAGCGGACAATAGGCACGTAAAAACTCACAATTAAGCACATTGATCTAATGTAACCAACCTATGATGTATAGTATTGGTTATGTTTCCTTTGCAAGAGGCTAACCTAGGATGTATAGTGAAGGCTTTGAATGTACACAAACGAAGTTAAATTGCTTAAAGCATACCTAGAGGGGGGGGGGGGGGGGGGGGGGGGGTGAATAGGTTTTTACACATTTTTTCAAACCCTTGAATAAACATTCGTTTGTCCCTCAAGGTAGCCTTACACACAACACAATAAGCCAAGGAAGACATACATAGACAATACGATGTTACAATCATAAGAGAAATGTCTAAGTATATCAACAAGTCATGTGAGGTAAAATAGCAAATAAACATAACAACAAAATAAGCTTGTATTTCATAAGATGTTCAAAGTGTTACAAGAGTGATCAAAATGTCACTAAACAAATATTACAATATACAAAAGAATCAAAGATACAAATTGATCTAAAGAATGAATATACTAATCACACTATACAAAGACTTGCTCACAATATATCATATGTGGATATTATGAATCAAGACAATAAAATATACAATTAAAATATAAAAGAAAGAGATAGAAAGAATTAACACAAGGGATTTTTTAACGTGGTAAAACCTCCAAGGAGGAAACATCCACGGGTTGAACTACAACCATTGGGTACTATATTATTGGAAAGTAAACATAGAACATTCACAAAGTGACCAATCTTTAGCTCACCCAACCTAGTGAAGTCTAAGCCTACCCAACCCTATTGGAAAGTATGAAATCCCTCAATGATGCGGAACCACCATATATTGGACAACACACTCAACCAACATCGATGGTAGATTAGAAATTCCTCAAGAGTGCATACACCTCCCGTGTACCCTGCTCTATCGGACTCTATGTCTAACCATACGCCTAGGCCTACCAATACAATAGCCAACTCCCTATCCAAGGCACTCTTGCCTCTAGGGAGCCTCCCATGCATGACTATCCGAGTCCTCCCGACTCTAGCCATGACTCCTTGCTTACCTATCCGAGTCATCCCGACTCTAGGCAAGACTTCTTGCTTGGCTATCCGAGTCATCCCGACTCTAACCAAGACTTCATGCCTTTTACAAGGACTTCCTAGTGTGATCATGTGAATGCAAATGATGCAAACATTCAATACAACATAGAACATGTGATCAATACATTCTATGGCACAAATAGACCTAAACATGTGAAATCACAATTAATCAAGTCTAGATGCAAAAATACATGAATAGAAACCTAAGCATGTGAAACACCTAACACATATACTCAAAGTCTCATTCACACACATAACACTTGAATCACAAAATGTTTATTAAGTACAAATTCAAGATGCTATCAATATACAATCAAAAGCTAGATATATGAGATTAAAATCAATCAATATACTAGACAAAAATATAGAGCAAGGTTTTGAGATTTACATCAATCAAAACCTATATTCTCTAAATCACATAAAAATACACAAATCCTAGATTTCACTAATCAAAGGACCAAATCAAATCTCAAAGTCATTTTAACACAAAATCAATTCAATTAAGTATCAAACAACCTAAGATGCCATTCTAATCACAATACAACTCACAAACAAATGTAAAACCTAGAATCATAAAATCTAGTCAACATAAGTCCACAAATTGAGTTTCAATTAGAATGATAATCAAGCTACCTTTTCAAATAGCTTTTGTAAAACAATAACATAGATATAGAAGAAGAAACCCCAAGCAAATGGAAGGTCAAATAACAAGAAATCCCAAAGTTGAGACTCAAACCTCGGATTCTGCAGCTGGTGCGAAATTCAGTGTCCAACCACTTGAAATCACGATCAATCAGCCACCAAACCACTTGGAGATGTTAGAGGACTCAAATACGAACACTCTCCAACTTGAATCACTCAAATTCGACTCCGGATGAGGAAGATATGGTGTTTTGAAGTTTGGAAAAATTGGAGAGAACTCTAGACGGGAAACTGAAATTTTTCTTCTTAGCAATTCAAATGGAGAGAGAGAGGGAAGAAATAGGAGGAGAGAGAAGGAGGAAACCGGCCAACCACGTGGTGCCACGTCACCCCCTGGCCATGGGGGGCGCATGGCCCACACGGGAGCAGAGGCTGCTCCAGGCCGTGGGGCCCACGGCCTCAACCACGGCCAGCCCTTGTGGCCCACGGCCTGGGCTGTCCTCTCGCGCGCTCCCTCGGTTCGTCGGCCCGTATCTCGGGCGTCCGAACTCCAAATTCGAATCTGTTTTTGGATTACGAACCGTGACTCTCTCACGCATGATAACGACTATACAACTTTGAAAAAAGGTTGAGAAATCATCTTGGAAATCATCGATGAAGTCAACACAACGTAAGAGAACGTAAAGTGGCATAGTCAACACGTTTGGACTTAAAACCTTATGAATGAGTAACCGAAACGACCGGAACTCAATAAGGCATTGAATAAGAACATGTTCAAGTCTTAAACACAAAATACGGAAACATACAAACACAAATACACACACATATGCTAGTTTCCGGACATAGTCCTAGAAAATGCAAAACACAAAGTTTATTAACTAAATGTGAATGCATGAGCATATTTTGCCAAGTGTGTGAAAGTGAAATGTAAATGAAATAAAATCATGAAGGGACACACAAGAATGATATGTGTGAGTGTGTGCCTAGCCTTGTAAGAGATAAGAGGTCTTTGAATACCTTTGTAGACCGATAATGTCCGAAACTCTTAAAAGCCGGCAACTTGAACGAATAATGGTTGAGACGTCCTTCGTCTTCGAAATCCTTCATTTACTTACCACTAAACATTACAAGTAAAACACGTTTTGATATGGAATTAATGCCAACACTAATTATCAACCTAACAGGCTTCCTACTTAGGATTATCCCTCCTAAGCAACCAACCTAGGATGTATAGTATTAGTTGCATAGTTAGGACTTTTTGCCATGAAGATTATCTATCAATTAAGGGCTTAACCTCGTTAATAAAGTAGCCACCCTAGGATGTATAGTGATGACTCTTAATCTCACCCAAGAGGCTAACCTAGGATATATAGTGAAGGCCTCCTACTTGATATTAGATTAAGATAGAGGTTGTGAAACTGGATTCCACTCGAAGGATGTATTCTTGTGGAATCCAAAGGTAGCCACTCCTATGATGTATAGTTATGGCTCTTAATCTCTCACAAGAGGTCAACCTAGGATGTATAGGAAAACCTCATATTCGAGATTAGATGAAGATTTGGTTTGTAAAGCCGGATTCCACTTGAAACTTGAAGGATGTATTCTTATGGAATCCTTCCATTCAAAAGAGCTTGAGACAACCAAATAGGATGTATACCTAGTTGTCTCCTCAAGTACTTCCTAAATCAATTTACTAAGAGGATTTATCCAAGACAAATCAACATTCAAAAGCAATGATAACAATGAATAGAACATAAATGATAGATTGAAAGAATAATAGAGTTTAATTACACATGCCCAGTATCCATCAGACTAATCACATCAACCCCTTAGTGGGGATTTAGCTACACATGGTAAATACACAATATGAACTAAAATAAGAGAGATGGAGAAGACCCATGGTGAGACCTTCTTCCTGAAGCTTGGATTCCAATCTCCTAGTGTCCTTCCTTGAGTAAAGATGGAATGTAAGTGAGAATGGTGGATATGGTGTGTAAGTTCCTTAATTTTGATTAGCTTATTTCATGACAAACCACATTTTGGGGGTTTAAAATGTAAGGGCAGTTTAGGGCTTCCTTGCTTGTGATCAAGCTTATTTGAAATTTAAGCCCTAAAGCACAAGAGCTCATTGAAGGTATAATCACTTGTGCTTAACCCTTATTGAAGAGATTAGTTGCACACACACACACTTTCATATTGCATTTTTTATGATTGCATTTGTGTTTATCTTAATTGTGTGTTTATATGCTTTATCATCACACTTATGCATTTTCATATCTTGCATATTTGTTGTGTGTCACATGCTTGGTGAATATTCATGATTCCATCTATTTCCATGCATGTTATTTTCACTCTTCACACTTGCACATTTGTTATTGTTCTTTGTGCATTTTTATGGTGTGCGCTGGTCCTCTATCCCACGCAACACCCTGCATAGCACTGGTTGTGCGCTGGTCGACATGCGCCACACCAGCGCAACTCGAACAGAGAATCTCCACTGGTCTTGTGCTGGTCGTCTGTGCTGGTCGTCATGCGCCTGTTGGATCAAAGGTTGTGCGCTGGTCGTGCGCTACTCGACCAGCGCACACACTAGCGCACTTGACGGGAACTGGACAGTTTTTTATCAAAACGACACCACTTCATCTAGGGCTTCTATGTAAGTACCATCTTCTTCCTTGCTCGTTTTTATGAGCTTAAAATCATATATTAGAGAGAGAAACTCAAACCCTAGAGAGAGAAGCTCCCAAGAACTCACATTTACTTAACCAAACCACTTCCCATGAGCATCTAGCATCTTCCTGGCATCATCCAAGCATGGGCTTTCTTGTTTTCTTTGACTAGGTAACTTCTACATATCCTAGAACTTCTTAATTCATTCTTATGACATGTACATTTATTTGTTAATTAAATGCATGTCTCCTTGCTTAATGTTATTTTTAGCATGTTTGAGACTTTGATTTTTGGTTGAGATGAGTTGTTTGTTGATAGCTAGCATTTATAACCATTTTGCCCTCTAGCTAAGTTTACATGATTTTCATTTAGACATTGATTGTAGGACTCATTGATTGCATTTGTTAATTGCATTTATTATCCTTACCATGTTCATTGACAACTTGTGTTGATTGGTTTTTGATTGACAATTCCTTGATTGCATTAGTTAATTGCATGTTTTTAGTGACAACATGTGTTGAATTGACTTTGTTTGTTGACAATTAGGTTGCTAGAGTCTCGTTGCATCTAATTGAGTCCTCATGTATGAGCATGTAGGCATTGTTGATAACTAGAGTGTTAATTTGCATTATAACATCTAGTTAAGCATTTAGTGTAGCCTAGCATTATTTGTATTTTGGATATTGCCATATATTCACATAGGTTATTGATCTCTTCATTAAGAGTTAAGTCTTGTGACTACCGGTGTGTAGTGCTCAAGCAAATTGGACTAGGTTCACTTTTAAAGGCCTACGGGTAGTAGTGGTGGTTTATAGACCGTGAGAGGTTAAGGTCAACCTAGGTTATAAACACCATTGCAATTAGTGGATTTGAGGTTCGTGTGTGGTGCACATAACAACCCGTGATTTTTACCTATTGAGGGTTTCCATGTAAAAATCAAGTGTTTTTTAATTTCCACACTTTTACTTGATTTTTATTGTTTGTTGAATTGGGTTAATAGTGATTAATTTTGACTAATCGAAAAATTAGTAATAATCGATTAACAACCCATTCACCCCCCTCTAGGTCGTTTAGACACACGCGAGCATATAATTTCAATTGGTATCAGAGCGGGTTCCTAGATATACTTAGGAGATCCTTGCCATATTTGTGTGTCTTGCATTTGTGTGCATTTTGATCATTGCATTCATTTGCATTCATCTCATTCATTAAACACTATGAGTGGCACTGAGATGTTAGAGGGTAACTTGACTTCCAAAGTGGAGAGGAAAGAAATTGACTCCGATGAGGAAGTGACTCTTATGGTTGAGAGATTTAGGAGATTCATGAAATCTCACAAGAAGAGAATGACCTCTAAAGTGAAGGAGGAAAAGAACATGACCTCTAAGGTGAAAGAGGAAAAGAAGATAACCTCGTCCAAGAAGGGAAGGGAAGTTATGATCGCTACTTGGAGTGATAGCGAAGTTGAAGTAGTTGAAGGATGTTCCACAATCTCGATTGAGTGTGAGAACAACTACTTTGCCTTTCCGGTCTCCTACCAAGAAGAAGCTCACACCGTCACCAAGTGTTTGCCACCTGAAGAATTCAAGAAGGATGACTTGAAGAATGGAGACCAAAGAGGAGCAAATTTAAGAGAAGCTGGCATTAATGACGTGACCCATGAAAGCACAAGTGGGAGAAGTTTTGATCAAGAGAGTACTTGCTCCGAAAACTCAAGTGATAGTGTGATTAACTATTAAGAGTTCATTAACTATCTTTGAAAGTGTTTAAAGAAGAAGAATGATGTAGTTTTGAGGTTGAGTGAAGATAATCTCCAACTAAGAACTAAAGTGACTCACTTAGATGAGGAAGTGTCACTTATTAAAGTGAATGAAGTGATGATGGAGAAGGAACTTTAAGTGGCAAGAAATACACTTGCTAAGATGACTTCAGGTTCGGACATGGATGACTCCTTGAAAACGGACATGATAGATGTGTCTAAATATGAGAAGGAGATTGAAGATTGCTGCCAACGGATGAAGGCAATGGAAGATGAACTTGCCAACAAAAAGAATTCCTTGAAGCTTGTCAAGGAAAGAGAGATGATGTGCCTTGAAGAATTGAAGAAGGCCAAGGTCAAACAACCTTAAGCTCAAGGCAAGCTCAAGGCAAGAGCAAAGTTTTATCCAAGCAACCTTCAACTCAAGGAGAGTCCACACAAGCCTTGGCATCTCAACCATATCCTAGGCAATCCAAGAAGAAAGGACAAGTCCTTGAGAAGTTAATCATCTCCTTCAACAAGCCAACTATTAATAGATGAGGTGACCATAAGAGACAATCTCAACCAAGGCTTGCTCAACTAAGGAGGCACGTTCAA
This sequence comes from Acer saccharum, assembly GCA_030490815.1. Taxonomy (NCBI): domain Eukaryota; kingdom Viridiplantae; phylum Streptophyta; class Magnoliopsida; order Sapindales; family Sapindaceae; genus Acer; species Acer saccharum. Next base: position 11,716,685 of record CM059870.1, read on the forward strand.
CCGGCTCTACCACCTCAACAAGCTAGACCACAAGGCTCAAGCTCCAAAGAGAAGCAAACCGATGCACCATCAAAGATAACCTCATCAACATGGCAATGCCTCGATGAGATCATAATGCAATGGTATAAATTCTTACTTTGTACCTATTTGTCATTTTTGTGGTATGATTGGTCACTTAAGACCAAATTGCTTTGATTACATCAAAAGGTGTAGGTTAGAGAGCATGAATGAAAAAGAGGGCAAGTTTGCATAAACATGTCTATGACCACTATAAATGATAAAGTGGAACCTAGGTCGGGTAGAAAGAATGAACCCACTTGCCATTGTGCCAATGTGATACCTGTAGATGCAACTAGGTCCAATGGACTTAGTAAGTCTATAGGGACTCATGTCTCCCATTGACTTGGTTGGAATTGACCCCTTGTGGGGAGCTCAAGCAAAGAGAGCAAACTTGCATGAATTTTCATATGCAAAAAGTTGATTAAATTTATGCTCTTTTGATAATTGCTTGAGATTGTTGGTTGTACATATATGCTTATATGTTCCTTTTTCATAATAAGTTTGCACAATTGCTTTACTTGCAATCCATGTCATATTTATGCTCAAACATTCATTTTTGGACTAGGAGAATTATTTGGGAAAGTACATGTGAATGACCCATAATTTATCTCCATGACATGAGAATTTTATTACATGCTTCAAATGATATGCATGAAATGTTTTTGATTGCTTATATGCAAAATGTGTAAAAAGCAAATGAGAAGACTAAAATCAATAAGGATCTAGTATCCATTCAATCAATAAGGATTTTATATCCAAATTAGTTTTCTTTATCTTCTTAAAGGTGTAAACAATGCTACTATCATACGGATGTTTCGTCCGGAAAAATCAAATAGGATATTTGAATCCATGTCTTGGTTTGCCTTTAAGGATTGATATAGTTGCTCTCAACTCAAAAATATCTTTTGAAAAAACTATATCTTATTTGCTCATGACAAAAGGATACAAATTGGTTTGAATTCACTTAGAAACCCTTTTGATGTTTGCTTTGCCAAATACCATTGGTTTTGATCTTGAATGCAACATGTCTTGCATGCAAAGCATCTTCATCACACATTTTTCTTTCAAATAAAACTCCTTGAATCTCTCTCAATTACTTGAGTTGCATAAAGTTCGTTTATATGATTATGCAATTGCCTTTTGTGCTAGTAGCTCTCTTTGCTAAAGCAACCCGATAGGGGGAGCTCCTTTGCCTATTTCATAACAAAAAAGGAGAAAAGTCTTGAGAGATATAGGGGGAGCATTGTGTATGCTTTGGGGAGAAGCCTTGAGAGAGAGTAACCTTTTAGAGGGAGCATTGCACATGCATTTCTTTATATTGCTTTATTGAGTGCAAATGCTTTTTATATTTGATCACCTCACATGCACTTAATCTTGGAAAGTGTTTTCTTGCTATTGTGTGTAGGTATGATGATCTACGAAAAGATTGAAGACCTTACAGACTTAGTATCTTAGGTTTCTCTTATTGTAACGTAGAATCTACTTTTGTTGACCAATAGCTTTTGTTTTCTTTTTGTGAGGATTATTTTGTGAGTGGTTGTTTTGTCATGAAATAGCCAAAAAGGGAGATTGTAAGTTCCTTAATTTTGATTGGCTTATTTCATGACAAATCACATTTTGGGGGTTTAAAATGTAAGGGTAGTTTAGGGCTTCCTTGCTCGTGATCAAACTTATTTGGAGTTCAAGCCTTCAAGCACAAGAGCTCATTGAAGGTATAATCACTTGTGTTTAACCCTTATTGAAGAGATTAGTTGCATACACACAAACACTTTCATATTGCATTTTTTATGATTGCATTTGTATTTATCTTAATTGTGTGTTTATATGCTTTATCATCACACTTATACATTTTCATATCTTGCATATTTGTTGTGTGTCACATGCTTGGTGAATATTCATGATTCCATATATTTCCATGCATATTATTTTCACTCTTCAAACTTGCACATTTGCTATTATTGTGCATTTTTGTGGTGTGTGCTGGTCCTCTATCCCTCGTAACACCCATACATAGCGTTGGTCGACATGCGACACACCAGCGCAACTCGAACAGAGAATCTCCGCTGGTCTTGAGTTGGTCGTCATGCGCCTGTTGGATCAAAGGCTGTGCACTGGTCGTGTGCTACTCGACCAGCGCACACACCAGCGCACTTGACGGGAACTGGACAACTTTTTATCAAAATGACACCACTTCATCTAGGGCTCCTATGTAAGCACCATCTTCTTCCTTGCTCATTTTTGTGAGCTCAAAATCATATATTAGAGAGAGAAATTCAAACCCTAGAGAGAGAAGCTCCCAAGAACTCACATTTACTTAACCAAACCACTTCCCATGAGCATCTAGCATCTTCCTAACATCATCCAAGCATGGGCTTTCTTGTTTTCTTTGACTAGGTAACTTCTACATGTCCTAGAACTTCTTATTTCATTCTTATGACATGTATGCCTAGGTTTAGAAATTATTTGTTAATTAAATGCATGTCTCCTTGCTTAATGTTATTTTTAGCATGTTTGAGACTTTGATTTTTGGTTGAGATGAGTTGTTTGTTGATAGCTAGCATTTATAACCATTTTGCCCTTTAGCTAAGTTTACATGATTTTCATTTAGACATTGATTGTATGACTCATTGATTGCATTTGTTAATTGCATTTATTATCCTTACCATGTTCATTGACAACTTGTGTTGATTGGTTTTTGATTGACAATTCCTTGATTGCATTAGTTAATTGCATGTTTTTAGTCTTTGCCATGATTATTGACAACATGTGTTGAATTGGCTTTGTTTGTCTATAATTAGGTTGCTAGAGTCTCTTTGCATCTAATTGAGTTCTCATGTATGAGCATGTAGGCATTGTTGATAACTAGAGTGTTGATTTGCATTATAACATCTAGTTAAGCATTTAGTGTAGCCTAGCATTATTTGCATTTTGGATATTGTCATATATTCACAAAGGTTATTGATCTCTTCATTGAGAGTTAAGTCTTGTGACTACCGGGGTGTAGTGCTTAAGCAAATTGGACTAGGTTCACTTTTAAAGGCCTGCGGGTAGTGGTGGGTTATAGACCGTGAGAGGTTGAGGTCAACCTAGGTTGTAAACACCATTGCAATTAGTGGATTCGAGGTTTGTGTGTGACGCACATAACAGGCCGTGGTTTTTCCCTGTTGAGGGTTTCCACGTAAAAATCAAGTGTTTTTTAATTTCCGCACTTTTACGTGATTTTTATTGTTAGGTTTATAGTTTGTGTTGGCATTAATTCCATATCAAAACGTGTTTCTCTTGTAATGTTTAGTGGTTCATATATTGAAGATTTAAGAAGACGAAGAATGTCTCAACCACAATTCTTGCAAGAAGCCGGCATTAAAGAGATATGTGCATCATTGATCATCAAAGGTAATATAAGACCTCATATCTCTTACAAGGCTAGGCACACACACACACATGGCATCCTTGTGTGTTCCTTCATGGTTAAACATCATTGATATAACACATTCACATACTTGATAATATATGCTCATGCATTTATACTATCTTGACAAACTTTGCTTATTGCATGTTCTAGGACTATGTCTAGGAAATAGCATATGTGTGTGTCTTTGTGTTTGTATGTTTCCATATTTTTGTATTTAGACTTGAATATGTTCTATTATGATTCCTTATTGAGTTCCGGTCGTTTCGGTTACTCATTCATAAGGTTTCGAGTCCAAACGATGTAGCTACGCTATTTTTCATTCTCATTCGTTGAGTTGACTTCATCGTCATTTTCTGAGATGATTTCTTAACCATTTTTCAAAGTTGTATAGTCTTCGTCGTGTGTAAGAGAGCCACGGTTCATAATCCGAAAACGGATTTGAAATTGGAGTTCGGATACCCAAGATATGGCTGAAGAACCGAGGGAGCGCGCGAGAGAAGTGGGTAGCCGTGAGGGAGGCCGTGGGCCCCACGACCAGAGGGGCTCTCTGCACCCGTGAGGCCCACGCGTCCCCCACGGCTTGGGGTGATGTGGCCTCACCTGATTGGCCTATTTTGTCCCTTCTCTCTCATCCTTTAAATTCCCTCCTCTCTCTCCATTTGATTTTCAAGAAGAAAAAAGCAAGTATTCCCGTCAGTATTTTCCTCTCAATTTTCTCATCTTCCAAACATCATATCTCCCTCATCCAGAGTTGGATTTGAGTGATTCGAATTGGAGAATGTTCATAATTGAGTCCTCTATCATTTCCAAGTGGTTTGGTGGCTGTTTGATCGAGTTTTCTGGTGGTTACACACAGAAATCCGAACCAGCTCTTGAATCAAAGGTATTGGACTTATCTTTGGGATTTCTTTCTTTTTAACCTTCAATTTGCTTGGGGTTTCTTCTTCTATATGTATGTTTATGTTTGGTAAAATCTATTGAGAAAGATAGCTTCATAATCATTCTAATTGAAAGACAATTTATAGACAAATGTGGACTAGTTTCTATGATTCTAGGTTTTTCATATGTTTGTGAGTTGTATTATGATTAGAATGGCATCTTAGGTTGTTAGTGACTTGATTGAATCAATTTTGTGATAAATGACCTTGAGATTTGATTTGATCCTTTGATTGATGAAATCTAGGATTATTGAATTTGTTTGTGTTTTAGAGCAATCTAGGATTCGATTGATTTATATCTTGAATCCTTGCTCTATATTTTTGTCTAGAATATTGATTGATTAAATCTCATATATCTAGCATTTTATTGTATGTTGATTGCATCTTGAACTTGTACTTCATGAATATATTTTGATTCATGTGTTGTATGTGTAAATGAGACTTTGAGCTTATGTGTTTGATGTTACACATGCTTTAGGTTTTATTCTTGTATTTTGCATCTAGACTTTATTACTTGTGATATCACATATTTGTACCATAGAATGTATTGATCACATGTTCTATGTTGATTTGATTGTTTGCATCATTTGCATTCACATGATCACACTAGGAAGTCCTTGTAAAAGGCATGAAGTCTTGGTTAGAGTCGGGATGACTCGGATAGCCAAGCAAGAAGACTTGCCTAGAGTCAGGATGACTCAGATAGGTAAGCAAGAAGTCATGGCTAGAGTCGGGAGGACTCGGATAGTCATGCATGGGAGGCTCCCTAGAGGCAAAAGTGTCTTAGATAGGGAGTTGGCTATTATATTGGAAGGCCTAGGCGTATGGTTAGACATAGACTCCAAAAGAGCGGGGTACACGGGAGGTGTATGCACTCTTGAGGAATTTCTAATCTTCCATCGATGTTGGTTTTGTGTGTTGTCCAATATATGGTGGTTTTGCATCATTGAGGGATCTCATACTTTCCAATAGGGTTGGGTAGACTTAGACTCCACTAGGTTGGGTAAGCTAAAGATTGGTCACTTTGTGGATTCTCTATTTTTATCATCCAATATATATAGTACCCTAATGGTTGTATTTCAACCCGTGGATGTTTCCTCCTTGGAGGTTTTACCACGTTAAAAAAATCTCTTGTGTTAATTCTTCCTATCTCTATATTTTATATTTTATTTGTATATGTTATTATCTTGTTTCATATTACTCACTTGTGATGTATAGTGAAGCAAGTATTTGTAAAGTGTGATTTGTGGATTCATTCTTTTGATCATTTTTGTATCTATGATTCTTTTGTATATTGTAATTTTTGTATAGTGATATTTGATCACTCTTGTAACTCATTGAATATCTTTTGAATACAAGCTTTCTTTGTTGTTATGTTTATTTGTTATTATACCTCACACAACTAGGTGATATAATTAGACCTTGTGCACATGATTATATTCTCATATTGTCTATGTATGTCTTTCTTGGTTTATTTTGTTGTGTGTAAGGCTACCTTAAGGGACAAACGAGAGTTTATTTAAGGGATTGGAAAAAGGTGTAAAAACCTATTCACCCCCCCCCCCCCCCCCCCCCTCTAGGTATGCCTTAAGCAATTTAACTACGTTTGTATACTTTCATTTATTGTTTGTTGAATTGGGTTAATAGTGATTACTTTTGACTAATCGAAAAATTGGTAATAATTGATTAACAACCCATTCACCCCCCCTCTAGGTTGTTTAGACACACGCGAGTATATATTTTCATGGTGTGTAGAAATGTGAAGGACAATATTCCTAGATCTAGAAGGTTAAGTGTATAGAAAATCTAAGTCTAAAAACTTGGAGAGAGGGGGGGCTTTGAAAATCAGAAGAAGGTATATTATACTATTCTCGAAAATAGGTCAAAAAACGCTGATGTGGCAAAATCTGGTATGTAATGCGTTGGTAATGCGCGGGTGATCTGACCAGCGCAGTACCCGCGCACCGTACAATTTCTAGGATTCTTTTGCCTTAAAGTGCGGCTTCAATGTGGGTAATAGACCCGCACTTTATTGATTCTTCATCTGAACAGCTCCCGGGTTTCCATAAAGTTCGGGTTGAGTGTGGGTAGGGACCCGCACTTTGAGCTATTCTGTGCTGGAGGTAGGATGGATGTGCACGGGTATGCTGACCATCACAATACCCGCGCACTGAAGCTTCTCTTCATGCTTTTTGGCCTGTTTCCTTGCTTTCTGGCTTGTTTTGCGTCTGAAATTCCCACTTTTCATCTCCAACACCTGAATTACGCTAATTGCCTATATTTACTACAAAAGAGCCTATTAGACATGGATTACACGAAAAACACACGGGAACGAGGCAAAGGACACAGATTTGAGGGCCAAAATATACTGTTAGGATTATGCTCAATTGCAAGAGTGTAATGTTGTAATTGACAATCTTTTTCATATTAATAAAGTGATTTCTGGTTTAACAAATCTTATAGCATTTATAGTTTAATATTATAATTGTCAAAATAAATAATCATAAGGTCTAAAGACTATGAGAAAAGAAGAATTGTTCGTACATCTGGATATGTATGAGGTAGACACAATTCTTTAGTTAGTCTTGAATAATGTTCACAACTTAAGTTAAAGGTTGGGCACCTTTATCTTGTTAAAGTTGTAGAATTCTTTTGCTAGCATTTGAGTGTGAAAATACCTACAAGGTTATACTAAACAACCTAGAGGGGGGGGTGAATAGGTTGACGCACTAGTTTTAAAAAAACTCTTTCGTGACTTATGTCAAAACCTTGGTGAGCAAACAAATTAACCTTAAACATGATTGTTATGAGAAAAACAATTAACACATGTATGCTCAATTCACCACCCTTAGCCTACAAAACATATACCAACAAACAATGTATCTCATATACAAGATATTCAATTAAGATCAAATTCCACAAGTTGTATTTTGAATATTACAATGTAAGTACACTAAGTAAAACTACTACAACTTGTTAATGAAGGAAATATATTAAAACCAAAACAAAGGATACATGTATTAATATTAATGTTCAATGTATATACAAATATCAATCTAGATATATCTATACAAAAGAATCAAAGAATAAGAAAATTATATTTACACAAATGAATTGTATATACAAAAATGATCAAAATGAATATTGATTACAAATCACACTTTACACAATCTTGCTTCCAAATATATCACAAGTGAATATTGTACCACAAGATTAAAACATACACATAAACATATATAAAAGAGAGATAGAAAGAATTGACACATGAGATTTTTTAACGTGGTAAAACCTCCAAGGAGGAAACATCCACGGGTTGAAATACAACCATTAGGGTACTATATATATTGGATGGTAAAAATAGAGAATTCACAAAGTGACCAATCTTTAGCTCACCCAACCTAGTGGAGTCTAAGTCTACCCAACCCTATTAGAAAGTATGAGATCCCTCAATGATGCGAAACCACCATATATTGGACAACACACAAAACCAACATCGATGGAAGATTAGAAATTCCTCAAGAGTGCATACACCTCCCGTGTACCCCGCTCTTTTGGAGTCTATGTCTAACCATACGCCTAGGCCTACCAATATAATAGCCAACTCCCTATCCAAGGCACTCTTGCCTCTAGGGAGCCTCCCATGCATGACTATCCGGACCTTCCCGATCCTAGCCATGACTTCTTGCTTACCTATCCGAGTCATCCCGACTCTAGGCAAGTCTTCTTGCTTGGCTATCCGAGTCACCCCAACTCTAGCCAAGACTTTCATGCCTTTTACAAGGACTTCCTAGTGTGATCATGTGAATGCAAATGATGCAAACAATCAATACAACATAGAACATGTGATCAATACATTCTATGGAACAACTAGACCTAAACATGTGAGAACACAAGTAAAGTAGTCTAGATGCCAAAACATGAATTAAACCTAGAGCATGTGAAAAACACCTAACACAAAAAGCTCCTAGTTTCATTCATACACATAACACTTGAATAAATCATATACATGAAGCACATATTCAAGATGCTATCAATATACAATTAAATGCTAGATATATGAGAATTAAATCAATCAATATTCTAGCCAAAAATATAGAGCAAGGATTTGAGATTTACATCAATCAAAACCTAGATTCTCTAAATCACAAACAAATACACAAATCCTAGATTTCATCAATCAAAGGATCAAATCAAATCTCAAGGTCATTTATCACAAAATTAATTCAATCAAGTTCCAAACAACCTAAGATGTCATTCTAATCACAATACAACTCACAAACATATGTAAAACCTAGAATCATAGAAACTAGTCAACATTAGTCCACAAATTGACTTTCAATTAGAATGATAATCAAGCTATCTTTCTCAATAGCTTTTACCAAACATAAACATAGATATAGAAGAAGAAACCCCAAGCAAATGGAAGGTCAAAAAGAAAGAAATCCCAAAGTTGAGACCATTACCTCGGATTCTGCAGCTGGTTCGGAAATCAGTGTTGAACCACTAGAAATCACAATCAAAAAGCCGCCAAACCACTTGGAGATGTTAGAGGACTCAAATACGAACACTCTCCAACTTGAATCACTCAAATCCGACTCCGGATGAGGAAGATATGGTGTTTTGAAAATCTGAAAACTGGAGAGAGTATGCTTACGGGAATTCTGAAATTTTTCTTCTTAATTTTTCAAATGGAGAGAGAGAGGGAAGAAATAGGAGGAGAGAGAAGGGTAAAACCGACCAACCATGGGGCCACGTCACCCCCTGGCCATGGGGGGCGCGTGGCCCACACGGGGGCAGAAGCCCCTCCAGGCCGTGGGGCCCACAGCCTCACCAACGGCCAGCCCAAGTGGCCTCACGGCCTGAGCTGTCCTCTCGCGCGCTCCCTCGGTTCTTCAGCCCGTATCTTGGGCGTCCGAACTTTGATTTTGAATCCGTTTCTGGATTACGAATTGTGACTCTCTCACGCACGACGATGACTACACAACTTTAAAAAACGGTTGAGAAATCATCTCAGAAATCATCGATGAAGTCAACTCAACGAATGAGAACGAAAAGTAGCATAGTCAACTTGTTTGGACTCGAAACCTTATGAATGAGTAACCGAAACGATCGGAACTCGATAAGGCATTAAATAAGAACATGTTCAAGTCCTAAACATAAAATACGGAAACATACAAACACAAAGACACACACATATGCTAGTTTCCGTACATAGTCCTAGAAAATGCAAAACACAAAGTTTATCAACTTAATATGAATGCATGAGCATATTTTGCCAAGTGTGTGAAAGTGATATGTAAATGAAATTAAATCATGAAGGAACACACAAGAATGATATGTGTGAGTGTGTGCCTAGCCTTGTAAGAGATAAGAGGACCTTTAATACCTTTGTCGACCAATAATGCACGAATCTCTTAAAAGCCGGCTACTTGAACGAATTGTGGTTGAGACGTCCTTCGTGTTCGAAATTCTTCAATTACTAACCACTAAACATTACAAGTTAAACACGTTTTGATATGGAATTAATGCCAATACTAATTATCAACCTTACATAGTGGGATCAAATGAGATATGATGAGTCTAAAATCATCGGAGTGTCTTCAAGTAAAAGAATCTAGTGCACTGTGTGCATTGAACTGGATCACAATGAAAAGCTTTATCTAGAACCGTCAATAGATAATAGTCTTTTCATTATCATGACAATCGGAGAGTCTATCTTAATCCTGAGATAAATGATGGACTTATGATTGCAAGTGATATCATTTGAGTTATCAATGAGTACGATTATATAGCACAGTCTATCCTCGATAGTTTGGTGATATTCATTTGTTAATCGATAGAGGACTTCATTTATAGATATGGACATCGAGGCTCCATTTATTAAATGAGAGTATAATATCATCATATGGATGTTTTGAGGTAATTGGATATTAAATCTCAACGTTGAGTTTTCGATAGTGACTATTGAAAACATGGCTTCTGGACAAGTCAAAATATCCAAGTTCAAAACGTGGTCATATGAGTAAATATGGTAACTTGGAGAGTTATAGGCGGTCTATGAACTCTTGACGATTACTGATATTAATCACGAGGATACACTCTCTCTAACATGATTGTCTAGGGTATGAATGAGGAACATCTTCTTATTCTATCTTTATTTAAGAGTTCAATTTTAGCTCTTTAGTGGAATGAGTTAAAATTAATGGATCGGACCTAAGTGAATCATTTGTTGATTGTGATTAGGTTATGTCTATTGAAGCTTAAATTTAGATAGCCCGCCAAGATCCCCAATCCACATGGACTTGCATGGATCACTTGATATATTCTACTAGACCAATTTATGGGTCCATCTAGAATTGCATTTAATATATTAAGAATATAATTTGCACATTATTTGTTTAATGGGCTGATCAATTATATTAATATATTAATGAAAGGCATGTGGGCTTGTTTCTTTTAGTAAGAATGGGTCTGGTTCACATGTGAGCTTTTTATTTAAAGTCCAATGGATTAAATAAAATAAGGAAATAATATTTGGCCCATATATTTCATGTGGGGCGGCAAGGCTATATTATTAGTCAAAAATATTGTTTTATTTTATTGTTTGATTAAATGAGAATTAATTAATTTATTAATTAATTATTTAATTAAGAAACAAAATCTTTTTCTGATCAGGAAATATGTTTCCTAGTATTATACTATTGGTAGTAGTATACTAAAAGTAAAAGACTTGTTTGATAAGAAAATAAATAATTAAGTTTATTTATTTAATCAAATAAGAAGTCTTTTTATTTAGTCAATAAAAGAATAAAAATACTTATGAGTTGTATTAGGGTTAGGAGTCTAAAGTTGATGTGAATTAGGGTACAACACAAATCCTTTTTTGTAGAGGAATTGCGGCAACCCTAATAGAATCACATGTAGATTTCGGCAACCCTAAAAGAAAGGAGAAGTAAAATTCGGCCACCCTATATAATACAAGCTATAGGGTTCGGCCACCTCTAAGTGTTTTTACTGAATCAATTTCTTCTTCTTCTCAACTTATAGAAAAGTGTTTGATTATTCTGCCAAGACAATAAAGAGAGAAGAGATTATTCTTTTGATGGTATACTATTTGCTTGTTCATCAATAAGCTTGTGTGTACAACATCGAATTAGGTTCACGCGAGTTTCGATCATTAGATTGAGAACTCAAAAGTGACCGGAATAATCTTTGTGGTCTTTTGATTGTTTTGTGACTAACAAAAGAAAAAGAAAGTTTTGTTTGTCCATTCTCAGGTTCGCAATTCAAGGAAAAGGGAGACCACGCTCCTAGGTGATTCACGTTCGTGCTAGGATTGAAGATCTTGCGGATTACCATCGACGTAAGTCAATCAGATCACGTGACAAAAGGTATTATACTTTTTGTTACTTTATATGTATGGTTGATTAATTTAAAGGGTTAAGGTTCATAAAAAGGAAAAATTTTAAAACATACTAAATCTATTTTTAGTCTCGCTTCCGCTACGTGTACTACGGTATTTTTCCCTACATATACAACATATTTGGTGAGATCAACGCCACTTAGAGGCGTGTACAATTTTTTTTTTTCTTTTCAGTTCAATGGTCTTTGCAGGTTGATCTCTTATGTAGGCTTTGATGTGATTTGATTGGATTGAAACCTTTTATTTATTTATTTTTATATCTTGTGTCATGTGTAAATACTGACATTAGTTTGTACTATCACTACTATATATTACTATATTACTCAAAGTTTCTATCTTTATCCATTTAGATATGACCGCGGTTCGTTTCCAATCATGGAACCGAACCGGAACTGTGATCTTGGAACCGAATCGGAACCAAACCATGAACCGAAACCATTTCAGTTTTGGTTTTGGTTCCCAAAATTTCAGAACTGTACTGGAACCGTCGTTCGGTTTCGATTCTGGAACCGACGGTTCTAGTGCCAGATTTCTTTAAAAAAAAAATAAAAAATAAAAAAAATAAAAAATAAAAAACTGTTAGAGCCCCCCTACCCCCCCAAATTCAATTTTCCCCACTCCAATTTTCTCCCAATTCTCTCTCAATTACTTAATTATTAAAATTTATTTTATTTGCAATAACATTTATTTTAGTTTTTCAAATTTATTTCCATCAATTTTTTTAGACTTTTTCTTCAAGGATTTTTACAATTCAATTTTTTAAATGGCAAGTGGAAATAGAGATGGTCAAAGGCGTTCCATTTCGATGAAAGGTAAGAGTCGTATGCCGGACAATGTCGGTTATGACGACATCGCCTATCATGAGTTCCTGCAACACCAAGCCTACGCTGAATCCCTAAACTCTCCTCATCTCCTATAATAATTTTTGAACCCGATGCCACCCCCATTTCACAAGCCAATTAGAAAATATGCATGATCCCCCTCCAGATTTTCAATTTGAACCACCTATGGAAGAGAAGTTACAGAAGCAGCCCAAATCTAATCTCTTCGTACTCCATATGAAGAAAGTTACGAAAGCAGATGGAAGCATTGTAGCAGTTTGCAATTACTACAAAAAAGTATTTAAGTGGAGCAAATCTGGAGGATATGGCTTATATTGGAAGCATATAACGAACAGCCATCCAGACGCACTGGCCAAATCGAGTTCACAAGCCCAAATTTCTAGGTACGCTACTCCTAACCAACAATTATTTAAATATATTGATGAAAAAAAATAAATAAGAATGAGCGAGAATGGTTGTAGTAGAACACTTACCATTTAGTTTTGGTGAAAATATTGGTTTTGTTAATTATTGTCAACAAGTATTAAATCTTGTTGCATGTTGTGTTCCTAGAACCACTCTCACACGTGCATTTTCTAACATTTATTACAAAGAAAAAAGGAAGTTGGAATTTTTTTTTGAAAAATATAATGGTCGTGTTTTCGTATGTGTCGATATATGGACTGACCATTGACAAATGCATTCATACTTGAGTGTCACTTGCCATTATATAGATAATGCATGGACTATCTAAAAAAGAATTCTTACATTTAGAGTTCTTGATGATGCACATACTGCTGTTAATATTTTTAGAAAGCTTAGAATTATTTTTGAAGAGTATAAAATTAAAAACAAAATTTTTGCAATTGGTTTTGATAATGCTTCCAACAATACCGCAGCTCTTCATGCTTTAATTGATTTATGCAAACCTTATCTGGGTAGTAAATTTTTTCATCAAAGATGTGCATGCCATGTTTTAAATTTATGTGTTAAAAAAGAATTAGAAATTCTTCAAGAGTTTATTAAACCTATTAAAGATGCCCTTTATTATTTGTGGAAACATCCTTCTACAATGAAAGCATGGGTAAAATTTTGAAAACAAAATGGTAGTCATGCCATTAGATTTCCTCGTGATGTTCCAACATGTTGGATGCTCAAAGTAGAATTCCAACATGTTGGAACATCACGAGGAAATCTAATGGCACGACTACCATTTTATCCATGCTTTCATTGCAGAAGGATGTTAATAATAGAGGGCATCTTTAATAGGTTTAATAAAATCTTGAAGAATTTCTAATCCTTTTTGAACACATAAATTTAAAACATGGCATGCACATCTTTGATAAAAAAAAATTTACCATCAAGATAAGGTTTGCATAAATCAATTAAAGCAGGAATAGCTGCGGTATTGTTGGAAGCATTATCAAAACCAATTGCAAAAATTTTGTTTTCAATTTTATACTCTTCAAAAATAATTCTAAGCTATCTAAAAATATTAGCAGCAGTATGTGCATCACCAAGAACTCTATATGCAAGAATTCTTTTTTGGATAATCCATGCATTATCCATATAATGGCAAGTGACACTCAAGTATTAATGCATTTGCCAATGGTCAGTCCATATGTTGGCACATACGGAAACGCGACCATTATATTTTTCAAAAAAAATTTCCAACTTCCTTTTTTCTTTGTAATAAATGTAAGAAAGTGCACGTGTGAGAGTGGTTCTAGGAACACGACATGCATCAGGATTTAATGCTTGTTGACAATAATTAACAAAACCAACATTTTCTCCAAAACTAAATGGTAAGTGTTCTATTGCAACCATTCTAGCTAATTCTTATCTTTTTTTTTTTTTTTTTTTATCACTATATTTAAATAATTGTTGGTTAGGGGTAACGTACCTGGAAATTTGGGCTTGTGAACTCGATCTGGCCAGTGCGTCTGGATGGCTGTTCGTTATATGCTTTCGATATGAGTCATATTCTCCAGAATTGCTTCACTTAAATACTTTTTTTGCAGTAATTGCAAACCGCTACTGTGCTTCCATTTGGTTTCGTAACTTTCTTTATATGGAGTACGAAAAGATCAGATTTGGGCTGCTTCTGTAACTTCTCTTCTGTGGTTCAATTTGAAAATCTAGAGGGGGATCAGACATATTTTCTAATTGGCTTGTTAAATGTGGGGTGGCATCGAGTTCGGAAATTATTAGAGGGGGATGAGGAGAGTTTAGGGATTCAATATAGGCTTAGTGTTGTAGGAACTCATGCTAGGTGGTGTCGTCATAACCGACATTGTCCTTTCATCGAAATGGAACGCTTTGGTCCGTCTCCATTTCCACTTGCCATTTAAAAAATTAAATTGTAAGAACCCTTGAAGAAAAAGTGAAAAAGTGATGGAAATACATTTGAAAATTTTGTTGGAAATGAATTTTAATTGAGTAAAAAACTAAAAATAAATGTAATTGCAAATAAAATAAATTTTAATAATTTAGTAATTGAGAGAGAATTGGAAATTTGGAGAATTGAGACTTGAGAGAGAGAAATGAGAATTAGAGAGAATTGGCAGCAGACCGTTGGGCTCAACGGCTCCAACGATTTTTATTTTTTTTTAAAATTAAAAAAAAAAAAAGAAATCTCATATTGGAACCGTCGGTTACCATCAACCGATGGTTTCAAAACCAGAATTGAACTAGCGATTCTGGTATGGTTCTAAACTTTTGGGAACCGAAACCGGAACTTGGGAGGTTTCAGTTTACGGTCGGAACCAATTTTTGACGGTTCTGGTCCAGTTCTGAGACCCATGGTTTCTGTTCGGTTTGGTTCCACGGTTAGAACCGAATTGCGGTCATGTCTACTACACATCATAGCATTCACAATGCATCAGACCCAAATACAAGACCCATTTAGTGCCACATCTTCATTTTTGGGTCTGATTTTCAAAAATTTGTTCTTCCCATTTGAATTCTCTTTAAATAGGTCTCATCTTCCCGGTTCCCACCATGCAACTAATTTGGAAAAGATAAATTGGATCAACTTTTAACTTTATTTCAAACAATCATTACTCTTCATTAAAATATACTATATATATATATATATAATTAATAAATTATATAATATATTTTAATTATCAACACTATCAATAATTATTTAACAAATTATAATTAATTTAAAACAAAACAATTAATTAATTAAAAATTATCAGTAGTCACAACCGAATTACAACAACAATAAAAATAAATATAATAATACACATTTAGTGTCTACGATCAACTACCACTACAACCACCTTCACCATTTTTTCTCATTATCCCTTTTTCGCTGTAATAGCCAAATTCTTGCTTCATCTGAGGGTAATGAGTTTGGATCGCGAAACATAATTTTTGATTCAATTTTTTTTTCTTCTATTATTTGTTGTTTTTCCCTCTCTGCAAGGTTTTTCGTTTTAAATTCCAATTTTCTTTCTTCCATCTCACAAACAATATTTCTTTTTCTGTCTTTTGCAGCCATCCTCAACGCTACATCAAGTTCATATAATTCATTACTTTTAGTCTTATATCCGAGAATATCCTTAGATAACAAATTTATGTTATCAGTCTTTGCCTTGTGTTTTCTAGCTTTTGACGCTTTATGTCTAGGGGGACGGCCGTTCAAGTCCTTTAGATTGACTAAACAGTGAACCATCATCACTAAGGTTGATTGAACTCGGCGATGGATGTCCATGGGGTGATCTCATACACTCTTCAACACCTTAATTTTTCTGAGTTTAGGTCAAACGAATAGTTGTTAGTGTCACCCTTATGTTGTTGTTCTTTGACACCTTCCACGCAATGATACCAATTTACAGTGTCCTTCACAATAGCCCAACATGCTTCCAATATAAACGGTTTACCGTGAGTTTCTTGGAAGATGTGTTTCGCTACAATTTCCTATCAAAACAAAATAAGAAGAATTGTGAAGATATATTACAAATTTATGTAAAACATTATATTATATAGTCAAACTTTAAAGTGTAGCTTACATTATCTTCTGCATTGAAACCACTAGTATGAGTAGTTTGAACGTGTACTACGCAAGAATAATATTTATTTATATCCAACTGAATCATTTTGAACCGACTATTCAAAGCAGCTATTGTATGAGTAGTTTTGTAACCTAAAATTTCTTCAAAAATGTTTTTATTGTTCGACCACAACGAATCTCGTTTTTTATTAGTGCCAACAATCGCTTCCTCAGATACGCACAACCATGCCTTGCATAATGCTTCATCCTTGTGTGGTTGCCGGTTCTTGCAATTTTCCCTTGTAGTTATTTGTCTTGCTGTTAACATGAAACAAATAATGCACGGTATGTATAAAACTATCTAGAGGGGGGTGAATAGATTTTAACCCTTATTACCAATTTTCGCGATTAGTCAATTTACGAAAATACCCCTATCTGGTCAATACAATATATCAAGTGTAATATATGTGGAATTATAAATGATACTTGATATTTACGCAGAAACCCTCAACAGGGAAAAACCATGAGCTGGTAAGTGTGCCACACTCGAACATCGAATCCACTAATTGTAATAACGTTTACATCCTATGTTGACCTCAACCATGCTCGGACTATAACCCGCTACCACTACCCGCAGACCTGTAAAAGTGGACCGAGTCCAATTGATCATGTGACGACCTAATCCCGGTGTACGACCTAATCCCGATCATCACACAAGACTTACTTCTCCGAAGAGATCAAACTCTAAGTGAATATGCAATGATATTCAAACATGCAAATAATGCTACGGTAAGTAATGCTTATCTAGGATTATATGATGTCAATAAAATCAATCATAGATATAAAAATAGCTATATGACATGGCATACAATTTTAGCTATGTTAAGGATAACCAATCCTAGATACAATAACTATCAAAGACAATCTCAATCATACAATGAGATTAATTAGTTAGATGGCATATTAGCATGAAATCCTAGCTATCAAAAAAAATCTCAATCATACAATGAGATTAATTTGCTAGATGACATATAACCATTAAAACGTAGCTATCACAAAATAACCCAATCAACACATAATTTCAATCATGTATGTAGAAATTAATCTAAATGCATACATGTTATAAATGAGATAAATTGACAAGCTAGAACACTAATTATGTAAGATAATAGTGAACAACTTACCATACCTTGTGTGTTGAAGAAGACCCATGCATTAGCACATACTAGATGTTCCTAGATGATGCTTAGATGATTATTTATGCATGTGGAAATGGGTTGGGAGAGTTAAAGAAGCAATCATGGTGCTTTCTCTTACTAGGGAACTCTTAATCTCTCTCTAAGGTTTTGTAGTTTTTTTTCCTTGAATACAAATGAGAGAAAGAGATGTATTTATAGTGCTTAGATGATAGCCTTATAAATTTCATGCATTTCCCTTCAAAAATGAGCCAAATCGGACTCCAAATGAGTGAGATATGGTCAAATTATGAAACAGGGGTGGAGTAATGCGCTGGTCCATTTTGCTGGTATAGACCTACGCAGTTACCAGCGCACTGGCAAATCAGCACAACAGCTTAATTTTCGAGCGCCCCAAACCATGACCAAACGACATTGAAACCTTTCGTATGATATACCGTTGGAAAGGTATGGATGTCTACTTTCTACTCCTTGTTATGGAATGACATTTCGATGTCTGTAGAAAGAGTTATGGTCAATAGAGTGACCAAAGGTCAGACTTGGAAAACAGCAGAGATCCCCTGTTTTAGTGGTCACTTTGGAGATATCATAACCAATCCAAACGGTCATGAAATATTACAAATAATATACAGTTGGAAAGGTATGTGTGTCTAGTTTGTACAGAAATTTTCAAAACTCATTTTGAATCTTTATATAAAACACTATGGTCACAAGACCATGCAAATGTCAGTTTTGAAAATATTTGAAACATTGAAATCCAATCTTTTGACACTAGACAATTCACTCCAAACAACCAAACCAAATCTAACACTTATCTAAGAGAAGAATGAGACCTTCTCAAGTGGTCAACTATCGCGCTAAGACATGCACACCACACTTAAGACTAACATACATGAAGTGCAAGTGTGGGATATGAATGCATTATAATGTCTAACATGTCATGGTATTTTCATTGAACAAGGTGCACTCAATTAAAACATGCATGAATAGAATTCATAGCTTTGCATCCTAATGCCTAAACATGTCATGGCATTTCAATAAACTAGATGCAATCAAATAAACATGCATGAAGAGATATTCAAGAACATGAGTGCACACATATAAAAATACACAACATACAAGTATTAGAGATATGCATGAGTTGTGAGTGTGTGCAACTAAATCTCTTCAAAGCAAGTAAGCACTAGAATATACCTTTGGTGCTTCTTCTCTTGAGGTCTTGAGAGGGTCTTGGTTGTGCAAATCACCAACCATCAAATGCCTAAGCTACCCTTACATCAAGCCCCACATGTGGTTTGTCCACGAAATAAGCCAATCAAAACTTGAAGACCTTACAATCTCTCCCTTTGGCTATTTTGTGACAAAACCACCACTCACATTAATCCTCACAACAAAATAGAAAATAAATGGATTTTTTACATTATAAAGAGATAATTAAAAGTTATATCTTCAAGTCTTCAATCTCTTGTAGAACAATCAATTTTTTAAAACAAAGTTTCTATACTTTCTAATACAAGTATATGTGAGATTAATCAAGTGATAATAAAACAAGCATTTGCAATAAGAATTTAAGCACAATATCATGCAATGTATGTGAAATGCAAATGCTCCCTCTCAACGGGTTACTCTCCCTCAAGGTAAAACTCTCCAATCATGCAAATTAGATACACAATTAGCATGCTCCCCCTAACTACATACTGCTCCCCCTTTTTGTCATGAGATGGGTAAATGAGTAGTCTATAACCGGGTCACTTGTCACAAAGAGAGATAGTCGCATACAAGTTATTTACATAATCATATAATGCCCTTTATGCAACTTAATTAATTTAGAGAGAACAAGGAGATTTATTTTCATAAAAATGTGTGATTAATATGCTTTGCATGCAAGACATGTTGCATTCAAATCCAAAAGCAATAGTATTTAGCAAAGCAAATGACAAAGGTTTCCTTTAAGAATTCAAACCAAACCATTTGTCATGAATCAAGCAAGGATATAGAGTAATTAATCATCAATTTTAATGAGCAACTATATCCAACATTACAAGAAAAACATGGCATGAGCGACGTTTTGCACCCTATTCGATTTTTCCGGGTAAGATACCTGTATGATAGTAGCCATGTTCCACAAGTAAAGAAAGAGAGACATTTTGATTTTCATTTGAGTCTCATTTGCTTTTCACACATTATTTTTGCATTTAAGAAAATGCAATCAACAATTCATGCTTTTCATTTTTAGCATGTCATTTGAAATCATGCATTTCACATTTTAAGAATGTCAAATAAAATCATGCTTTTCTCATTTTAAGCATGTCATTTAACAATCATCATGTCATGGAGATCATTATAGGTCATTCAAAGAGTACTTCCTATATTTATCTCCTAGTCCAAAAATGCATGTTTGAACAAAATTATGACATGGATTGCATACAAGCAAGGTTCACACTTATTGAAGTAAAAACATATAAGCATATGTGCAACCAAGCTACTCAAACAATTAATAAAGAAGCATAAAATATTTTAAATTTTTGCATGCAACAAGTATGCAAGTGCTTTTTTTGCTTAAGTTCCCCATATGGGGCCAAATTCTATACCGCTTCAATGAAAGGCATGAGGTCCTAAAGACCTACTAAGTCCATTGGACTTAGTTGAACCAATGTGAGACATGTTAGTCTCGTAGCAAGCGGGTTCATCATTTTTAATCCACTTAGGTGATACAATATCAATCCTAGTGGTCAAAGGTTCTAGAGCTCTAGATGGTAAAGGATCATGTAAATAAGTTTCTTCCTTTCTAAGGACATGCATCTTAGCTCTAGCATTTTTCTTTTCGATCATGCTTTTAACTCTACACATTTTAATGTAATGCAAGCAACTTGGTCTAACATGACCATCAATACCATAAAAAGGACAAGTAGGGATAAAGTTAGGAATCATACCATTCCTTTGAGCATGCATATGTGCTTTCCCTTGTCGTTATGGTTGACTTGGTTCTTGGATAAGATCTCTTCTCCTTTGTTGATGACCAAGACAATGTTGCTTGCTCGGTTGAGCTTGCATGATTGAACTCTTCCCTTTATGGATCTTAGGTTGAGGGAAGTTAGCATGAGGAGCCCTTTGGGGTTAAGCTTGAGCTTGACCATTTGGTGCCACTATTGCTTGGGCACTTCTTGAACGCTCTTCTAGGTCTATCTTCTTCCTAGGTTGTTGAGGAGGAGGAGACATCTTGATGTTGATGCTCTTGACAAAGGTTGTCTTGCTTGAGGAGGAAGCATCCTTGTCATTAATGTAGCCAAGACCTCTCTTGTCATTTGGCCTTTTTCCAACTCCCAACATGTGATCAAGCTTATCGGTGCTTGAAGCCATCTTAGCCATTAAGGCCATGATTTCTTCAAGCTCTCTTTTCAACTTTTCTTCTCTCCTCTTAGATAAGGCTAAATCGTCTTTTAGCTTATCTTCATCCACCATGGATCTTACCACTTCTTCACTCAAGTGGTCAACTAGTGTTGAAAGCTCAAGATTTTCTTCCTTTAATCTTTGAATCTCCTTCTCATTCTTTATCTTAGAGCTTTCAACTTTGACTTTGTAGTCACTAAGAACCATACTCTCCATATTTCCATTTGTGGAGTTAGATGATGAATTCTCAATAGTTGAGTCATCTCCTATATTCTCCATCTCACCAATGGAGTCATCTTCCTCATCAAGATCATCAAATTTGTTTCTTGATAAAGTATGAGCCAAATCCTAATGAGTAGCTACACCAACTACTTTTTTAGTTACTTCTATATCCAGTTCTTCTTTGGGATCACAAGTCAAAGCAACTTTTCCATCTTCTTCAACTTCTACACGTTTGGCTCCAAATGCCATGTAGTTAATGGCAAGCTCTTCATCACTTGAAGGATTTTCTTCACTTTCATCCTCACTCCATGACGTGGCCATCGCCTTTCTTTTCCTTTTATCCTTCAAGTTTCCACACTCTGGGGAGATATGCCCGAATCCTTCACATTCGTAGCAATGAATCCCCTATCTTGAAGACACTTCTTGGTTTGACTTGTCAATGAGTGACATGTCTTCATTCGAGTCATCCTTCTTCTTGTCATGCTTTGAAGTCTTCAAAGCAACAGTCTTCTTCTTCTTATGAGGTGAGGTGGTCAACTTCTTCTTAAGAGGTGAGGTGGTTAATTTCACAAATCTCTTAAATCTCTCAATAAAGAGAGTCATCTCCTCATCGAAGTCAATTTCTTCTCTCTCAGATTATATCATAGTGTTTGAGTCAAATGAATGCAAAGGAGAAGAATGCAAAATGTATGAAAAAAATCAAAACTCACACAAAATGCATAACACAACAAAATGAGCAAAGGATAACCTAAGTATATCTAGGAACCTACTCTGATACCAATTGAAACAAATAATGCATGGTGTGTATAAAACTATCTAGAGGGGGGTGAATAGATTTTAACCCTTATTACCAATTTTCGCGATTAGTCAATTTACGAAAATACCCTTATCTAGTTAATACAATATATCAAGTGTAATATGTGCAGAATTATAAATGACACTTGATATTTACGTAGAAACCCTCAACAGGGTAAAACCACGAGCTGGTAAGTGTGCCACACTCGAACCTCGAATCCACTAATTGTGATAACGTTACATCCTATGTTGACCTCAACCATGCTCGGACTAGAACCCGCTACCACTACCCGCAGACCTGTAAAAGTGGACCGAGTCCAATTGATCATGTGACCACCTAATCCTGGTGTACGACCTAATCCCGGTCATCACACAAGACTTACTTCTCCGAAGAGATCAAACCCTAAGTGAATATGCAATGATATTCAAATATGCAAATAATGCTAGGGTAAGTAATGCTTATCTAGGACTATATGATGTCAATAAAATCAATCATAGATATAAAAATAGCTA
Source organism: Acer saccharum (assembly GCA_030490815.1). Lineage (NCBI taxonomy): Eukaryota > Viridiplantae > Streptophyta > Magnoliopsida > Sapindales > Sapindaceae > Acer > Acer saccharum. The sequence goes on from CM059870.1 coordinate 11,739,455, forward strand.
TATGACATGGCATACAATTTTAGCTATGTTAAGGATAACCAATCCTAGATATAATAACTATCAAAGACAATCTTAATCATACAATGAGATTAATTAGCTAGATGGCATATTAGCATGAAATCCTAGCTATCAAAAAAAATCTCAATCATACAATGAGATTAATTTGCTAGATGACATATAACCATTAAAACGTAGCTATCACAAAATAACCCAATCAACACATAATCTCAATCATGTATGTAGAAATTAATCTAAAAGCATACATGTTATAAATGAGATAAATTGACAAGCTAGAACACTAATTATGTAAGATAATAGTGAACAACTTACCATACCATGTGTGTTGAAGAAGACCCATGCATTAGCACATACTAGATGTTCCTAGATGATGCTTAGATGATTATTTATGCATGTGGAAATGGGTTGGGAGAGTTAAAGAAGCAATCATGGTGCTTTCTCTTACTAGGAACTCTTAATCTCTCTCTAAGGTTTTATAGTTTTTTTTCTTTGAATACAAATGAGAGAAAGAGATGTATTTATAGTGCTTAGATGATAGCCCTATAAAGTTCGTGCATTTCCCTTTAAAAATGAGCCAAATCGGACTCTAAATGAGTGAGATATGGTCAAATTATGAAACAGGGGCGGAGCAGTACACTGGTCCATTTTAATGGTATAGACCCGCACAGTTACCAACACACTGGCAAATCAGCACAACAGCTTGATTTTTGAGTGCCCCAAACCATGACCAAACGACATCGAAACCCTTCGTATGATATACCGTTGGAAATGTATGGATGTTTACTTTCTACCTTTTTATGGAATGACATTTCGATGTCTGTAGAAAGAGTTATGGTCAATAGAGTGACCAAAGGTCAGACTTGGAAAACAGCAGAGATCCCCTGTTTTAATGGTCACTTTGGAGATATCATAACCAATCCAAACGGTCATGAAATATTACGAATAATATACCATTGGAAAGGTAAGTGTGCCTAGTTTGTACAAAAATTTTCAAAACTCATTTTAAATCTTCATATAAAACACTATGGTCAAAAGACCATGCAAAGGTCAGTTTTGAAAACATTTGAAACATTGAAATCCAATCTTTTGAAACTAGACACTTCACTACAAACAACCAAACCAAATCTAACACTTATCCAAGAGAAGAATGAGACCTTCTCAAGTGGTCAACCATCGCACTAAGACATGCACACCATCGTGCAAGTGCGGACGTTTCCGATCACATAAATGGAAACGAATTACACCACACTTAAGACTAACATACATGAAGTGCAAGTGTGGGATGTGAATGCATCCTAATGTCTAACATGTCATGGCATTGTCATTGAACAAGGTGCACTCAATTAAAACATCCATGAATAGAATTCATGGCTTTGCATCCTAATGCCTAAACATGTCATGGCATTTCAATAAACTAGATGCAATCAAATAAACATGCATGAAGAGATATTCAAGAACACGAGTGCACACATGTAAAAACACACAACATACAAGTATTAGAGATATGCATGACTTGTGAGTGTGTACAACTAGATCTCTTCAAAGCAAGTAAGCATTAGAATATACCTTTGATGCTTCTTCTCTTGAGGTCTTGAGAGGGCCTTGGTTGTGCAAATCACCAACCATAAAATGCCTAAACTACCCTTACATCAAGCCCCACATGTGGTTTATCCACGAAATAAGCCAATCAAAACTTGAGGACCTTACATAACAAATTTTTTTGTACCGATATAGTTTTTTCTAGAGTGCGAGTATATTCATTTGTAGTGAATGGAGGTGTCGGATTGAATGAGCTTGTCCCATCAGTTGGTGTGTAACAGGCCATATGGTGGAATGGATGCATCTTAGGTGTAGCCATGTGAGCTTTCATACCCATAGCTGTAGTAGTTGTTGTTATTTTCCTCATCGTTGTGAGAAATAAATCTTGGATCCATTGAAGAATACTTACAATAATCTATACAAAACCAAACATATAGCTCATTCATATTTATATAGGGGATGAATAACGGCTATAAACGGCTGGTTTTCAAAAATTAAATTTTATTATTTTGGTCCCTATGTTTTCTTGCTTTGTGACTTTTTTAACCATCTTTCCATTTTTCACTGACATGGTTCTTATGTTTTTAAAAACCTCTCAATTTAGTCCCTCCGTGAGTCAAACGTTAGTCGGAGTTAACGGAAAGAAGGTTATTTCGTCTTTAAACAAACCCAAAATCCACCACCACCTAAACTCAATCACACACATCCACCATCGACCACCACCCCCAAATTGATTGATCTCCCTCTCACTAGCATATTTGCACAACTCTATCTCAGATAGTGCCTCCATCTGACAGAGTTTTGCAAAGATCTGGATCCATCTGCAAATTGGGTCTCCCTAGCAATTTGGATCCATCTACAAATTTGAGATTTGTTTGTTTTAGCGACGTCGATCTCCGAGCTACAAATTGGGTCTCCGTCGTCTCCTAATTTGGTCACAACTGTAATCGGGTTTGGGATGAGTGCAACTAAAATTGAAATCTGATCGAAGAAGGAGGCTCAATCTCAGATGGAGCACCTCTCTGAGATCGCACAGATGAATGGACGATGCAGATGGGGTCACACTCCATTAGATTGTCAGATTGACATTTTTTTTTTTTAGAATTTTTTTGTTGTTGTTGGCTTTGATTGAAAAATATGGATTATTGGATGAGATTTGTAGTTTTTTTTTTTTTTTTTTTTTATTCGATTTGTTTTTCTTGTTTGTGGAATGTAATGGAGTTTAATTTGGTGGATGGTGGATGAGTGATGATGGCAGATGGTGGATCAAGAGAGATAAGATTGAGGGAGTCGATCTGGGTTTGGTGATGATGGTGGATGATTGTGTTCTCCATTAATGGAGATAAGATGGTGGTGGAGATCCAATCCATCAATTTTTTTTTCTTTTTTCCTATATAAATTATAAGATGGATGGTGGAGATCCATTAAAGAAAAAAATATATAAATTTTTTGGATTTCCACCTAATTTTTTTTTTCTATTTTTTGTTTTTCTCTTTTTTCATTTTTCATTTTTATTTTATTTTATTTTATTTAAAAAAAATAAATGGCTAGGGGTAAAATAGTCATTCACCCTTTTCTGTTAAGGTTGACCGTTAAAAATTTGGTTAGAGGGACCAAGTTGATGGGTTTTTAAAAACACAAGGACCACATCAGTAAAAAATGAAAAGGCAGTTAAAAAAGTCATAAAGTGTGGAAACATAGTGACCAAAATGATAAAACCCCTTTTTCTTAAAAGGTATTTCTACTTTTATTTTTTAACAAAAAAAAAAAAAAAAAAAAAACTTGCCTCAACTCTTTTTAGATTTTTATTTTTTATTTTTTTCCACATTTACCTAGTATTTATTGACCTTCGATAACATTATATTCTTAAAACAGTAAACACATCAATGTCATATATATACACATATGTTAGACATCTCATTTAAGGTTTGTAAGTTTGTTTTTATGGCCAGCAACATCAAATATGCTTTAAATTCAACTTTCCACAATCCAATGGTTCATATTGGGTCATGATTCATAAATTGATTTGATCAATTTATCTGCTTCAGCTGTTGAGAGATTTTTACAGCGAGCCCCTACCTTACTATATACCAAGAAAGTTAATTAAATAACTAGACCCTTTATTTCATTATGGAGATCAATCAAATGAGAATACATGCATGACCTCAGCTTATTCAAGTTATCTTTAATTTATTATAAAAAGAAATAATTCTCTAATCCGATTGGACCTCATTTTTTTCGTGCTGCTTCGATTGTCTCATGTAATTAAATCAAGTTTGACCTGATTTTCTAAATAATATAACAAGCTAGTTGGGAAACTTAGCCTTGTAATCTGTCCACAACTGGTTGACATTCTTCCCCAGCAAATCAACAAAGTAGCTATCATTATATCCATCTTTCATCTTCTTGTTCAACTCTGCAACGAATCCATTTCTCAAACTGTTACAATAATCCAGAAACCTTGCCGTCACGTCGAACCCTTGATCCCACCTGTTCCCTTGCCCCGCCTTCACCCAGTGATCAATCGGCGCGTAGTTCGCCTTCAACCTCACATAATCTGCGATCCCCTCGATCAATCCTCCGGGAGCCTGGCCATTGCCGTTCCATTGCCATATGTGAGTCATTTCATGGTAAAGCACCCCGGTGATTTCTCCTCTCACGTCATTGGAATAGACTCCTATGTAGTTCGCGCTGACATGGATTTCACCGTTGATGGCGTAGGCTACTCCGTCCATGATGTCGATGAATAGGCTGACTGTCTGCGTGTTTTTCCGGTCAGCTTCGTTGGTTTGCTGGAACATCCTCCAGATGAAGTCGGTGGCGGAGGATAGCGTTTGCTTGCTGTAGGCTTCGCCGATTTCATTGTTAAAGCGAGCACCGCCGGTAGTGTTTCCGGCGTTGTTGGTGACTACGTAATCGACTGCATGGCTGCTTTGCAGCAGTGATGCTAGGGTTAATAGTAGAGAGAGGTATAGCATGTAGTAGTGAGCCATGAGAATGAAGAAGCACTTTTGATTTTTGTGAAGTGAAGTTTTTGTATGAGAAAATTACGTTGGTGCTCTATGGTTTATATAGAGTTGGAATTTGGAGATATATGAACAGAAAATTGATGTATGGTTGAGCTTACCTTAAATCACGGAAATGCTTTTAGCATGTTGATTGATGAAATGAAATATTAGATTAATGAAGTCTCTTCCTTCTCTCAGTACTTTTGTCATACATCTTTGCTGTTATATCACACACTTTTTGTGTTTTCAGGTAGAACTAGCAAGCTTGACGCTAGTAATACTTATATATAATCCCTTTATTTAATTGATTTGATCAATTTTTCTGATGCAACTGTAGTGAGATTTTTTCAACGAGCTTTACCTTACTATATACCAAAAAAGTTAAGCAATATGTAGCTACAAATTAATAATTAAACCTTTTATTTCATTATATAGGGCCATCGATCAAATGAAAGTACATGAACTCGATCAACTAATTCGAGTTATCTTTAATGTATAATAACAAAAAATAATTCGCTAATCAGGTCGGACCTGATTTTTTATTTGTGCTAATTAAATTAACCTGATTACAGAAAGACCCTAATAATAGGTTATAATTAATATAACAAGCTAGTTGGGGAACTTAGCCTTGTAATCTGTCCACAACTGGTTAACATTCTTCCCCAGCAAATCAACAAAGTAACTATCATTGTATGCATCTTTCATCTTCTTGTTGAGCTCTGCAACGAATCCATTTCTCAACCCATTACAGTAGTCCAAAAACCTAGCCGTGACGTCATAACCTTGGTCCCACCTATCACCTCCTCCGGCTTTCACCCAATGAGCCGGTATGTAATTCGCCTTCAACCTCACGTAATCAGCTATACCTTCGATCACTCCTCCAGGAGCTTTTCCGACCCCGTTCTGCCAAATGTGTGACATTTCGTGGAAAAGCACTCCATTGAAATCCCACTTGATGTCACCTTTGATGTTCTCGATGTAATCGTCATGGAAGTGGACTTCGTTGTTGATTACGTATGCGATGTACTGGGATTCCTGATCGACGAAGAAGATCACCTGGGGCCGGTTTATTCGTTCTTCTGGGGTGTTTTGTTGGAGAATTCTCCAGATGAATTCGGAGGCAGCTGCCATTCGGTCCTTGGTGTAATCGGCTCCTAGCTCATTCGTGAATCGAATGCCGCCGCGGGTTGTTGTGGCATTGTTGATGACGAGGTACTCGACTGCATGGGTTCCATGCAATGCTGCTAGGGTTAGGAAACAAATGAAGAAGAAAGTTGATCGAGTCATGTTTTTATTAGATTATGAATTGATGATTGCAGAATTGTGTTTTTGTTGTTCATTTATATAGAGTAAATGATCATGTACGCGTTGTCTAGCTTGACTGTGACACAGGAGAACGTTGAATATTTGTCTTTTGATTTTTCAAAAGAGCATTCAATAAATTAGAAGATGTTGTTGAAGGTCAATTTTTGTGTGCCTATAAGAAACTAGGAGAGAAAAATTGTGTTGAAGGTACATCAATACATTAATTATATTGTACCATTTTCAAGTTTTTATAATGTTTTGGTAAAATCATTTTTTTTGTTTGGAGTAAATCCAAAAGTAAATTAAGATGAGTCTATAAAAATAAATAAATAAATAAATAAATAAATAAATAATAAAAAAAAATAAAAAATAAATAAATAAAAAAAAGCTCATGAGCAAACGTTAGGTTCAAAGGAGGGAATGGAACAAAATTTATAAATTTTCAAAATTCTTCCATGAATTAATTAACAAGCTTCATCCTATTGAGGATTGCCGGACCATAATACCCTCACACCCATATCAATAAAAATATGGGTTCAAAATTCAAATCATGTCTCACTTTTCTAATATCCATATTGTAATAGAAGAAAAAAAACCTGTGAAAGAAAAGAGTATTAATTAAGGCATGCAATTGAAATCTGGCGTTTATTTTGACTTTGCAGTTGGGAGTATATCATTGACTTCTACTTTAATTTTCAACCTACGCGTAAACTTTTTGTTAATTTCTTTGGCTTCTGGAACATAAACTAGAAAAAGATTAGTCAACGAACACACAGTTCATAGACATTTTGACTCATCACATACATAGTTACATCTAGCAGTTGGTTCCAAAGGATGTACTGGTAATATATACAATTATAATCAATCTTTGAAACTTCAACAAAAATATTTATAAAGAAAAAAAAAAAAAAAAAAAAAAACTTCAACAATATTGTTAGGATTTGTATGACATTAGTATGTACAGTTTGCCAAGTTTAGAATTATCCAATAACTTATTGTTACTTTTGAGTTTTGATGATTATTATCAATAAAATCATTTATTTGAGAAATTTTCTATTGTGATTCGACTATTCAATAGCTTATGCTTAGGGTATGTTTAGGATTGCTTTGCTCAAGAATTAATCAACTTATAGTTAACTTAAGAAATAATCAGTATTTGATAAACTAAATTTTAAAATGGCTTAACTTTTGAAAACATGGAAAATGTATTTGACAAAATGACTAAAATAGACATCATTATTTGATATGAAAAATAATCAAATGATATAATAATTATATATTAAAAAATTAAATATAATTATAATAAATTTGAAATAATAAAAATAATAATCGGAAATATTAATACATTGCTTCTTCACTTCATTGTAAAGCTCTATTCTTTTTCACTTTCATTTGATTCATCGTCTCATTCGTTTATTATTTTTTTTTCCTTTTTTTTCCCAATTTATTTTTTGAATGAGATGAGAATTTGTACATCAATTACATAATTCTTCCAACACCTCATTTGCATTTGATCTTCTTGCTTTGCCTTGGTACATGCACTTCACGAGTCACCCATTTTGAACTCTCTTCAATCATTTTCATCACCTCAATATGATCCCAAGCTATAAGGTATGGCTAATTATGGCTCATTGGGGTTAAGGTTAATATGGGTGATGAAAGAAACACTACAAAAATAATTGCTTTTCATGATAGTTAAAAACCATTATGAAAGGGTTTTAATGACGGTTTTGTATGTGTTGTTAAAGGCAAGTGTAATAAAAAGTTTATCACGGTTTTTTAGTTTATGACGGTTTTTAAAAACCGTCATAAATCAATAATAGCTTTTGTCCATGATTTATTCTTCACGATTTACAAACGTTATTATTTTATAATGGCGTAAAACCAACATTGACAATTGACTTCCAAATACCTATTAAGAAGAGATTATATATTTATATATTTATTTATTTATTACAAGGAGATCCAGCTTTATTTTTGGTAAATTTATGATAGTAAAGATCTCATTTATTAGGAAAGAAGGTGATTCTAGGAATCAAATTAATTCTCTTGCTTTTTGACCCACAATCAATGCTTAATTCCTTAATTATTTGATTGTATTGATTTTGTGTAATTTATTACTTTCCTATCATTAGAATCACATCAATATATTTTTTTTTTCTATATCTGCATATTTTATATAAATTTTCAAATGCAATATCAATGAAATAAAATCGATAATCTTTTATTACTTGGCATTTGTTCAGTAAAAATATATATATATATATATATATATATATATATATATAAAAGAACTACAAACATCATAATCAAAATATACAAAACTCTATCACAAAAATTAACCCTAAAATACAAACTACTCTACTCAAAAACTATTTAAAAGTATGTATAAATTGTCTTTGTTCATCTTCCTCAAGGCTTCCTTTTAAGTATACAGCTGCATAGTATGAGAAACAACATAAGTAAGATTTGAATAACAATTTATTGACAAAAAAAAAAAAAAAAAAAAAACTCAAACTACATTATAACATCAAATCACAATTTAAACTTATTTTTAATAATAAAAGAATGAGAAAATAAAAGGAGACCGAAACGAAAAATTAACCTCTTATTCATGTTGTTATCAACTTTCTCGTTGAAAATAGAGAACATGATCTTCTGTTTTCCATAGACATTAAACATTCAAGTTCTAAACACAAAAAATGTGTTGAAGAAATTCATTATTCGCTATCAGGGACTATAACAAATTCACAACCGATACATAAGAAAATAACAGATAAAAAATAAAAAAATACATAAAAATAAAAAAATTAAGCACTCACCATGGCAAGAGTTCTTATTTTTATTTTCTTTTGTGTAAAAAAAGAAGAATACGAGTGAGAGATGAGAGAAAAAAAAAAGTGGGAGGAGGGAGAAAGTGACGGCTATTGTGAGAAAGTGGGGAGATATATATCTTTAAAAATATGTATGATATTAACCTAAAGATATAATGTGGACAAACCTATGATATTAACTTGTGTCTACTTATTTCAATGACACATATAAAAAGTTATACCAAATAAAGTAATTAAAAATAATAATTCAAAATGATATATTGATGGTCTTAAAAAAAAAAAAAAATTAACAGAAATTTTTTTAATATTTTTTTTTCATCTCTTTTTAATTCATTATGTTGTAATATTTCAATCTAAGTTATTAATATTTCACTACAAAAAAGAGATTGTATGACTGTTTTTACTTTGTTAATTTTATTTTATATAGTAAAGTATTACGCGATACAAATTTGAGAGATTAAGAATTTAAAATTATTGTTTAGTATAATTATACAAAAAAAAAAAAAAAAAAAAAAAATCTTTCTTTATAACACTAAAAAAAATAATGTGATTATTACGTATAAAAAAATGTGATAAGTTGATTACGGTTAATTAAATTTGTGATAACTTGATCAGGATTATGAAAATATGTGACAACTTGATCACGGTTATGAAAACATGTGATAACTTGATCATGGTTAATAATCATAACAATTGTGATCCAATTATGACATATTTAAAAGACTGTGATACTTTTATGTCAGTTTTAAAGTACGTCATTAACATATGACGGATTAAAAAGATTATTATAACTTGATCATGGCTAATAAAAACCGTGATAAAATTGCGTGATAAAAGCCTATTTTTCTTGTAGTGAAAAAGGCTTATAGTGTTTGGCTTCAAAGTTGGCTATGGAACACACACACAAGGTAGGAAATATTTAAGGCATTTTAAGTGAGATAAAGCACACATTGCTTATATTACTTCTAATAGTTCAACCAAAATAAGAGCAAAGTCCACATGGGATATCTTTTATGATGAATGTTCCTTAATATCCAATGCAAAACCTATTGAGATCAATTCTAACATTAAGAACCTATTGACTGTTTAAGAGTAGGAACAAACAAACCCTCTATAATGATATTTATGTCTGTTTTTTGGTTTAGTGAACTTACAAGGTAGTCTCCACTATTAATCATGGCAACCCAACTCAAGAGCATGTCATATATTTGTAAAAATGCAATGCAATACTCTAAGTGGCAAGATGTTAGTCTAAACTCAGTAAATAAAGCATATATTACGGCTCAAAAAGCACACAAAAGAAGCATCTTAATATGGAGGACAAAAATTCCAAAAAACTGGTGACTTTCGAATTCGACCTACGCCCGTTCTTTAATGCATATCTCTTAAATGACGAGTCAACAAAAGTTAACAAAATTTTAACACAAGATAATAGATATGTAAATTCACACTTTTTAATTAGAAAACATTTCAAAATTCGAATTGGAAAAATGAGAAAACAGTGGACGCACCGTTTCGCAAAAACAGGGCATCGCTCATGACCTTTGGTTGAAGAAACAATCATAACTTTTAAACCACCACCCATAATTTTACGTTCTTTATATCGTTGGATTCATATTGAAAAAATGAAGAATGCAACATGGACAGAAAAATTTATTTACTCACCAATCAATACAGTTTTAACGAAACCTTTGCCTTAAAAATTTTCAAAACAAGGCACTTTTTCGCAAATTTGACAAAGACTCAATAAATTAAACAAACACGAATTCATACCCCCAAACCTAATCTAAACATTGTCATCAATGTTTATATGACATGAAATGGTGGACAATCAATGTTTATATACATGGCAATGCAAGCAATGATATAAGATTAATTTCTCGTTTTCAAATGAAAATAAAAAAAATACAAATTGAAAACAAAAAACTTTACTACAACAGACTCCAATTTCCAAAGACAAAGATCTAGGCACAATTATAATTAGGAATCGAATAAAATGAGAAACACACTAGTAATAAATATTTAAAAAAAAAAAAATTAAGAGATTGGAAGCCCAAAACCAACAAAGTACATAGCCGGAAGTGATCGTGTTAGTGAAAGTAGTTTGCTAGAGCTGAGTGTTTTTTTTTTTACTGTAATATTTTCCATCTACGAAAGCAAGATATGCATCTACCATTTATGTTTTGATTTCTGTTCTATTCAGTATTCATAGTCTTCAATTCGATCACAATTAAATTATTACCAAATGTGTTTGGTTCTTTTGAGCTGAACTCTGAATTCAAATTTTAATGTGGTCACTACAAGAAAAATTGGCTTTTATCATGCAATTTTATCACGGTTTTTTTTTTTGCCATGATCAAGTGATACTAGTCTTTTTAATTCGTCGTGTGTTTATGACGCAATTTAAAACTGACATGAAAGTATCATAGTCCTTTAAAATGTGCGATAATTGGATAACATTTTTTATTAACCGTGATTAAGTTATCATACGTTTATCAAACCGTGATCAAGTTATTACGAATTTTATTAATCGTGATAAAGTTATCACATGTTTTCTTTTTATGTGCAATCTAATTATCATACTATTTTGTTAGCGTGATAAAGAAAAATGATTTTTTTTTTTTAATTTCAAAATTACACTAAAACTATAATTTTTAATTTTTAATCTCTCAAATTTATTAGTCACAACACCTTACGAACAAAAAAATAACAAATTACAAGCAATCGTATGCTCTCTTTTTGTAGTGAAATATTAAAATATAAAAAGTTAAGAAAAGTTAAAATATAAATTTATGTTAATTGTTTTTATATTTAAACAAATCAATATTATAATTGCTATGCTATTTTAGTTTTTAATTGTTTAAATAAGTGATTAATTCCTCTATTTGGTCTAATTGCACATGTGTCAATGAATGCTTAAGTGGAAAGAAGTTAACATCATATGTATGTCCACATCATATCTTTACTATACATTTATATTTATTTTAAAAGCTAAATTTTCCCACTTTCTAACCCTAGCCACCCGCCACTCTCACATCTCTTACCTTTTTTCTTGTTTTAATTTGTTGCGGGTCTCCGGTAGCAAGTGACTTACTTCAACACATTTATAGTGTTTTGAATATGAACGTTTATACAAAACAGAAGATCATGATCTCTCTCACCTCTATCTATGCAATCATGCACCGTTTCGTCAAAGTTGTCTAAAAGAAAGTTTATGTCGATATTAAAAAGAGGTTAGTTAATTTTTGTTTCGATCTCCTTTTGTTTTCTCATTCTTTTATTGTTAAAATAAGTTTTTATTATGATTTACTGTAATCATATAGTTTTAGTTTTAGTTTTTTTTTTGCCAATTTTATTGTTCGTCAAACTTACTCCTATCATTTCTCATACTATGCAGTTGTATGTTCGAAAGAAAGCATCAAGGAAGATGAACAAAGATTCATTTTTTTTTTTTTTTTTTTTTGATGTATATGAACAAAGAAAATTTAAACATAGCTTTTGTGTATAATAGTTTGTCTTTTAGAATTGATTTTGCTAATAAATGGTTGTATATTTGGGTGATAGATGTTCGTAACATTTTATTTTAATTTCTTCAATGAATTTTGATCTTGAATAGATTTTTTTATTTTTATTTTAAATTTGAATAGATATCTTTAATATTTATTATTATATATATATGGAAATGGTTGGGTTGCGGCTATTTTTGATTCTGCTAGGATCTCTGTTCTTATTAATGGTTCCCCTCAGGGCTATTTCCCCTATTCGCGTGGTGTGCGGCAAGGTGATCCTCTCTCCCCCCTGCTTTTTTGTTTGGCGGAAGATTTTTTAAGCCGATACCTTACGCATTTAGTAGACTCGGGCTCTCTGACTTCTATCTCTTCTCCGGTTGGGATGCGTGCCCCTTCGCATTTTCTTTATGCGGATGATGTTATCCTCTTTTGCCGGGCTTCTCCTCAGAATTTACGAGTGATTTTAGATACTTTTGCTCTCTATGGCTCTCTCTCGGGTCAGCGAGTTAATTGGGAAAAATCTTCCATATTTTTTGGTAAAAACATCTCTGGGCCTCGAATTGCTAATTTTCTTTCAATGTCTAGGATGCGCAAGGGTGGTGATTCAATGACTTATCTAGGGGTCCCTCTTTTCGTTGGTGCGCCTAAACGTCAATGGTTGATCCCATGGGCTGATAAAATTAAAAGTAAGTTGGAATCATGGAAGGGTTTCTCTCTTTCAATGGCAGGTAGGTTATGTCTTATTAATTCAGTGATTACGGGTTCCTTCTTGCATTCATTTCAAGTTTATCGTTGGCCTTCATCTTTTTTGAAAGATTTAAATGCTGCTGTTCGAAATTTTTTTTGGACTGGTTCGACCGATGGTCGTAAATCTGTCCAAGTTGCTTGGAAATCTTGCTACAGGCCTAAGAATAGTGGTGGCATTGGTGTTAAAGACCTTGGTATTCTTAACAAGGCCATGCTTAAGAAGTTCACTTGGAGGTTGTTGACTGAGGAGTCCTTTGTATTCACATATCTTCGGGCTCGGTTTTTTACCCAAGATCACAGACCTAGAACATGGTATGTTGTTTCTTCTGTTTGGCCAGGCCTAAAATTGCATTATACTCCCCTGATGATTGAGTCTAGGTGGTTGGTTGGTCGGTCGTCACTCTAAGGTTCGTTTCTGGACGGATAACTGGTTGGGAGATCCGTTGATTGACCTGGTTGAAGATAGGTCTTCGTTACAGCCTCCGCTGGATTCTGTTGTGGGTGATATTTACTCAGTTACTACGGGTTGGGATATTCCCGCTTCTTTTAAAGATTCTCACCCAGTTGTTGCTTTTGAGATCGAGAAGGTGGTGGTTAGCACTGACCCAGATTCATTAGTTTGGACATGTTCCTTGGATGGTATTGTTTCTTGTAAATCTGCTTATGATTCTCTTTCTGAGGTTAGGAGTCCTGTTTTTTGGGGTAAGCAGATTTGGGCGTCTTTTATTCCTCCTTCTCGCTCTGTCTTCATTTGGCGATTATTTCATGGTAAGATTCCCACGGACATTGCGTTGCGTGCCAAAGGCTTTATTTCTCCTTCTCGTTGTCGGTTTTGCTGTGCTGCAGAGGAAGACTTAAGGCATCTGTTTCTTGACTGTCCTTTTGTTCGTGGGTTGTGGGAAGCTGTTTCCTCTACTTTTGGCCATAAGCTTAAGTTGGATGGTACTTGTTTAGACCTTTGGCAAGAGGCTATGAGGGTTGTCTTTAGCACTCAAATGAAAGCTCTCTGGCGGGTTTCTATCATCACGGTTTTCTGGGTGGTGTGGTTCCTCCGGAATCAAGCTACTTTTGAGGGTGGCAAGCCTGTTTTTACCGATGCTCTTTCCTTGATTTGGCGTTCCGTTCGCGAGGCAGATTCCTTTCAGTCTGGTACTATGAAGAATTCTGTGGATGAGCTTCAGACTCTTCATCGGCTTCATGTCTCTGGTCGTCCTCCCAAGGCTCCTCGCATTTTAGAGGTTAATTGGCGGCCTCCCCCGCCGGGTTGTCTTAAGGTTAACACGGACGGGGCTGCTTTTGGTAGTCCTGGTCTTGCTGGTTGTGCAGGGGTTTTCCGCACATGCAGGGGTTTCGTTAAAGGTTGTTTTGCTATTCCTCTTGGTGTCTGCTTTGCTTTTGAAGCTGAATTGGCCGCTGCCGTTCACGCTATTGATTATGCTTGGACTTTTGGCTGGAGTCGGTTATGGTTGGAGAGCGATTCGACTTTTGTAGTGAATATCCTTCGTTCTAGGTCTCGTAAGGTTCCTTGGCGTTGGCGCCCCGCTTGGGATAGGTGTTTGAGCTTAATCTCTCAAATGGACTTTGTTGTCACTCATATTTATCGGGAAGGTAACCAAGTTGCAGATAGTTTAGCTTCCAGGAGCCCTAGTATTGTCTCTCCTACATGGTGGTGGACCGCTCCGAGTTTTTGCAATCCTTTTATTTTCAATGATTTTTGTTGCAGACCTTCTTTTAGGTTTTGTTAATCTGTTTTCTTTTTTTGTTTTCCATTCTCTTTTGTTCTCTTTCTTTTTTATTTAATAAAATGTTGGGCTGGTCCCCAACAACCTTATCAAAAAAATATATATGTGGAAAATATTATAATATTAAAAATAAATTAACAAACAAATAAAGCAATATATCTTAACAATATCATTATCAAGAGATTATATATATAAATGGAAAACAATATAATGTAAAAATAAATTAACAAAAAAGTAAAGTAGAATCTCTTGATAATATTTTCAAGAGATTCTGTATATATATATATTTTTAAAGAACTTCATAACGGTTTTTAGCCATCATCAATTAATCATAATGTTTAAAAATTGTCAAAAATTGATGAGTTTTTTAAAAACCGTGATAAAAATTCATGACAGGTTTTAAAAACCGCAATAAAAAGTAAAACCGTGATAAACTTTTTATTAAAGTGGCTTTAATAACGCTTATAAAACCGTCATCAAAACCCTTTAATGATGGTTAAAAACCATCATAAATGACATTTTTTCTTGTAGTCGGTGCACTTAATGTTATCACATAGTGATGGATATAGTTTGATTTTTATCTACTCACCAAATTCCCCACTCTCTCAATTAATTAAATTAACCCCAGACCCAGTTACTTTAATTGAAAGGTTTGATAGATTATAACTATAAGTACTATATATGTGTTTTTTTTTTTTTTTTTTTGAAACGGCAAGTATTATTAAAAAAGCCACAAAGGGCTCAAGAAAGTCATAATAGGCTACAAAAAAGGGACCAGACGATGGTCACCAACCCAAAAACACAGTAGCCAAAAGAAAGACATACAACAACAAACTAAGGGGGGTGTATTGGGTCAAGATTTTATTAGACAATTTGGGGAAGTAAAAGTCTGGTGGTATTGGATTGAGACTTTTTAATAAGTTATATAAGTCTGGTGGTATTTGATCAAGACTTTTAAGATTTTTTTAAAAAGTCCATATTGTCTTATGGTATTAGATCTAGACTTTTATGATTTTTTTAAAAAGTCCGCATTGTCTCGTGGTATTGGATCTAGACTTTTAAGATTTTTTTAAAAAGTCTATAATATCTTGTGGTATTGGATTCAGACTTTTAAAAAGTCCATATTGTCTGGTGGTATTGGATTAAGATCAAGATTTGTAGGATTTTATGACAATATAGATTGTCTAGACTTTTTAGTGATAAATATAAATACCAAGACCTCAAAATTGTCTTGCCCTTTCACATCAGACTTTTCATGCTCGCTCAAGACTTTTCAGAAAATAGCAACATGGCTGTGAAGAAACCTGTTGTGCAGTCTCAACAGAATATTCCTGACCAAATTGTGCAGTCTCATCAATACTCTCCGGTATTATCCTAGAATACAGAAGAGAGTGTTTTAGTTCAAGTATAGTTCAATCGCTATGCGAACCTGAAGAGGACGGAATCTTGAAAGATGGAGTGAAACAGGACAGTAGCTTAACCCTCATCAACAGATTTTCCTTTCCATCCAAGAAAACCCTCTAACCAAAAATGAAATGTCTCTGGAATAATTTTGAGTAAAAGGGCATTTCTGGCTTTGCACTATTTTCCCAGAAATTTTCAGAATTCTGCTGCTGGATTATTGGGAAATTAAGCTGATTTAAGAGCCAAAAATAAGGTCATGGAGTCCTAGAAATTAAGGTGCAAGAAGTATAGGAGAAGAGTCAAGCATTTATGGGAAAATAAATACAGATTGATGTGTGATGGTGGTACTGGCGATGACGAGAAATGCTTCTCATTTATAGTGATAACCTGTAAAAATGTGATTTACAATATCTGGTGTTTGTATCATAGAAATTATTTGAACAATGAAGCAAATGTAAATGTAAGAATTGCTGCCATATATTCGACATATCGTCGACATATATTCTAAAGAATCATCCTTGTGTTTGTTCTATCATTAATATAATTTCAAGAGATTCACTTGTCCAAGTACTAGACCTATGAATGTTCTCAGAAGTGCTTCTATAAATAAAGAAACACTTCTAACAAAGGCATTCACAATTCAATTACAGAGCATTCGATACTGAATCAAGGTTCTTCAATGTCCATAATAAATATGCATATCAAGCAAAATTGAAAAGGGCACTGGATAAATTAAAAATTAAATAATGGAAGATAATAAAATACATGGGAATTCGCTCGAACGAGTTAGTAAAAAAGAGCTGCCAATTTTGATGATACTGGCAAACTACACTCAAAGATGTTAAAAGCAATTCGCAATACCTAACAAGAAGGAATTTATATTCTCTGGTCAAGAAAGTAACTATGATTCGTTAACCTAAGGGAATTAGCATTTACAACTTATGAGGATGCTGAATGGTATTTACAACACCGGCATAAGAGCACTAAGAAATCAAAGAATAATTTACCACATCACCAAAATAATTTACAACAAGGATTTCATGACAATATGTAATGTTGATTATGATGACTTGCAACTTATTGTTGGGGTTGGATTTGGATTATAAACAACATGATACCTATAAAATGGATTTGTACTTGTTTTTTAGAATTTCGAATGTGTTGATGGCTATTACTCATACTATTGTGATATTTGTTTATGTACATTTTCATTATGTGTTGATACCTATTCTAAAATAGCACATCTTATTTGGGTTTTTTCAGCTCAGACCATCTACCTAGTTTGGGTTTCTCAACTTGGGTATATGTGTTAGCTAACAAATTTATACAGCCCATATATATATATTTTTTAAAAATTCCAAAAAGTCTTTAAATAAAATCTAGATAATCTTAATAGTCTATTTAAAAAAGTCTAAATAATCATAATAGTCTATAAATAAAGTCTAGATAATCCTAATAGTCTATAAACAAAGTCCATAGACTCTTTTAAAAAAAATTCCAAAATCCTAAAAGTTTAGTCCATATAATCCTAATAGTATTTAAAATCCTAAAAATCCATAAAATCCTGCCACCCAAAAATTGTCTATTAAAATCCCAATCCAATACATCCCCCCTAAAGATGCCAACCCAACCATACAAACAACACTAAGGTGAACCCAACCATACAAACAACACTATAGACAGAGAAGTAACATATCAGAGACCAAAACAAAACACGTTAGAAACCAAAGAGAATTGCAAACCCAGCACTCATTCAGAAGATACCACATAGAACAATCAAAAAATTAACCCTAACACCAGAATTATCCAAAAATCCCCCACTCCAGCCTGTCGCCACATCTGCTTGACCCAGCCTTCGCTAAACTGTCCGCAAACGAGTTCGAACCCCTAGGCATAAATTTTACAGCAAGATCATCAACCACCTGAAGAACTTGTCTAATATCATACACCAAATTCAACAAATGGAAATTACCAAAATCACCACCATTAATCCAAGAGATAGACGATTTCGAATAACTGATAATGGTGATTTTGCGAAGGGCTAAAGATGAATTAGAAGAAACAAGCTGGCATGCTCTGTGAATGGTGTGAACCTCAGCCGAATTAGAATCCATTATACCAACAAAGAATGAGAAAACACACAAACCCTTCTAGTTGAATCCCTTAAAACCCTACTGATACCAGCATCCCTGGGACTCCCTTCGGCAGAATCATCAACGTTGAACAAGAGATCATTTCCAAATGGAGGAGTCCACTCAACACACCTCTTACTTTTTAATGTGGCCACATCGGTACACCTATCATTTAAATCTAGCATCAGAATAGTGAGATCAATTTTCGAACCACAACCATGGTTTTTAAACCAAAGTGCAACTCTAAATTTAATGGAATCCATTGCCAGATTTAAATCAGCTTGATTTTGTCAGAAAATCACATCATTATAAATTTCCCAAATAGTCCAACTAGCAGCAAAAAACAACGTATTCCAAGCTTTCTTCTTTAACGACGACGGATACAGACCAAACCATCCATCCAACCAATCCTTGATCGATGAATTGGAGCAGCAACTAACTCCCCACCATCCCATACATCTCCTCCAAAGCTCACTCGCCCACTCACAAATGGTCAATTGATTCAACACCTTTCCCACAAATTGGACAATCCAAGCAAGCCACCTGAGAAACTCCCAACTTTCACAAGACCTTAGAAACTAAAGTTCTACCCATTAAAAGTTGCCACATAAAAACCTCAATTTTTGGAGGAACAATTCCTTGCCATAAGAACGTATGATGCGAAGAAAATACCCGATTACTACTATCCTCCAGACAATGACGAAAAGAACTGACAGAGAAAATACCATTCGGACAAAATGTCTAAGCCAAAGCGTCATGAATGCTCCTTCGAACAAAAATACTTTCCGAAGCTAACCAAAAACAATTCCACTGATCTAACTCCCAATTGAATAACCGTCTTCTCAGTTTCACATCCCAAACCCAACTATCATTTTCCCACCTTCCAAACTCCTTCACCACCCCCTCCTTATTGGAAGCCAATGCATAAATCCTTGGAAAAGCAACCCTTAAAGGAAAGGAATCCCACCTAAAATCTTGCCACAACCGGATCCTGTAGCCATTACCTGTAACAGCTTGAAAACCCTTGTTAATAATATTGTAGGCATGATGATCTTCCATTAAAAATCTACTAATATCCTTATAAAAAGAGGAAGCCGACTTGACACTCTTGCAATCCCACAAAATTGGATTGCAACCAAGATCATATTTTGCACAAATCACACTCTTCCACAAGGAAAACTCTTCTCTCCCAAACCTCCAAATCCATTTTGCCATGAAACTCAAACTTTTATCTTTCAACCTCCCAATACCTAAACCTCTATTTCTCTTGCTTTTACATAAAGTATCCCAATCAACACCGTGGGCTTTTTTCTTAACAAGGCCATCATTCCGAAAAATTTTTTTGAAGCTTCTCAATGTTCTTCACAACCCCCCACAGGAATAAGGAAAACAGATAAAAAATAAGATGGAAGGCTTGAGAGAACCACCTTAATCAGCACAAGTTTCCCACCTTTAGAAAGAAACGCTTTCTTTCATGGAGCTAACCTCTTCTCCACCTTTTTAACAACCGAGTCCTAAAAAACTTCCCTACTTGAATTACCACCCAACGGAAGACCAAGATACGTAACGGGAGAGAAGATGAAGTGCATCGAAACACAGTCGCCCAATCAACCTCATTTGGGTCTTTCTTACCAACTCTAACAAGATAGCTCTTGTGAAAATTTATTCTCAAACCAGAAACAAGTTCGAAGCACCTAAGAATTCTCTTAACATTGAGCAGATAATCCAATTTAGGTTCTAAGAATGGAACAGTATCATCAGCAAATTACAAATGTGTTAAGTGAAGAGCCTCATCGTCGAAACCCATGCCTTTGATCAAATCCAACAATCTAGCTTTGTTAAGCAAACCACTCAACACCTACACCACCATATTAAAAAGGAAAGGGGATAACAGATCCCTTTGCCCAAGACCCCTTTCAATCGGAAATTGCTTGGTAGGGCATCCATGAACCAAAACCGACATAGATGGAGAAGCAATACACCATCTAATCCATTCCCTCCATTTAAAACCAAAACCCATCTTCTCCAAAACCTCGATAAGAAAGTCATGATCAACACTATCGTATGTCTTCTTGAAATCCAGCTTCAGCAAAATACCAACTTTACCTTTCTCTTCCAAGAGTGTATTGAACACACTTTTTTTGTCGTTAGGAAATCATGATTCAAAAGATGTTTATAATAAAATTCCTACGCAATGTGCTTTATGTTTTGAAAACAAGTAAAGCGGTAAGCGAGGGTTCGTTCCACAGGGATTAGGTTAGATTAATCGAATTGCGATATAATCTAAGTTAGTCTAATCTAGGTGCATAAAACATAAATCATATTTTTGGTTTTTGATTGGTTTAGAGACAATAAACTAGAAAAGTAAATAACATTAAAATAAAGAGAAATTGAATAGATAGGAATCCAATATCAACAATACTAGATAAGAGAATGAGCTTAACAATTAATATAGATACTAGGGATTTAATTACACATAGTTACAATCAAATAAAAAGAAAGTAATAAATAAGGAAATCACCCTTAGGTCTCCTTCTTTAATGCTTGATCCTTCATTTCCTTTGATGCTCCTAGTGCAAAGAGTAGGAGAAGTGGATGTGTCTAGATAGGTGGGTGTCTAATGGTGAGTGACAAAGGTATTGAGATGTAGAGAATGAGAAGAAAGGAATGGTTTGATGAAGTAGTCTAGTTGTTTGTTGAGGAGATTGGAGAGGAGAAATGGTGGAGAAAGAAATTTCTTGCTTGAACAAGTGTGTTTTCAAAGGAGAAATGTGATGAATTTATAGGGCGTTCAAATCAGGTCACGGATGGTTAATTACCAAAATACCCTTGACTTGGCAAATTGCCATTTTGACCCCTTAAAGGGGTGGATCTTGTAATTTTCCTGGCCAATTCAGCCAATCACAAATGAACATAGTGTTGTTCGCGGTGGATTTCAGGCGAGGCTTAGGGGCGACACTGGGGGCGACATGATTTGGTGCCAAAAACACTCCATGTCGCCGTGGTGACAAATGAAATTCAACTGCGACACCAGATTGGACTCTTCTTCGCGATTTGATTTTCGTGGCAACACTTGGGGAGGCGACAACGGCAAGAAGAGAAACACGAGGATTGCTGAACTGCACCGCTGGTGTGCTGCACGTCGCCGGTGAGCTCCACCGCTCATTTTGAACCAGAAATCGATCGAAAACAAGGTGAGAAGGGCTGGCTACTGCAACTTAGGGTTTAGAGGCGGCCATGGCTGGTTCAGCTCGTGAGGAAGAAGAAGGTTGATGATGATAGGGGGTGCACTTAGCTACAAGCCGGGGTGCATGCAGGCGTCAAGACTGAGTATTCTCTAGGGTGCGCTTAGACGTCAGCTGGGGTGTACTTAGGCCTGTTGACTTGGGGTAGGTTGGCCAGCGTTTGGGCTTGGCACTTGTGTGTGTATAGCAGTAGGCCTGATTGCATTTAAGAGAGGGCTGTTGTGGTGCACAAAGAAATGGGCTAGGGTGCACTTGGGCTCAAGTGATTTGCCTTCATTAGGGTGCACTTAGCACTGGCCTGAGGTGCGTTTGGGCTTCTAATTGGGCCATTCTTGAAAACGCCCCGTTTTACTAAGGTGACATGGCACCTTTGCCTGATTCACTTGGCAAATTATAGACAGCTCCCCTGATATCTTACAATATTACGGAAACTTCAATCTTCTCTTTATATTTTATGCTTTTGCCCCCAATTTATCCAAATTACTACAATGCCCTTCAACTCATAAATACCTAAAAATACTTAATTAACAATATTAAAACACAAGGAAATGCCCGAGAATCAAGCATAAAGAGATAGGAATGAAGGCCAAAATCGTACCAATTTTGGTTCGATCATGTATCACTTCCTCAGCTATCACGAAACTATCAACAATTTGACGGTCCTTCACAAATGCCATCTGAGTCGAGCCAATCACTGAATTCATAACTTTTTTCAGCCTATTTGCTAGAACCTTGGCCAAAAAAATTTAAACCGAACCCACTAGACTAATGGGTCTATAATCTCTAAGTGAAGTAGGCAACCACGACTTCGGTGACAGTGCAATGAAAGTACAATTCAAATCTTTTACCACCGAACCATCCCTTTGAATCTCTTGCACAAACTTCATAAAATCATCTTTTATCAATTCCCAATTTGCCTTTATAAAATTAAAATTTAGACCATCAGGTCCTGGCGCTTTACTATCGTCACATTCATTCAAGGCCAACCAAACCTCTTCAGCTGAAATATCATCCTCTAAGTTCCTACATTCCACACCCGAAATCTTCTTGGTAATAAAATTTGGCATGCTCAGTCTAGGCCATCATCCTTTCCGGAATCTATCTCTAAAAAATGAGAACACACCCTCTCTTACTTGATTAGGTCTTTTACATAACCTCCCCTCAATGGTAATATCCCCTATAAGATTAGCTTTTTTCCTTATATTATGCATAATGTGGAAAACCTAGAATTCCTATCCCCCTCCTCCAACCATTTTACCTTCGAAAATTGCTTCCACTTTCGCTCTTCAATTCTGATTTGTTTCCATAGTTTAGCAAGACAAGTCAAACAATCTTGTCTTAATTGTTCCACCCAACCCTGAGCTGCAGCTTTATTCTCAATGACCACCAGTTGATCTTCCAAAATCTTCACCAAGTCTTCTTTCGTCTTCTTTTCTTTCATAACAACTTTAATATACTGTTTGACAGCCTTTAACTTAAATGCTATTTTTGAACTAGAAGACACTCCTCTGTTACAATTCTTCCACCGGTTTTGTACCCCCTCCATCAACAATTTATCCTCCAACCAGCCATCTAAAAAATGAAATGGCTTAGGTCCCCAGTCCTCCCCCATTTCGCCAATAATCACAGGGTTATGATCGGATAAACTCCTACAAAGACCCTTTTGAACCAACATGGGAAACCATGACAAAAAAATGGGATTACAAAGAAAACGATATAGTCTAGCCCAAGATTCGTTTTCTCTATTGTTTGACCATGTGAAACAAATACCTTGCATGGGAATATCTACTACTCTAGCCATATCAATGAACATTCTGAAATTCCGCATGTGTCTTGCGTTGCCACCCTCACCCCTTCTCTCGCTTTGATCAATGATAATGTTGAAATCACCCCCAATTACCCACGGGCCTGGCAAAGAAACTTGAGCATTTAGAATGAATCTCCAAAGCTCCAATCTCTACTCTTCCAAATTTTCCGCATATAGATTACAAAACACTACCTCTTTCTTAAGTTTTAGAAGTTCACCTGAAACTATAATACATCTATCATTTGAAATACATAATTTTGCTTCAAAAAATTCTCCGTTCCACAAAGTAATAATGCCATCAGCAGACCCAATAGCATCCACCCCAATTCCTTTAGATAACAAAGACCACCCCTACCCTCCCCCAAAGACTTTGAAACTCTGGAATCGAAACAACATAATTTTGACTCTTGAATGAACAATAAAATAGGCTTGGAGCTATATAC
The DNA here is from genome assembly GCA_030490815.1 of Acer saccharum. Classification (NCBI taxonomy): domain Eukaryota; kingdom Viridiplantae; phylum Streptophyta; class Magnoliopsida; order Sapindales; family Sapindaceae; genus Acer; species Acer saccharum. Next base: position 11,763,188 of record CM059870.1, read on the forward strand.
TAGTTTCCTCACCACCCTCCTCTTCTCCGGTCTACCCAAACCCCTTACATTCCAAGATAAAGCTATCACTAAAAACACAAAATCCACCAACACCAAAACGCACCACCTAAAAATGATTATGAGGCTGCATGAACATGCTTCTCATCCTCCTCCTCTCTCCTTGTAATTTCTTTTGAAATCATATCGTCATTTCATTGAAAATCAAATCATAAAGCAATCCCTGTCTCAATGACCTTAGCTACCTCAGTACTAAATTTCCACGAACCACCTATATTTGTATTAGTATGAACAGGATCCGACCCTCCACTCTTCGCGGGATTGCGATAGTTTAAAAAATCCAATGCCACACCTTTTTCTACAACTTTGTAGATTTTCTCCTTCAAGTTCCACCGCCGAAGAGCCGACTTCTCCCCACTACGCCCCTTATCTACTTCCTCCACGAGATTTGGAAGTATAGTCTTGTCCTTACGAGTTTTCATACCGTGTCTTTTAACCGAATAGTTTTTACTGACAACTTTTTTGGATAAGTTCCTCTTCCTAGTCGAACATACTTCCTTCATACAATCACGCCCTTCTGAGACCATCAATGGAAGTTGGGTTTCAGAAATATGAGAAACTGAATTGCCTGAAAAGGATAGCCTTTCTTCAGCATTAGCTTCCTCAAACCTTACCTCTTTGACCTTCAACTGCTTAGCTCTGGAAGATTTATGAGGAAGCTGTCTTGACTCTTCAATTGAAATCACACCCTTCAATTGGTTCTCATTACAGCCCATTTGAACCATTTTATTTTGGCCATTTTCATTATTTGACCCATTTGATCCATTGGCTGTATTAACCCCACCTAAATCAATTACAATATTGCTGTTAATATTCTGTCTCAAACCAACCACTAATGACTCACCTCTCCCATACGGATGGGCCACCAGTTAACCCACCTCACTTTCCTCATTCGAGAAAGAATCACTATCGTCACTAGCCCAAGAGCAATCATCTCCTGATGCTCTATTCTTATCCAAAATTAACTTTCCATTTTGGATTGGAGGGATGAGAGATTTCTAGCCCATCCGAATCCCTTTCCTCTTTCCTATAACCAAACTTGGGTCTCCTCCAGCTAGCTGTTGTTTATCAAGAAAATCCCCATTTAATGCAACTTTATCTGCATTAACTTTACCACCCCCATTGGCAAGAGCATCCCTATATTGAAAATCCTGTTTGACGAAATTACCATAATTTGCTAGAATGTGATTGGTCACCCCCACTCCACTATTCTTGAAACCATAAGTATACAAAGCTCCATGCGACCAGCCGTTTTCTTGAGCCTTGCTGTCATTAATGCTATTCAGACCGGAAACTGACGCATCCTCTCCTATGCCTAACCTCTGCGTAATCTAGCTTGATTTTACCGGTACTGGATCTTCCTTATCGGTGACTGAAAAAGATGACCTCCTAGTCATCACCTTAATACTACCAGGACATTTTGTGCCAAAGGGTATTAGCACCATAACTTTACCACAATCAAGTTTTTTTCCTACTCAGACTCCCTATCTATAACTAAGGGCTCATCGATTGCCCAACCCAATCTCTTAAAGAAATCACCGCACCAACAATCCAAATGAACTCCTCTAAACTCAACCCATGAGAGCCTTGATTGATGAGTAATCACATTGGACCAAACCCCCACCAACAAAAAAGATCCTCCCATAACATTATATTCCTTATAAAAGAATCTCTATCCGTAATCGATCGAAAAACCCATAGTATATTCTTATCTCCCAGGTAGAAGGAAGAAGACATAATCTTTCTTTTCCTCAATCCCACATCTACCAACCTGATACTTGAAAATGACTTTAGTACACCCACAGCACAGAACTTTAACCAACTGACTTCTCTGCCCTTCCATCCCATGTCATCACCTCTGCCCCTTCCACATCAATGCTATGACAAGGTTTAGAGATAGGACTTTTAACTGCCTCTGTATAGGATGTCCCAAGTGATGTTCTATTGTCATTATGAATCAACCTCACTTTAGCAATGTTGTGATCTACCCACTGACATGCTTCCTCTGAAAAACCTCAGTTGCCTTATTCCTTTTGTTCTAATCCATTGCTGCTATCTTCGAAATAATTGGCCAACTGTATATGTGCATACCATTTGTGAGACTAACAACTCTGTCAACTTCTTCCTTCGAGCCAAATCGCACAAAAGTGAAACAACTCCTTCTTGATGCACTTCTTGGAGATAGATAGATGTCTCTTACTAAACCAAAAGGTTTAAAAAATTCCCCATAATCCTTTTTGATCAACAACTAGATTCAAGTTATCAATGAAAATGGATACTAAGTTTGCCCTAAAATCTATCTTTCCCACATGACCGCCAACCTTGTTGAATGCAGAACCATCATACCTTCTCTCTCTCTCCCTAGCTCTCTCACTCTCTCTCATCATTTTTTTAAGTATTGTGAGACTTTTATTAATTAAACAACATTGAATATCAATTCAAATCATATATATCTTGAATGGATCAAGATCCCCTGCTCATCTCATTTTTGCTCACCTTTTTAACATCCGATAACATGTGGCAGCCAAACAAATGAATGGTTAGGATTAATTTTTTTTTATTTTTTTTCTCTCTCCACCCAACACACGACACCGTTTCGTTCAAAAAGTTCAAAAAAAAAAATTCATTTTTTCTCTCCTCTCTCATTATCACCGTCTTCCTCTTGTCTCTCTTTATCTCTCTCTCTCCTCTCCATCTCCAACTCAATCTCAATCTCTCATCTCCACTTCAAACTTTTTTTTTTTCATAATATTTATAATCGTACTCCAGTTTGCTGTAGTTATTCTCCACAGATGTAACCATGGGTCCGTGGCACAATATCAGATAAAAATAAATCCTAAATCAATTTTTTTCTATTATTTTTATTTTTATTTTATCAACATTTCATCGGTGTGTTGCTCCTTCTTGGTCGCCGCCGACTATCGCAATCATAACAGTGACTCCTTCCAGATCAAGCTTCAGATCATGATTTTGTTCGACTTTAACCTTGGTTTGAGCTTCAGATCTATGAATTGTGTGCCTTCCGATTCAAATATGAAACTGTAACTCACGCAACACACAAACTGAGATCGTCTTTCTTTCTCTCACTCATGAATTTCTCAGTTGCGACTTGTTAGCTTTCATTGAGTCAACAAATTGAAAAATCTCACTTAGAAGCAAAATGGAAAAAAAAAAAGATCATGATGACAAGAGGAAGACGGTGATGATGAGAGAGGAGAGAAAAAATGAATTTTTTTTTTTTTAAAGTTTTTGAACGAAACGGTGTCGTGTGTTGGGTGGAGACAGAAAAAAAATAAAAAAAAATTAATCCTAACCATTCATTTGTTTGGCTGCCACATGTCATCGGATGTTAAAAAGGTGAGTAAAAATGAGATGAGCAGAGGATCTTGATCCATCTTGAATAGCTAAGTCAGAGGTTTCTATTCTAATAGTATCTTCTTCCAAATCTTTGTCACACACATTTTCAAGTACTATATATGTGTATACAAGTGTGTAATGTTATGTTGACCCTATGCTCACATTTATCATCTGTTACAAGACAACTCAAGTGGATATTTTCCCCATTTTGCTGCCTAATTTATCATTTGAATATATGTACCATTGAAGATTAGTCATAACTTTTATTTTTGTATTTTTATCTGGTTTTAATGAAATAATATTTATTTTTAATGCATTACTTCATATTGGTGCTACATCGGGCTGTCATATGTTATTTCCATCATCTTTAAATTTGTTTCCACAACTAGGTATGATATCATGACATTATTACTTTCTAATCCCACAATTGCTAATTATTTTAACATTAGAATTAATGAGATTAAAGGCTTGGGAATCAATTAATTTGGGCTTGCATTCTTCACAAAAAGGCCATGTGGCAACATCTTATTGGGGGGGGGGGGGGGCCGGGGGCGGAGTACTTTGGATACTGACTGATCAGTACCCAAGTGTTATACTTAATTTATTAGTCAAAAACCAACCTACCATTCACATTTCTAACAAAAAATACCATTTTACCCCTATATTCAAATTTAAACAAAAAATAAATAAATCAAAACAAATAATATTAAATTAAAAAATATTAATTAACAAAAATATATAAAAATATTTTTTTTTTCTCTCTCCTTCCATTTTATCTCCTCCCTCTTTCACACTTAAGTTCTCTCTCTCTCTCTCTCTCATGTTTCTTGTAGGTGGGATGGTGGTTGGGTATTTTATTGTGGTCCGGGGTGGTCGTTGGGGTGGTGTGGCTTGATTGGAATTTCGGAAGAGAGAGAGGTGTAACAATTTGGTGGTGTGGTTGTTTTTTTTTTTTTCTTTTGAAAAGGCAATTTTATAAAAGAGCAATAAGGCTCAACCAAAACCAAACAGCTTCAAAAACAAGCTCTGAATAAGTTCAAAGAGCAAAAACATAGGGTGTGGTTGTTGATGGCGTTAGATTAGTTGTGACAGATCTGGCAAAGCATCATAAAAACCCAGTCACTATCAATCTTTGTTTAGAGAGAAATAGTGTTGAGGGAGACGGAGAGTGAGAGATCCATGGATTGAGAGAGAGAGAGAGAGAGAGGGAGAGAGAGAGAGAGATTGGGGATTGAGAGAGAATGGAGAAAGAGATGAAATTATTTTTCATTTTTTAATTAATATATTGTGGATAAAATAATGTATTTAATTAATTATTTTATATAATATTAGTTTTCTATCAAATAATTGTTTTATTTAAATTAATATTATTTAATATTGTTTGAATATATGGGTAAAATGGTATTTTTGGTTAGAAATGTTAATGGTTATTAAAAAAAAAAACAGGGTGGTTTTTGGCCATTAAAAACTAGAGGGTGGTTTTTGACTAAAAATTCAAACTAGAGGAGGGTTATTGATAGTAATAACAAAATTTGAAATAATAATGAAGCTGATTAAATAATATAATAATATAATAATATAAATAGATGGTGTGTAAATACAAAAATACTATATAGTATAATTATACAAATGATATCTTTGGTATTAAGTGAAACTTATTCACAAACTAGAAATTTTTTAAAAATCATGCTGCCTGTGATTACGAAAGGAGTGTAATTTAAAGGAAGCCACTTAAAAAAAAAACAGTAATGCTACATATCTCACCTAAAATCCCACTTTTTTCATGCCACTACATGTGGCATGTGAGGTGTCAAATGGTGAGTGGATACATGGGGCAGGTGAGATAAATCATCATTAATGTGTATCCACTCACCATTTGACACCTCACATACCACATGTAGTGGGATGTTTAGCATTATTGAAAAAAAAAAAAAAAAAAAACAGCGAAATGCACCAAAATAATAAAAAGAAGAAGATGGGTTTAAGTTGGAGTTTGTTAAGTGAGCGAAGCCCAATTCAAAGTCCAACATCTATGAAATTAGCATTACTGCGTTAGAGAACAGAGAGTGAAAAAGACAGAGAGAGAGAGAGAGAGGTCGTCGTTTTTACGCATTTGTACTGCAACTCTGGAAATTAGAGACAGCGAGCCAACTCTGAAAATTATAAAGAAGATCTTCAGATCTTCGATCGAAAAACTTCTACAATCAAAATCGAAATCGAAACGTAAAAGAAGAACTTTCACAGATAGAGAGAGGAGATGCTGCCTACATCAATGTCGAAAGGGCGTTCTTCGTCCTCAAATTCGCGAGCAAACCCTATGTTCCCTCAGTACCTCCGTCGAATCATCAAGGTTCCCTCTAAACTTCTCTTTCTTGACGGATCTGAATCCTGTTTTGTTTCACAACTTTGGATCAATTTTACATTTCAATTTTGGAATTTAATTATTTGCTGCAATTAACATGAATCGTGTATGTTAATTTCTTCATTTTCGGAGAAATGTTCATGCTATGAAGATTCGATTGTCTTCCTATTTGATCGGTTGAGGTGACGAGTGAACAAATTTGTATCAGCTATCAATATTGTGATCTATGAGGCTTGACTTTGAAAATTTTCTGATATTCTAGAGCTTCATACTAGTTCATAGTTCAATGTTTGATTTGGCGTATTACACTTTTTTTTTTTAATTCTAAATTTTGTGTGATTCAATCGAACTATATGCATTTTTTAAAAAATTTCTTTGATTCTATTTTCGTAAATTATTTTTTTGGCAAAGACGAAGATTACCTGTTCGGACATGTAGTATTTAATGAGAATAAGAAGAAATGCTTTTGCATATTTAAAAGTTTGTATATTGTAATTATTTTCCTTCTATTGTGTTGGTTCTTTGTAGTGGCAACAAATGGATATTGAATATACCTTCTGGCAAATGCTTCACCTATGTACTTCACCAAAAGTTGTGTAAGTATTGACACATTTACTATTATTGTTTTTTGTCATCACAAAGGTATACGCATGTGGTTGTCACCTTATTTATAGATCCATGGAAAGCTGAAGTATACAAAATAACTTCTTGAGTGTAAAAGTTAGAAGTAGAGTAGCCAGTATGAATCAAATTTGCAGCTTGCTGCTGAAGGATTGACTTAATAGAGGCAACCCTGGATTGCCATAGATTGCAGGCTAAGCTATAACTTAACTTGTATACTTTCCAGCATTGTTGAAATGAGACAATTTTGCTAGTAATGTACTAATGTGTTCTATTCAAGATTTCAAGTCAGTTTATACAACTTTTTCTTTGAAAAAAATTCTGAAGAATTATTCCATATTAAAATTACTACTGCAATGTAGGGTATGAGCCAACCTGATTGTGTTGAAGAGATCCTTGTATAAGCAACTTTATTGTTTGTTTTGACTAGGTTTCTGTTAAATTTTGCTTGTTATTTTTTTTGTCTGCTCCTTTCTTGAATTGGGAAAAAAAAAGATAGAGGTTATTTTGCTTAGATATGAGTCAAAATGTGGAATAACTGTGCTTAAAGATTGTTTTTTAGTTTGATAGCTGACGATGTTTTAATTATTGTGGTTATGATTTACGTGGAATTGCATGATGGATGCAGCTATCAGCACACCAAGTATCACAAACGTAAGTTCATTTCCTATTAAAGAATAACTTATGAGTTTCACCTGGTTGGTATGGAGTTTCTTTACTGCTGTATAGTTATAAATTATGTGATATGTTGTCATAACTTTTAGGAAAATATTTATTAGTTTGCTGTGGTAGTATTTTTCTGGATATTATTTTCTAGAAACCATAATTTTTTGTTTCAGCTAGTTTTGTGATTATCTTCTAGTTGGTTTTGGTTTGATTTGGACAATTTATTGTTGGTATTGTGTCAGAATGAAGATGCAATCTGAAACTATTAGTTGCATTTACCTTTTATTTGGATGCCATTGAAATATTTTGGTGTAATTTATTATGAATGCATATGTTTTTGGCAATTACTTAGGTGTTGGCAGTGATGTAGGTGTGCAAAGAGATAGGAGTGTAATAATATTACTTTATTCTTATATCAAGCATGTAGTGTTATGCTTTGTCATGATTGTTTTTTGTTTTATGCGACATGCAAAGACGCTTATATGTTGGTGCTCTGATGCTTCCAACAAAAGTTCTTCGTGCCATAGCCTTAGCCCTTTCTTCTTATTATCCTTTTGATTTTGTAAGAATATAACTGATTTATATAACAATTAGTCAATTAGGCTTCTTATTTGAGTCAGTTGAATCTGTGGTAAATGTTAGAAGGGACCTTTGAAGGGACCCAGTCTTCGGGTACTTATATAGTTATATTACAACATGAAAAAGAAGAGAAAGGGGTCTTCAGGGACTTATATTACATCAAATATCACAGCAATGTATCATAGAAGTATGACAGTCTCTTGGGTTCTCAAATTGAATCTATATGATTTATTGATTTAGGCAGTCCTAATAAGCAACATGCACTGTGCATCAGTAGTAGGCAAATGAACCCAGTAAAAGAGGTTTGTGGAAGGCCTTGAAATTAAGCTAGTTGAAAACAGAAATGGTTTAAAATTGTGTTGTACTGCATGATTACCTTTTTGCAATGCTGCGGTATTATTTTTCTACTAATAAACCAACATTCTCTTAACCTGAAATGAAGTGGCTCAGGAGTACTTCTATGAATCTTTTTCAAGAATGATGGATATAATTTCATTTCATGACAGTGGGATACAAGTTCCTACCAGTAAATATCCTGAAATAATTTAAAAGAATGTAGTTTGTCTGGTTAAAAACCTGATATGCAACACCCTCTGCATTGATAGTATGAAAAATGGTAGGAAAGTCATGTTAACATATTTTAAATTTTTAACAGTTCTTAAATTAACATGAAACATGAATCCTGCTAGTGTTACTTAAACATAATTTGTGGTATCGTTAATGTGGTTATTACTGAAAAATTATCTTCTTTCGTTTGATCTCAGAGACTAAGAATCAATGGGCACGAGATGATCCTGCTTTTGTTGTAATCTGCAGCCTCCTTTTGTCAGTTGCAACTATTGCTTATTGTGCCGCGTAAGTTTCTTGTGTACATTCGAGTTTCTTGTGTACATTGGATGGCTAGTTTGATAGATGAGAAAAATAATGGGTGGGCTGGGTCAGCATTAAGGACAGGTCTGAAATTTCAATGTTATGGACCAGAGTTGAAAATTGTGAGAAATATTATGATGTTTTTCATCTACTTTCTGAGGGAGATCTTGACATATGTTCCATTGTTGTTTGGATAACTTTTGGAAGTTGAAACTAGATATTTTGTTTATGAATAAGTATGAAGATCTAAAGTCCCAGCTTGCATATTTTAACTGCTTCATATCTAGAGTGATGTTGGGGATTTTGCTGGTAGACTGTTAAAATTTTATGTTTTGCTCAGTTTTCATTATGATTTAATCTTATTTTGTTGTCTTCTTTGTGTTCCAGGTATGACCACAGTGCCACACATGCTGTTTTTGTAGTTATTTCAGTTTTGCTTTTCCATTTTCTGATTACCGGAGCAATTCTGGCTACATTTTGTTGGTAAGAACCACCTTTTCTATTTGATATATGATATTTTCCTTATCTTATAGGTTGTTCAATTGGATGCTGACATCAGTGGGTTAGTGGTCATTTAAATGCTGTAGCCACTTGTTAGTAAAGTCGATGCTTACTGGTTTTTCTGAAGAGTGTTTATTTTAGGTTGGTATTGGTTGGTTAGTTTAGTTAATTATGGAATATGTGGTTATGTGCTTGTGGTGGTAACTGGTACCTAAACTTGAACCATTTTTAGGATTCAATAATGGTTGGGTGTCCACAATATAAATGCTATTCAAACATAATATTCACAAAATTTAGATGTTGGTATATGTTTTCAAACATACAAATGACTTGTTATTTTGTGTTTTGTTTTGTTATGTTTAATAATTTATATGAAAACATATAAATGTCATCTGAAGATGCAAAGTGTAACAATTCTTTCTTAACATGGAAAGGTGCTTATATTCATTTGTTGTATAACTAAGAAAATATCGAAAGGAACACTAGCGGTTGCTATGACACTAAAACAAAATACTAAAGGGAAAAAATCAAGTGTTTCTTCTTTTCTTCCCTGGTAGAATTCTGTGGGTAGAGTTTGCACATGATATGTTTGAGTAAACTGTTACAGTATTCAAATCCCCTCATTCCATGTAGGTTCTTGACAAATACTTACCTTCGGGAAGAGTCTCCAAACAGTCATGTCGTTGAGCAACGAGTTGAATGGTAAGTCAGGAAACTTCCTATTTTTTCAGTTTTGATTTTTGTGTAATGTATATGGGCTGGTGTGTTTGGATAAAGTTTTACTAAATAGATTCTTGCATTACTGTCTTCACCATTTACTTCTCCTGTGTAGTAATCAGATTCATCTTTTGAAATGTATAGTATAGTACAATTTAGTTCATTTTCTAGTGACTGACTGATTTTCTTTGGTTGCAGGCTGTATGCTTTTGACGTGAACTGCAATTCTTTCTTCCCAATGTTTATCATGCTTTACGGTAATTGCTTTATTGTAATGTCTAGCGCTGTTATGTATTTTACCTCATTTATATTATGCACCATAATAACGTGACTGATATCTCTGTTTTGTGGCAGTTATACATTATTTTTTGTCGCCCCTATTGGTAGCTCATGGTTTCATCCCTCTATTGTTATCAAATCTGCTTTTCATGGTGGCGGGTTCTTATTATCATTATCTCAACTTTTTAGGTTATGATGGTAAGCTGATCTTTAACTCTATAATTTTGCTTCTTTTTTTTTAATAAAAAAAGGGTGGTCCACCTTGTTGTGTGAAAGCATCCATGACTATGCTGTGCACTGAGGACGCTTTCACTGTCAAACACCTCATGTGACGGGTGTCATTATCTACAAATCTTGCTGTTCAGATTATCCAAATATCTTATTTGTTGGATTATGAAAATTATCTTTGACAATGGCTATGAAAAAGTTCCATTGCTTTTCAGCTGAGATCCTTAGTTAAAATTGGTTTTTGGATAACTGTATATTTAATAATGAATACATAAAAAACGTTAACTACTTCCCTCAACCTTTTGGTGTTTGCGGCGAGGGGGTGGTTTCGGGACAAGGGAGAAGATGAAGTTGGACAGATAGCTGGCTACTTTTTTTAGTAGTTTCTTTGATTTGAAGAAAAAAAATTATTTTGGTTGTGAAATCATGTCTACCAAGTTCATTGGTTATAATTCCTTGGTTGGTTGTTGAAAATTTACTAAAGAAATAGCGAGTAGATCATATATTTGATGAATCCATAATCTGACAACACTTGTTATGGTGCAGTGTTGCCGTTTCTCGAGAGGACCACCTTTTTCCTCTACCCAATCGGGATTGTGATTGTTCTTTCTCCAATCTGTAAGTTTCGAATGTGGCTACCAATTGTGTCTTTCCTCCTTTGTGTTCGTCCCCATGTAACCGAAACTCTTTTCTTTGCAGTGATTTTAAGTGGCTTCAATCCTTCAAGATACTTTATGAACATGTACTTCAGTCAGAGGTTATGATTTTACTAAGGCTTAACATTTCGTATAGCACATAATTTGGGTGGTCGTTTAGTTTGGGGATACATCAACACTAGAAGGCGGCTTGGTGGTGGTTCACGCACATGTAGAAGGAAAGTGATCTCAAAATTTGATATAGCCTCATAGCTCTTTTTGTGTAGGCCTTGTTATACTGAGCGGAAAATCATAACCGGGTGAGTCCCCAGGGTAAAGAGTGATTTTCAACGATTATAATTGATCGAATGGATATATTGAATGTGATGATTTTGATCCATGCCATTCTTTTTTCGTTAATATATGTTATCGATTTGGAAAAGCATAACAGATGCTCCTTTTGAATTTTCTCCCCTGTAAGTGTAACCTCATTATATCATGCTACGAAATTAAAATTACAGGCATCGAATGAATCTTGAAATTGATGGGGGCTGCATGTGTGAACTTGATTTGTTAATTTACTTAAACAGATGATTTGAATGCAATGATATAAAAATCATGCTGCCAGACAGTAAGCTACTAAGCTGTACAGAATGAGCATTAGAACTCTTCCAGGAATTTTGTAACCCGACTTGGGTTTGTTTGTTTGTTATATATATTCCATATACCGTATGGTTACTCGAACTTGGAATATTATCGGACTAAATGTGTATTATTTTATTTTTTTGAAGAAAAAAGAAGAAAGAATGTGCATTATTTATTACCAAACTACGTTGCCCTTGTCTGACTTGGATTTCTTTTCCAAAATTCTTGACTCGGTCTTTTTTGGTAGATAACTAGATTTTATTGGAGAAAAGTAATACAAAGTTGAATAAGATATTAAGATGTCCAAGTGTACAACTCTGTGGACTACAAAAAAAATAAAAAATAAATAAATAAATAACATATTTGGGTGGTTTTCATATTTAAACACAAGTTTAAATGCATGTTTTCCAAAATTCTTGACTCGGTCTTTTTTGGTAGATAACTAGATTTTATTGGAGAAAAGTAATACAAAGTTGAATAAGATATTAAGATGTCCAAGTGTACAACTCTGTGGACTACAAAAAAAATAAAAAATAAATAAATAAATAACATATTTGGGTGGTTTTCATATTTAAACACAAGTTTAAATGCATGTTTTCCAAAATTCTTGACTCGGTCTTTTTTGGTAGATAACTAGATTTTATTGGAGAAAAGTAATACAAAGTTGAATAAGATATTAAGATGTCCAAGTGTACAACTCTGTGGACTACAAAAAAAATAAAAATTAAATAAATAAATAACATATTTGGGTGGTTTTCATATTTAAACACAAGTTTAAATGCATGTTTTATTGATCAACTCTATATATAAAATCTTGTTTTGTATTGTTATATTGACTTAAGGGCTCGTTTGGTACCAGATTATGTTAGATTATATTGTATTACAGGATTGTATTATATTGCATTAGACTGTATTATTCTTATACAATTATGTGTTTGATGATATTTTGTATTAGACTATATTAATCTATACAATGCTTTGAGGTGATTTTTGTTCCTCAATATTTTATTAACTAAAAAAATTGATATTCCCTAAAAAAAAATTGATATATTTTTAGAATAAAAAGATATACTGTAAAATATATATTTTTATTTTAAAAATAATAATTAATATATAATTAATAACTTTATTACATAAATTATAGTAATTAATATCAACAATATTTGAAAATTATTTTTAATAGTTTATTTAACTTATATAATTTTTAGATATATAATATTAGAATAATATTTTATATTTTATTTAATTAAATTTACATAATATTTATTTAATTTAATTTTAATTTTAAATTTTTATTACTATAAATTATATTATTTATGTATTATATTTAAAATTATTATTAAACATCAATATTATTATTATTAAATATATTATTATTATTATTATTATTCAAAAAAATATTATTATTAGTTTATTACTATTATAATCATTGTTATTATAATTATTAATTTTATTTATTGTTATTATTATTTGGATATATTTATTATTATTTCTCTCTCATTTTTTATTAGCTAATACAACCTCCACCATTTGTATTGATTAATACAATATCTATTGTATTAGAATAATTAAAATGTACTAACTAATACAATACAATATATATTACAAAACAAGCCAAACATTATATTGTATTATTCTAATACATTTTAAACCCCCAAGAATATCTTTAGTGGTGTCAACAGGGGCGTAGCTTAGCTGGTAGAGGAACGAGTTTGAGGTTTGGGCAAATGATGACTCCTAGGTCAGCGGCTCGAATCCTACCAATGTTGAAAACTTAAAAAAAAATACCTAAAAAAAATATATTTAGTTGTATAAGCAAATTTAAATCTTCAAAAGTTGCCACCTTTTTTTTCCCTGTTCCTACTCATTTTTATTTCACAAACATGTAGCATTTATATATATCTCATATCTCAAGATATTAAATCCTCTTTTTCTCTTTTTCTTTCTCTACACATCAAAATGATGGATTTCTTTTTGAGTTTCTTTCATCACTAATTTGGTAATACTAATCAAATCAATTCTCTATTTTTTGGGTGAATTAAATCTCAGTTAATAAATATTTTTTCTTAAAATCAACCATTGATTGTTGTTACCGAATCATATTAAAATTTTCCTTCAATTTATCATTAACCAAACAGGGTAAAATAAAAAAAAATAAAAAAAAAAAGTATAAAAGACAAGAGAAGGTATATGATATAGGTATTGATCTATTCATAATTAACAAACGAATTTTACATGATGAGATACATAGGCGATCACAGGAAAAGGAAAAAAAAAAAAAAGCCAAAGATAAGAAAGAGAGAATAAGATTATAAAAACAGTTATTTTGAATTAAGTTTGTATTTGATAATTGAAAATCAATCTTTAAATTTAATTATTGAGGAGGTAGTTTGATTATTGATTATTGCTAAATTTTAGTGACTCGTTGGACGGTGTTTTTAGGTTAAATAATTAAATTTTAATTACGCTCATACTTTTAAGGATACAATTAAAAATGCTTTAATACAGTACAACACAACTTACTAGACATGCCCTAAAAGTTTAAATCTAGCATAAACAGACATTTGGACCACAACGGTCCTTTCTTTGGTCAGTGGGTCCACTCTGGTCCGGCAAATTGGTACGGTTTAATTTCACATCACGTTATTAGGATAGGAATATCCTAGTGCTGCATTATTATCTACTTTATTTTCGTCCTCAGTCCCCACAACCACACTAATGCATATCAAAATTATATTAAAAAATATCTGTACGTTTTATTTTTGTAATTCACACAAGTTTTTTGAGCTGTGAACCTCTTGTCAACTTGGGCCTCTTACCAATGTGGTTGGACCCTCCCTTAAGAGTCTCCACCACTACGGTTCAACGTTCGGTGTGTGTATATATATATACAAGATGATCATTATGATTTATCACATATTAAACCCAATTAATAACAAGATGATCATTATGATTTATCACATATTAAATAAACAAATTATTCCTTATTTAAATAGTATAATCTTAGTATGCCGATTAGAATAACTAAGTGTTAATATTCATGATTGAACGACACACAATTTGTCCAATGGAGAGGCTATATCTCAATTTAATGGGACTAGTGGAATTTCTTTGATCGTGTATCTTCTCCAAGTAGACCAACATACTGAGGTATTGATCATAAGCGTGTCTCACTCATAGATAAATGAAATCAACTAATTAAATAATATGAGTTCAACATCTCTAAATTAAGATCTCCGTAGAATTTTTTTTTTTCTTTTGATGCAAGAATAACTTTATTTGTTCGGCTTATAAGCATTACAACTTAGCTTTAATTTTACACACAAATTGAACCAGAATTTTATTGAAAAAAAAAAACACACACAACTTTATTTTATTTTAATATTATTGTGTTTTTCATTGATGTTGAAGCTCACTGCCTGCAACATCTACAACAAATCTGTATTTAACATCATTATTCTCAAGCCTCTGGAATGCAGTGTTAATATAATCCATCTTGATCACTTCAATCATGGACGACAATCCTTTTTCTTTGCAGAATTCAAGCATTTCCTCTGCCTCTTTCATGCTCCCTATGAAACTCCCTATTATTGATCTTCTCTCTGCATAAAATTGCAACCAAAAGAAAAAAAAAAAAAAATAATCAGAACTCGGGATAAGTAGTCTGCCAAGACCTAACGAGATTAAGTTCTATAAGTTGCAAAATATATTACCAAGTAAGAGCGTGGGGCTAACAAATTGGAGAGGAGCATTACTAGCTCCTATCAAAATTAACTTCCCACCAAATCCTAACAAAGAAAGGTAGGGTTCAAGAGGGTGAAATGCTGGCACTGTGTCAAGAATATAATCAAGTGAGTCAGCTGCTTCTTGCATACGAGTTGCATCCGAGCTGACCAGGTACTCATCGACACCCAGATGCTCCATAGCCTCCACCTTTTTCTTATCGGAAGAGCTGATGACAGTGACATGGTGTCCCATTGCCTTTGCTATCTTCACTCCCATGTGCCCTACTCCTCCGAGCCCTAATATTCCTCCTCTCACTCCGCTTTTATTCAGTCCGAAGTGACTCAGTGGGCTGTACACCGTTACCCCTGCACATAGCAGCGGCGCTGCCTGCTCCAACACCATCCCTTCCGGTATCTTAACCACAAACCTATGACAAAGAAATGTTAAAATAAATATAAATTAAACCGCTCAGCATTATCTATAAAAGATTTTATCAATTAAATTAACTAGTTAGTACTAATGAATAGAAAAGAATATACCAAACGTATGTTTGAATTTTCAACATCAAATTTAATTTTTGCTTTTGATTCCAGACTGAATGAACCCTCTTTACTACTAAATTAACCAGAATGACCGGTTATATTAACCAGAATGAAGGAATTTAAAGAGAAGTTGTTATATATAGTTATAGAATTACTTATGATCAACGATCATGGAATCAGCAAAACCGCCTTGGGTGAGTTGACCGTCGGTGTAAACGTCGCTGAAGGTGTAGATTTTCTTCTTGCAGTATTGCTCCTCGCCGGATGTACAAGGACTGCAATTTCTGCAGCATCCAACTAAGTATCCCACGCCAACTTTGTCTCCTACACTGAACTTTGTCACGTCTGATCCCACCTCCAATACCTCACCCACCACTTCATGCCTATTCATTTGATATAATCACCAATAATCAATCAATGAAAACATATCATACATATATAATCAGCCCTCCGATCCATCTAATTAATAATAAAAATTGAAAAATTATAGATTAGTTACCCAGGAACAGCAGGGTAACGTGTAATGCCAAAATGATTTTTGACATTAAAAAGATCAGTGTGACAAACTCCACAGAAGAGAACCTTTATTAGAACATCTTCTGTGCCTGTTTTCCTGTTCATATAGAGAGAGAGAGTGAGATCTTTGTGTAATTAAATATTGTAGAGTTGGAATAATTGAATATTGTTTTACCTAAGAGTGTAAGTATGAGGTGATAGAACTCCAGATGAGTCTCTTGCTGCCCATCCTGTTGTTGTTGTTCTTCTAGGAGCTTCTTCACTGCTATCCATAATTTCTTCAAACAGTTGATGACAGAGAGATAGAAAAAGATTTGAGATATATACTCTTAAGGAATCAGGAAAGCTTATCTTAATTATTATATGAGATAATTCTCATATATATAGCCTTAAATTAGGAGAAAATTCAGTGAGCAAATTGCACTAATCATATGAGGTCTGTCCATTTGCACCCATAAACAACATAAATTGACATTCCACCTTATCCCATTAATTAAATTTAGTCAAACTTAACTATTGACTAAGTTTAACCGTACAAAAATTAGGGTGTTTTTATCGTTTAAACATTAGAAAAAAGTATTAAAAACAAAACAAAACTAAAAATACAAATTAATTAAAAAAAACAGAAAATAATTTATTAATTTTTTTTGAATAGATCTCAGTTTTTTTTTTTTTTTTTTTTTTTTTTTTTTTTTTTTTTAAACAAAAAGGGTGAGAGGTGGAGATCCATGGAGATCTCCATGAATCTCCATCTTCATTGTTCTCATTTTCCTCTTGGAACCCATCTCTATAGACTATAATCACCACCGCAAACCGGGAGAGGCGAAAGCGATCAGATGGGTCGAACAAGGACAGATCAAAGTTTAAAAAGTCGGATTGATCAGATTCAAATTCTGGTTTCAACTCAAGAAAGTTACCAGACTTGTAGCTCTGGATTCTGCGACTGCGATGATGATGATTCGTTGTTGTAGGTGTTTGTTATTGGCGCTTTTGGGAAAAGAAAACGAAAAGGTTTGTGGAGAAATTATTTGAGTAGTTGTGCCCGTAGGAGGTGGTGAAAATAGAGTTGAAAGAGTTCCCATATCAGAGTCAGAGAGAGAGAGAAAGAGGTCACGATAGAAGAAGTGGAGATGTGTTAAATATTACCCAATAATGGAGAAGTGAAGTGGGACAGGGAGATGAGGACAATGGCAAATCTTAGGAGTGAACTGGGGAGGGAGGCGCGGCGGGAGAGGATCTCCATTGATCACTGTGGAGATTGGATCTCCACCTCTCTTTTTTGTTTTTTGTTTGTTTTTTTTTTTTTCCCTTGTTTTTTATTTTATTTTAATTTTTTTGCATTTGTTGCCTTTTAAAAAAATAAAAATCTATTTAATCTCCACCATCCAAAAGATGGATGGTGCAGATCCATTTTAAAAAAAGTTTTTTTTTTTTTTTTTTGCCCCCTTAATTTTTTTATGTTTTAAATTTTGCTTAGTTTTTTATTTAGATTTTTATTAATTCATTTTTTATTAAAAAATGATTTTTAAAAATTTTATTTAGGGATCATGGTAGTATTGTCTTTTGACAATTAAACTTGGTCAACAACAGTTAAGTTTGACTAATTGTAGGGGTACGAGTATCAATTAATGATAAAATTGTTTCTTAGTGTAAGGAGTCAAGGACAAACCTAAGGAGGTTTAGGCGATTAGTGCAATTTGCTCAAATTCAGTTCTGTCCATTCTCAACAAGTGATCATTTTTGTCAAGTTGTCAAAATGCCCTATAATGTTTTATTCATATAGCTTCTCTCTCTCTTATTCAATAACTATTCTCTCTCCTTTAATTTGAAATCAATGTTTTGTCATTTTCAGCATTGTTGAAATGAGACAATTTTGCTAGTAATGTGTTCTATTCAAGATTTCAAGTCAGTTTATACAACTTTTTCTTTGAAAAAAATTCAGAAGAATTATTCCATATTAAAATTTGATATAGCCTCGTAGCTCTTTTTGTGTAGACCTTGTTATACTGAGCGGAAAATCATAACCGGGTGAGTCCCCAGGGTAAAGAGTGATTTTCAACGATTATAATTGATCGAATGGATATATTGAATGTGATGATTTTGATCCATGCCATTATTTTTTCGTTAATATATGTTATCGATTTGGAAAAGCATAACAGATGCTCCTTTTGAATTTTCTCCCCTGTAAGTGTAACCTCATTTTATCATGCTACGAAATTAAAGTTACAGGCATAGAATGAATCTTGAAATTGATGGGGGCTGCATGTGTTAACTTGATTTGTTAATTTACTTAAACAGATGATTTGAAAGCAATGATATAAAAATCATGCTGCCAGACAGTAAGCTACTAAGCTGTACCAAATGAGCATTAGAACTCTTCCAGGAATTTTGTAACCTGACTTGGGTTTGTTTGTTTGTTATATATATTCCATATACCGTATGGTTACTCGAACTTGGAATATTATCGGACTAAATGTGTATTATTTTATTTTTTTGAAGAAAAAAGAAGAAAGAATGTGCATTATTTATTACCAAACTACGTTGCGCTTGTCTGACTTGGATTTCTTTTCCAAAATTCTTGACTCGGTCTTTTTTGGTAGATAACTAGATTTTATTGGAGAAAAGTAATACAGAGTTGAATAAGATATTAAGATGTCCAAGTGTACAACTCTGTGGACTACAAAAAAAAATAAAAAAAATAAATAAATAACATATTTGGGTGGTTTTCATATTTAAACACAAGTTTAAATGCATGTTTTATTGATCAACTCTATATATAAAATCTTGTTTTGTATTGTTATATTGACTTAAGGGCTCGTTTGGTACCAGATTATGTTAGATTATATTGTATTACAGGATTGTATTATATTGCATTAGACTGTATTATTCTTATACAATTATGTGTTTGATGATATTTCGTATTAGACTATATTAAGCTATACAATGCTTTGAGGTGATTTTTGTTCCTCAATATTTTATTAACTAAAAAAATTGATATTCCCTAAAAAAAAATTTGATATATTTTTAGAATAAAAAGATATACTATAAAATATATTTTTTTATTTTAAAAATAATAATTAATATATAATTAATAACTTTATTACATAAATTATAGTAATTAATATCAACAATATTTGACAATTATTTTTAATAGTTTATTTAACTTATATAATTTTTAGATATATAATATTAGAATAATATTTTATATTTTATTTAATTAAATTTACATAATATTTATTTTATTTAATTTTAATTTTAAATTTTTATTACTATAAATTATTTATTAAACATCAATATTATTATTATTAAATATATTATTATTATTATTATTCAACAAAATATTATTATTAGTTTATTACTGTTATAATCATTGTTATTATAATTATTAATTTTATTTATTGTTATTATTATTACTCACCAAATACTTTCATTGTAGAAGGAAAGTGATCTCAAAATTTGATATAGCCTCGTAGCTCTTTTTGTGTAGGCCTTGTTATACTGAGCGGAAAATCATAACCGGGTGAGTCCCCAAGGTAAAGAGTGATTTGCAACGATTATAATTGATCGATTATAACTACTCTGTTTTTCTCTCTCTCATCTCTCTGTTCACACACGCTTTGTTGCGGCATCTGCAACTTTCCAGGAAACTAACATATATGTATTCTAAGACCAAATGCAGTCTTATTAATATTATATCGTTTGTGAACTCTAAAAGCTTTAAATAATCAATTCTTTACCTACTCCATCAAACAAATAAAAATAATGCAAATAAAAATAATACAAATAAAAATATCTTCAACTTGGTTGATTATGTACAAACAAAAAAGTACATTTAATAAAATTATATTTGGTCTTATTATTGTTTCTAATTACCAAGTTATGAAATACCTTGTCACAGGTCTTCTGAAACCTGTTCAAAATTAATTGGGGTTCGTTTGATACATCGGATAGGATATAATTTTTTTTATGGGATTATATTAGATGAAATAGGATTAGACTAAATTTAGTGTTAAAATATCGGCACCCAATTAAAATATGTTAACCAAACATAGACATATGTTTATATTTAACTGTTAAGATGTTTTATTAAACAAACTTGTATCATTTTGAAAAATTAAAATAGTTTTTGGATGTTAGAAAAATATTAGGAGTACAATTTAAATTTAAATTATAATTAGTTTTATAAATCTTAAGCACTATTATTGAATCATAAATGAATGGCCATAAGTTTTTTTAAAAAATATTATTTTTAGAGTAATTTTATAAACATTCCAACTATCTCAACTTGTATTCCTATATTGATGTATTAATAGACAAATGGATACACATTAATAGTATTTTTTTTAATTAATTTTTTCTTTAATATACCCTCTATAAAAACATGTTGATATAGTTCATTATTTTATGACGCCTCCACTATATATATACATAAATATATATAAACTCATTTTCTTTCATTTAGTACTTTTTTTCATCAAAGATTATACATGTTGACATAATTTTTATTCGACATGACATAAACCTATTTTACCATGGAGTATTATTTAATTTATATAATTTTTTATTATAATAAATAAATTAAATTTCATTTCATCTCATCAGAATTCAGAGTGTGAGTGAAATGTTAATTTAAGACCTCTTGTAAAATGAGACTTTACCAACTACGTTAGACAATAGACGCAATACCCAACTAAATCTATATAATTTTAATTTTCATAATTTAATTTAGTGTAATGTTAGATTGCTCAAATTCACATTTGAATGACGTGACATGTGAGTTGTTAATACCGAGTAAATTATGAAATGATGTGGTAAGTGATGTGCCATTGACAACTCACATGTTATATCATTTAGGCAAAAAAAAAATTGGGTTTTGTCTGCCTTTCTTGTTGGCTGGTGGACTTGTCTTTGTTCTATTGGTTTTCGAGTCTTGTAGATAGAATTAGTGGCGTACATAGGCCTTGCACAGCGTAATTTATGTCCAAATGATGTGGTATGAGATTTATTAAAATCACATTACTCACCACATACTCTTATGTCAAGTTATAATAACATTACTCACCATATACTTTTATTGTAGAAGGAAAGTGATCTCAAAATTTGATATAGCCTCGTAGCTCTTTTTATGTAGGCCTTGTTATACTGAGCGAAAAATCATAACCGGGTGAGTCCCCAAGGTAAAGAGTGATTTTCAACGATTATAATTGATCGATTATAACTACTCTGTTTCTCTCTCTCATCTCTCTGTTCACACACGCTTTGTTGCGGCATCTGCAACTTTCCAGGAAACTGACATATATGTATTCTAAGACCAAATGCAGTCTTATTAATATTATATCGTTTGTGAACTCTAAAAGCTTTAAATAATCAATTCTTTACCTACTCCATCAAACAAATAAAAATAATGCAAATAAAAATAATACAAACTCCATCAAACAAATAAAAATAATGCAAATAAAAATAATACAAACAAAAATATATTCAACTTGGCTGATTATATGCAAAGAAAAAAGAACTCTAAAAACTTTAAATAATCAATTCTTTACCTACTCCATCAAGCAAATAAAAATAATACAAATAAAAATATCTTCAACTTGGCTGATTATGTACAAACAAAAAAGTACATTTAATAAAATTATATTTGGTCTTATTATTGTTTCTAACCAAGTTATGAAATACCTTGTCACAGGTCTTCTGAAACCTGTTCAAAATTAATTGGGGTTCGTTTGATACATCGGATAGGATATAATTTTTTTTATGGGATTGGATTAGATGAAATAGGATTAGACTAAATTTAGTGTTAAAATATCGGCACCCAATTAAAATATGTTAACCAAACATAGACATATGTTTATATTTAACTGTTAAGATGTTTTATTAAACAAACTTGTATCATTTTGAAAAATTAAAATAGTTTTTGGATGTTAGAAAAATATTAGGAGTACAATTTAAATTTAAATTATAATTAGTTTTATAAATCTTAAGCACTATTATTGAATCATAAATGAATGGCCATAAGTTTTTTAAAAAATATTATTTTTAGAGTAATTTTATAAACATTCCAACTATCTCAACTTGTATTCCTATATTGATGTATTAATAGACAAATGGATACACATTAATAGTATTTTTTTTAATTAATTTTTTCTTTAATATACCCTCTATAAAAACATGTTGATATAGTTCATTATTTTATGACGCCTCCACTATATATATACATAAATATATATAAACTCATTTTCTTTCATTTAGTACTTTTTTTCATCAAAGATTATACATGTTGACATTATTTTTATTCGACATGACATAAACCTATTTTAACATGGAGTATTATTTAATTTATATAATTTTTTATTATAATAAATAAATTAAATTTCATTTCATCTCATCAGAATTCAGAGTGTGAGTGAAATGTTAATTTAAGACCTCTTGTAAAATGAGACTTTACCAACTACGTTAGACAATAGACGCAATACCCAACTAAATCTATATAATTTTAATTTTCATAATTTAATTTAGTGTAATGTTAGATTGCTCAAATTCACATTTGAATGACGTGACATGTGAGTTGTTAATACCGAGTAAATTATGAAATGATGTGGTAAGTGATGTGCCATTGACAACTCACATGTTATATCATTTAGGCAAAAAAAAAATTGGGTTTTGTCTGCCTTTCTTGTTGGCTGGTGGACTTGTCTTTGTTCTATTGGTTTTCGAGTCTTGTAGATAGAATTAGTGGCGTACATAGGCCTTGCACAGCGTAATTTATGTCCAAATGATGTGGTATGAGATTTATTAAAATCACATTACTCACCACATACTCTTATGTCAAGTTATAATAACATTACTCACCACATACTTTTATTGTAGAAGGAAAGTAATCTCAAAATTTGATATAGCCTCGTAGCTCTTTTTATGTAGGCCTTGTTATACTGAGCGAAAAATCATAACCGGGTGAGTCCCCAAGGTAAAGAGTGATTTTCAGCGATTATAATTGATCGATTATAACTACTCTATTTCTCTCTCTCATCTCTCTATTCACACACGCTTTGTTGCGGCATCTGCAACTTTCCAGGAAACTGACATATATGTATTCTAAGACCAAATGCAGTCTTATTAATATTATATCGTTTGTGAACTCTAAAAGCTTTAAATAATCAATTCTTTACCTACTCCATCAAACAAATAAAAATAATGCAAATAAAAATAATACAAACTCCATCAAACAAATAAAATAATGCAAATAAAAATAATACAAACAAAAATATATTCAACTTGTCTGATTATATGCAAAGAAAAAAGAACTCTAAAAACTTTAAATAATCAATTCTTTACCTACTCCATCAAGCAAATAAAAATAATGCAAATAAAAATAATACAAATAAAAATATCTTCAACTTGGCTGATTATGTACAAACAAAAAAGTACATTTAATAAAATTATATTTGGTCTTATTATTGTTTCTAACCAAGTTATGAAATACCTTGTCACAGGTCTTCTGAAACCTGTTCAAAATTAATTGGGGTTCGTTTGATACACCGGATAGGATATAATTTTTTTTTATGGGATTGGATTAGATGAAATAGGATTAGACTAAATTTAGTGTTAAAATATCGGCACCCAATTAAAATATGTTAACCAAACATAGACATATGTTTATATTTAACTGTTAAGATGTTTTATTAAACAAACTTGTATCATTTTGAAAAATTAAAATAGTTTTTGGATGTTAGAAAAATATTAGGAGTACAATTTAAATTTAAATTATAATTAGTTTTATAAATCTTAAGCACTATTATTGAATCATAAATGAATGGCCATAAGTTTTTTTAAAAAATATTATTTTTAGAGTAATTTTATAAACATTCCAACTATCTCAACTTGTATTCCTATATTGATGTATTAATAGACAAATGGATACACATTAATAGTATTTTTTTAATTAATTTTTTCTTTAATATACCCTCTATAAAAACATGTTGATATAGTTCATTATTTTATGACGCCTCCACTATATATATACATAAATATATATAAACTCATTTTCTTTCATTTAGTACTTTTTTTCATCAAAGATTATACATGTTGACATTATTTTTATTCGACATGACATAAACCTATTTTACCATGGAGTATTATTTAATTTATATAATTTTTTATTATAATAAATAAATTAAATTTCATTTCATCTCATCAGAATTCAGAGTGTGAGTGAAATGTTAATTTAAGACCTCTTGTAAAATGAGACTTTACCAACTACGTTAGACAATAGACGCAATACCCAACTAAATCTATATAATTTTAATTTTCATAATTTAATTTAGTGTAATGTTAGATTGCTCAAATTCACATTTGAATGACGTGACATGTGAGTTGTTAATACCGAGTAAATTATGAAATGATGTGGTAAGTGATGTGCCATTGACAACTCACATGTTATATCATTTAGGCAAAAAAAATTGGGTTTTGTCTGCCTTTCTTGTTGGCTGGTGGACTTGTCTTTATTCTATTGGTTTTTGAGTCTTGTAGATAGAATTAGTGGCGTACATAGGCTTTGCACAGCGTAATTTATGTCCAAATGATGTGGTATGCGATTTATTAAAATCACATTACTCACCGCATACTCTTATGTCAAGTTATAATAACATTACTCACCACATACTTTCATTGTAGAAGGAAAGTGATCTCAAAATTTGATATAGCCTCGTAGCTCTTTTTGTGTAGGCCTTGTTATACTGAGCGGAAAATCATAACCGGGTGAGTCCCTAGGGTAAAGAGTGATTTTCAACGATTATAATTGATCGAATGGATATATTGAATGTGATGATTTTGATCCATGCCATTCTTTTTTCGTTAATATATGTTATCGATTTGGAAAAGCATAACAGATGCTCCTTTTGAAGTTTCTCCCCTGTAAGTGTAACCTCTTTATATATATCATGCTACGAAATTAAAATTACAGGCATCGAATGAATCTTGAAATTGATGGGAGCTGCATGTGTGAACTTGATTTGTTAATTTACTTAAAACAGATGATTTGAATACAATGATATAAAAATCATGCTGAACAGATAGTAAGCTGTACCAAATGAGCATTAGAACTCTTCCAGGAATTTTGTAACCTGACTTGGGTTTGTTTGTTTGTTATATGTATTCCATATGCCGATATGGTTACTCGAACGTGGAGCATTGTCGGACTGAATGTGAGTGATTTTATTTTATTTTTTTGAAGAAAAAAGAAAAATGAAGAAAGAATGTGTGTTATTTATTACCAAATTACATTGAGAGCTTGTATGACTTGGGTTTCTTTTCCAAAATTCTTGACTCGGTCTTTTTTTGGTAGAAAACTAGTTTTTATTGGAGAAAAGTAATACAAAGTTGAATAAGATATTAAGATGTCCAAGTGTCCAACTCTGTGGACTACAAAAAAAATATAAAAATAAAAAATAACATATTTGGGTGGTTTTCATATTTAAACACAAGTTAAAATGCATGTTTTATTGATCAACTCTATATATAAATTCTTGTTTTGTCTTGTTATATTGACTTAAGGGTTCGTTTGGTATGCTGGATTGTATTGGGATTAGGTTGGATTGTATTAGACTTAATTATTCTTATACGATTACGATTATGTGTTTAATGATATTTTGTATTAGGCTGTATTAAGTTATACAATGCTTTGATGTGATTTTTGTTCATCAATATTTTATTAACTAATAAAATTGATATATTTTAGAATAAAAATATATATTATAAAATATATATTTATATTTTATTTTAAAAATAATAATTAATAATTTTATTACATAAATTATAGTAACAAATATCAATAATATTCAATTTATCAATAGCCAAACATGGTAAGAAAAAAAAAAAAAAACTATAAAAGACAAGAGAAGGTATATGATATGGGTATTGATCCATTCGTAATGAAGAGACGAATTTTACCTGATTGAAATTTTTGAGGTCGAAACAATGCTAAGATACGTAAGCAATCAAAGAAAAAAAGAGAAGGAAAAAAAAAAGCCACGGATGAGAGAGAAAGAATAAATTACAACAGCGGTTATTTTAGGTTAAGTTTGTATTTGATGATTATCAATCTTCAAATTTGATTATTGAGGAGGCAAGATTGGCTATGTTACTGGGATTCTATTCTCAATAACATTACTTGGCCAAGTAAGTTTCGTTTGACTGACAAGTGCAGCCAAACTTTTGTTAGAGAATTTCAAATTAAATTTGAATGGAAAGGATGCAACTTTCCAAAGTGGTGTTGATTGTATTTTCTTTTATGAAAAGATACAACCTTACAAAGAGATGTAACTTTCACACAGAGATGTTTGTGTGTTAGATTAAATTCAACAGCCACTATTTTAATAATAGTTGTAATGGTCTATGAAAAGTTGTAATGATTGGTGAAAGGGTACATAATACTCTATAAATTAGACCATGCACACCACTTGCAAAAACATCAGAAACATATCCAGTTTACTTGAAAATTGCTTTGTATCCTCCTTATATTCTTCTCATCTAATTTCTTTATTTTTATTCATTATTTTTCTTGCATAAAATTACCAATATTCTGTTAAACTGCAGTAACAGAATATTGTCTCTTGGCGGGTTTGTTATCAACAGTGTTCGTGGTTTAAATCGTTAGTGCACAACGATATTAAACAATTGAGGCTTCATTGTATCTTGGAGGCACATTTGCATAACCCGGTGCATCACTCATTTGGTTGGGGGCAAATAGTGTCTTGTTTACTTTTAGGAAGATTTTGACTCTTACTGATGTATGTCATGTTCCTGAAGTTAGAAAGAATCTTGTGTCTGGAAGCCTTTTGAACAAACATGGCTTCAAACTTGTATTTGAGTCAGATAATTTTGTATTGACCAAAGGAGGAGTGTTTGTAGGGAAAGGATACTTGTATGAAGGCATGTTCAAGCTAAATGTTATTAATAAAATAAGTTCTTCTTCTGCTTATGTGATTGACTCATGTACTCTGTCTCTATGACATAATTGTTTAGGCCATATTAACACTAAACGTTTACGTGACATGTCTAGTTTAAGTTTGATTCCAAGGTTTAATAATGATATGCATGAAAGATGTAAAATATGTGCACAAACCAAGATCACTAAAACACCATTTCCTAAAATTGATAGAACATCTACTTTATTGCAATTAATACATAGTGATGTATGTGATATGCATAGCAACCCTACTAGAGGAGGAAAGAAGTATTTTGTAACTTTCATTGATGATTACTCTAAGTATTGTTATGTGTATTTGCTACGTTCTAAAGATGAAGTCTTAAATAAATTTAAAATTTATAAGACTGAAGTAGAGAATGCAAATGATGCTAAGATTAAAACTCTTAGAAGTGATAAAGGAGGTGAATATCAATTTCCTGATTTTTGTGAAAATGTTGGTATTGTGCATGAAACATCTACTGCATACACACCACAACAAAATGGTGTAGCAGAGAGAAAGAATAGGACACTTATTGATATGGTTAATACAATGCTCACAAACTCTGGTTTAAGTAAAGGTTTCTGGGGAGAAGCCTTGTTAACTGCATGTCATATTTTAAATAGAGTTCCTAATAAGAAAAGGAAAATTACGCCATATGAACTTTGGAAGAAAAGAAAGCCTAATCTTTCTTATCTTAGAGTTTGGGGATGTAGAGCCATAGTTAGACTTCCAGAACCTAAGATAAATAAATTAGGTGAAAAAAGTGTAGAGTGCATATTTATAGGTTATGCAGAACACAGTAAATCATATAGGTTTTTAGTCACTGAACCTAATATTTCTGTTGAAATGAATACTGTTATAGAATCTAGAGGTGCCATATTTTATGAAACTAGATTCACTGTTATACCTAATAATGTAAATTCTAATACACCAGTAGAGACAGTGACAATATCAAAACGAACTGTCACTGAGGATCCTCCTGAAATACGGAGAAGCAAAAGAGCAAGGAAAGAAAAATCCTTTGGCCCAGACTTCATTGTATATCTGGTTGAAGGAACTAGAGATATACATGTAAGGCAAACTGAGATTTTGCCAGCAATTGATTCAGATCCCCTCACTTTTCAGGAAGCAATGAAGTCACAAGATGTAGCCTTTTGGAAAGAGGCTATTAATGATGAAATGGAATCTATCATGGGAAATAAAACTTGGAAATTGGTTGACCTACCACCTGGGTCTAAACCAATTGGTTGTAAATGGATCTTCAAAAAGAAAATGAAGGTCGATGGAACTATTGATAAGTTCAAGGCAAGATTAGTAGCAAAAGGTTTTACTCAAAGGGAAGGCCTTGATTATTTTGACACGTATGCACCCGTTGCTAGAATTGCTACAATTAGAACTTTGATTGCATTAGCTTCAATTTATCATCTTGAAATACATCAAATGGATGTAAAAACTGCTTTCCTCAATGGAGAATTGGATGAGGAAATTTATATGAGGCAACCTGAAGGGTTTGTAATGCCTGGACAAGAACATAAGGTTTGTAAACTTGTCAAATCTTTGTATGGCCTTAAACAAGCTCCGAAGCAATGGCATGAAAAATTCGATAAAGTTATTGTTTCAAATGGTTTCCAAATTCATGAATCTGACAAATGTGTATACAGTAGATTCAACGGAAACAAAGGTGTAATTATATGTCTTTATGTTGATGACATGTTAATATTTGGAACTGATAGTGTAAGCATTGAACTTACAAAATCACTATTGTCATCAAACTTTGACATGAAAGACATGGGGCTTGCTGATGTGATTTTGGGTATAAAAATCATACGAAAGGATGATGGCTTAATACTGACCCAATCGCATTATATTGAGAAAATATTGAAGAAGTTCAATCATTTCGATAGTAAGCCAGTATCAACGCCATATGATCCAAACATAAGGCTATACCCAAATACTGGGAGAGCAATATCACAATTAGAATATGCTCGTGTCATAGGGTGTCTTATGTATGCCATGACATGTACTAGACCTGATATTGCCTTCGTTGTAGGAAGGCTGAGTAGGTATACTGGTAATCCTAGTCAATTACACTGGCATGCATTGTATAGGATTTTGAAGTATTTGAAATATACTACTGACTACGGTATACATTATTCAGGATATCCTTCAGTTTTGGAAGGATTTACTGATGCCAGTTGGATCATTGATAAACACGATCATACATCCACAAGTGGATGGATTTTTACGCTTGGTGGAGGAGCAATCTCTTGGGGTTCCAAAAAGCAAACTTGTATAGCGGATTCCAACATGGCTGCTGAATTTATTGCATTGGCATCATGTAGCAAAGAGGCAGAATGGTTAAGGAATTTAATAATAGAAATTCCATTGTGGCCAAAACCGGTGCCTCCAATATCTATCCACTGTGATAGTGAGGCAACTTTGTCAAAAGCATATATCCAAATATACAATGGCAAGTCTAGGCATATTGGTTTAAGACATAGTTATGTGAGACAGTTACTCACAGATAGTGTAATCACCATTGATTTTGTCAGATCAAGTCAAAATCTGGCAGACCCTCTTACAAAAGGACTCACAAGGGATTTGGTATCTAAAACTTCAAGGGGGATGGGACTGAAGCCAGCATTTAAATATCACCAATGATGGAAACTCAACCCAACACTTGAAACATCAAGATCTTGGGTTCAATGAGCAAAGTACATCATATGCTGTGATTACAAGCACTATAAAATTTATATATGCGTCCCAGAGGTAAAAGTGTTTGGTACCTGTATGTACTAGGAAGGATAAGCTTTTTAAGCTTTTAATAGACTTATAACAGATTTATGTTGGGATGTTTTTACAGGGACATTTCTAGTAACGTCTACCTATATGAGCGTCGGGGATGGTGCCGTCCTCTATGTAATTTGGCTGATTACTAAAGCGTTCATGAAAATCCAAGATATAGACGCAAGGCCTTTACACGCGTCAGCAATTTTTGAACACTTGAGATATTGAAAGATTATGTGTGAGACATATCCGGTTAGTCAGATAAGGTCGCTGGTTCAAAGCTTGCCTACCATGCCACCTTGACTAACTTTGACGTGTTTCGCTAAGTGAAAGGTTCAATCGAGAGACACCTTCATCTATGCATAAAATTTCCAAGCCTATGCAAGACAATTTCAAATTTATTTAGAAAATGGTGGAGGATTGTTAGAGAATTTCAAATTAAATTTGAATGGAAAGGATGCAACTTTCCAAAGTGGTGTTGATTGTATTTTCTTTTATGAAAAGATACAACCTTACAAAGAGATGTAACTTTCACACAGAGATGTTTGTGTGTTAGATTAAATTCAACAGGCACTATTTTAATAATAGTTGTAATGGTCTATGAAAAGTTGTAATGATTGGTGAAAGGGTGCATAACACTCTATAAATTAGACCATGCACACCACTTGCAAAAACATCAGAAACATATCCAGTTTACTTGAAAATTGCTTTGTATCCTCCTTATATTCTTCTCATCTAATTTCTTTATTTTTATTCATTATTTTTCTTGCATAAAATTACCAATATTCTGTTAAACTGCAGTAACAGAATATTGTCTCTTGGCGGGTTTGTTATCAACAGTGTTCGTGGTTTAAATCGTTAGTGCACAACGATATTAAACAATTGAGGCTTCATTGTATCTTGGAGGTACATTTGCATAACCCGGTGCATCACTCAGTTGGTTGGGGGCAAATAGTGTCTTAAGGAAAGCGACTTCTGTAACGTGCCTTGAAGCCCACATTTGATATTACTGCAGTGATTTTTGTTTTCTATAGACAACAATTTGGTTCAAACAATTTCACAAAGACAGCGAACTACTTGAGATAAAGGTACACATTTCAAATTTTGAAACAAATTTTTTCTAACAACTTTAATAATTAACAGATAATAGCCACTTAGAGCATCTCTAATGCTGTGCTAAATTATTGTGTCAATGCTAAAATTTAGCACATGGTGTAAAAACCATCCTCCAATTCAGTGCCAAATTTGGCACAGTAATAAATGCTCTTTTTTTAATTACAAAAATATCATTATATATATATTTTAAATGAAATAATGAATGCATTAATGGAACTTTGTATTGGAACATTAAAAGAAATAATGAATGCATTAATGGTAAGTGTTTACTTTTATAATTTTAATTAATAAAATAATAAAAATAGCATTTTAAATAGAATTGTACATTGGAGCACAATGGTAAATTGATATGCCAAATATAGCATATTACTCTTTTTTATGCCAAATTTGGCATTGGCATTAGCATATGCATTGGAGATGGTTTTACAACCGATAACTACCTTAAAAATTTATTAATTTTTTTTTAATCTTTAAATAATATTTTAAGAGTATTAAATTTATAAATATTATTTATATGAGGGTTAAAAAAGATAAAAATAAAAATAACTTAACAATTAAATGTAGAATAACAATTATAATGTAATTTTATTAATCATTCCAACATAAATGTTACAAGTCAAGGTGATATTACAACTTTGATATTATAAATACCCACAATTTCGTTATATGTAGCTAGTATGATGTAACAATTTCATTTTAACTGCTTTAAAAAAATAATAATTCATTTTTACTCATTGTGACGTTGATCGTAACCATTGCAATGTAAATGTTCCAAGTTAACATGATGTTGCAAGTAAAATGTTGAATTTATAATTATCACATAGTTATTAATCATACAGACATTAAAGTTGCAAGTTAATGTGATATTACAATTTTGACGTTATAGTTACTTAAACTCGTAATAGATATAACCACTCCAACGTAGTATGTAACAAGTTCAGTTTTAACATTTAAAATTTTAATTCAAAACGCACCTAGTATGACGTAGCCCTAGCCATTCAAACATAAATATTACAAGTTGATGTGATATTGTAAGTTAAACGTTGAATTTACAATTATCACATAGTTATTAATCATATAGATGTAAACTTTGCAAGTTAATGTGATGTTGCAATTTTGACGTTATAGGTACTTAAACTCATATTAGTATGTAACAAATTCATTTGAACATTTAAAAATTAAACATAAAATGTAGCTAGGATCACGTAGCCCATGACCATTCGAACGTATATATCACAAATTGATGTGATGTTGCAAATTAAATGTTGAGTATATCTATTATGATGTAAATAGTAATCAAACAAACATAAATGTTGCAATTTATTTTTATTTTTATATTTATTGATCTTGCTTTCAATTAAATCAGACTTGGTTTGGATATAGGTGGGGCATGTGCCCCACATTAAATTTCCAAAAAAAAAAAAGTTGATTCTATTTTTAAAAAATTAATTTAAAAAATGATTATGAATTTACTTTTATCCTCTAATTTCAATAATATTTTTTAATGTCTTTTTTATTTTACACTCTTTTCCGATTTATTTCTCAAATTTTTATCTTATTGTGCATCAAAATAATTCACTCTCTTTTTCTAGTCATCATTGTCAACCTCTTGCCTATACTCAATTTCTGGTTAGTAAATTAAATTTACTTGATATTATCTCAAAATTTAATTTATTGAATTATAATTGTCAATCTATTTTTATGATTCATTTTATTTTATCCTTTATATTTTTATTTATTTTATAGTTTTAATTTATTTAGAATCAATAAATAAATATTTACCAATAATTAGAAGAATAAAAAATATAAAAACATATTTAGTAATTGTTAATAACGAAAATTTTCATTTTATCTAACATCGAGAATTATGCTTCAGATAAGTCCTCGCCATAACCTCACCTTGGAAGCACCTCTCCTGAAATATTTCGAGGTCCTTTTACCTTCGATTGTGGGGCCAGTCAAAGCTACCACTTGAGGACTTGGGACCCCGTGGCTCTTATGTTGACGTATTGCTAAAGATAACAATTATATTAGCATTCAACGAAAGTCGTGACAAGCGAGGTCTAGCTTTCAGCTTACGACAAGCTTCCTACTGTTGTAGAAAATCCACAATCCACAGTCACGCAAATCAAAATCACACAAGCAGATAATATGAAAACAATAAAGAAAAGAATAAGATGGCACAAAAGATTTTATGTGGTTCAGTAATTGCCTACATCCACAGAACACACCTGCACTCAATCCACCATCAGAGTTAGATTACAATCTCTCTATCTCTCTCTTTCAGTCTCTCTAAAGTTGCTCTCAGCCTCACTTGCTATTTTCTACACACCCCTAAACATAGAGAAATAATATTTATATAGGAGCACTAGGGCAAGCCAAAACCTACTTAGGAGTCATTTTCTTCCCATGCAAGATTTTCTATTTCGCACGAAATACGTCACTACCGCGGTCTGTAGGCCACGCCTTGAACTGTGGTCTTTCTATGTTTTTCACCGCTCAAAAAATTATGGTGTGTGTGCGTCACGCTTACACTGCAATAAAACCTCTGGAATCATCGCGGTATGTATTGCAGTTTGTGTACTGCACTCTCCCTGCGATTACACCTCTGGAATTGATCGCGGTCCGCATCACAATTGATGCCTTGTGGTCTTTGCCACAATATCCTGCGGACTTCACTTCTTTGGTTAATTTCATGCTTCATAAATCCCAACACCTACTTGACACATGCACAAGAATTATTTCTAATTATTTTAGATAATTATTTATTTTTGTAACAAAAAGACCAATTTTTTGCATTGCTCTATGTTCGTTCAATTTTTTATTTTATTTTTTAGATAAACCTAAGTGGTAAATTAACCACTTAGGAGAAATTTATTATAATAAGAGAAATACAAAAAGAGAGAAGAAAATAAACATTAGTAGAACTAAAATAAAATTGATGAAGTGCATATCAACTTCATTATAGGCGCTTAGAATATCTTTAATCGGCACTAGTCATAGATAACATCTTAATAGTCGGTTTCACTTTCCTTTTTGATCTGGTCACCACTGAGATCCAATTATCTTCATCTAACACGTAATCATTTTCTCGTAGCATGGGGTCTACTTGACGATGTGTAGAATTTGAAGCATAAATATCTTGGTCTTCTTCAAGGATTTTCTCAAAATTATTCTTTCCTCTCCTATCTCTTGATGTGTTATTGCCATCCAAAACTTGTTGAGTTTCTTGGTGTAATGTGTCATCATGATCACCAAGACCCTCATAATTTTGGTCTATCTGATCATTTGAATAAATATCAGAGATTTAATCCATATTAATAGTAGAATCATTATTCAATAAAATCTCCTTACAAGGAAGATGATCAATGAATTGATCATTGACTTGATTGCCTGTAGATTTTTTTGTTGTAGAATCATTCACTTGATTACATGAAGATTTTTGTGCTGTAGAATCATTGACTTGATTGCCTACAGATTCTTTGTTGTAGAATCAATGACGTGATTGCTTACGAAATCTTTTTCCGGATTTATTGTGCTATTATTGACCATATTTCCAACATTAATAATCGGATTGTTACCAAATTGGTCACTAGCATTGATAGCATGATTCAAAATTTGAAATTTCTCAATTTCCTCTTCATGGTCAATAGTTACCTGAATTGTAGGAATTTGAAAGGAATGTTCTACCGTCGCTGCAGCCAACCCTTCAAAGTGGTTGCCGTGAGTCTCCTCCTTTGGAATATTTTCAAAGAGGTTAGAGGCTTGCTCTTGAGCCATAATTTCGTGATTTTGCACAATTTCAATGGCATCAACTTTTTGAGTGATTTGCTTTGCTTCCTTATCATTCAACATTCCAGAAGGTCCACCCTCCGTGATAATTGAATGATAGGCTTTCCTAGGATATTTGGAACTTGATCTTCCTCTATCGCCAATATCCTCCTTGGAGTTTTGATAACACCGAGCTGCATCATGCCTAAAACCATTACACTTTAAACATTTTCCAGGAAGGTTTTCATAAATTACATCCACTGAAAAACCTCGATGATCATCTCTTTCAACCATCAAGTTCGATGGCAAATTAGTATTCAAATCGACATCAACAAGAACTTGAGCAAAGAAACCGTAAGTTTGGTCTCGACTAGCATGGTCCGATTGTAAAGGGATGCCCACCCCTCGAGCGATCTCCATAATTGTTCCAGGGTGCCAATATTCTGAACAAAGACCATGACAACGAACCCAAACCTGAGCATGAGAAAGTTGTTGACTATAAGGGTTGAAATCTGGTTGCCATTGATATAATCGAAACACTCTGTTTGGAATTGAACAAGATCCACCACTCCAAACTCTTTTCAAATCCTCTTCATTCGAGAAGTGGATATCATAGTAGCCTTTCAGAAAAGGAGTAAGCTTCCATGTATGCAAAACTTGCCAAGCGGAATGCAACACGCATTTGAGTTCGTCAGGCTTCTTCGGCTTGGAACCTTTCTTTAATAGAAGCCGCCCAAAAAGGTTCCTGCGACAGTATTCCAACCTTTCTTGGATATATTTTTGGCTAATGAACACATGTTACATCACCTTTTACAACTGGGGCAGGAAGGAGATTTGGTTGAACATGCGCTTCTGATGTTTTGAGTAAAGCCGAAAAAGTTTTGGGCTTTAGAAGGCGTTGTGAGTTTGTATCAGAATTGTCAATCGAGCCGTTAGCTAAAGGAGCAAAGAAGGCCCATGGACAAATCTTTGTTGGATCCATGGACATTAGAGTAGAGAAAGAGAAAACACTACAGAAGAAGATTCTGAGAGAGAGCCATCCGCCCCCTTGTCTATATTGTCTTGATTGACAAGTAAAACTCGTTAAAATGTTCGTTCAATTTGATTGGACTATAAAATCAATTATTGGACTATATAATCAATTATTATGAGTTCAATCCTTAAAAACTGACGGATTAAAAAAATTTATTGTGTTGATGGAATAATGTGAGATATATATTCAATTGCAATTTCTGCTATTATTCGATTCTCTTTTCATATTTTCATATTTGTTGTTAGACAAATCTGTTAATATACATTTGAATTATTATTTTTTTACATCTTTAAAGTTTTAAACTTACAAAGAATATTATAAAAAAAAAAAAAAAAAAAAAAAAAAAAAAAAAAAAAGAAATTTTATTTTATTTTATTTTATTTTATTTTATTTTATTTTATTTTATTTTTTTTTTATCATTGCCAAGTTGCCTTAAGTTTGAAAAAATAAATAATAAGAAGATGAAGAAAGAAAATGTACAAAGAAAATCTTGGAGGTTAATTTTTTTTTTTTTTTTTTTTTTCATCCTAAGAGAAAAAAAAAAAAAAAACCATTGGATGTTGAATTATTTTAAGGGTGAGAATGAAAAGGGTAAATTGAAAGAATACGATGGTTATTCTAGAGATTTAAATAGGGTGCACAATGCAATTCTTTTTTTTTTTTTTTTTGGTCAGGTATACTTATTAAATGAGTTTTTTATATTAATTTTATAGGTGACAATATGAGCACAATGTACATATATCTACTTGAGTTTTATAATAAAAAAACATTTAGTTAAAAAAAAAAAAACAATAATTATAATAATAACAAAATTATGATATGTAAAGCATCTACATAACCATGGCCATTCACATGTAAATTCTAATTT
This sequence comes from Acer saccharum, assembly GCA_030490815.1. Classification (NCBI taxonomy): domain Eukaryota; kingdom Viridiplantae; phylum Streptophyta; class Magnoliopsida; order Sapindales; family Sapindaceae; genus Acer; species Acer saccharum. Next base: position 11,800,031 of record CM059870.1, read on the forward strand.
GTTTTTACAATCAATTGATTCTTTCCTTGTTTTTCTGCATCACAATCGGTATAACAGGTTCCAAGTAAAAACTTTTTAATTAAATTTAATAAAGATTTTTAGTTTAAACCATTAGATTACATCCAAGACATCCAATGGTTATTAAAACACCCAGCAACATTGTCCAAACCAGTAAGTTAAGCCAAACCCGAGGCAATTTGATTATTGATTAAAGCTATTGTTAAATTTTAGTAACACTGTTGGACAATATTTTTGGAATAAATAATCAAATTTTGATTGCTCTCTTACTTTTAAGGATACTATGAAAGATAGCTTTGATACGGTACAATACAACTTGCTAGACATGCCCTAAAAGTTAAATCCTGCATAAACAGACATTTGGACCACGACGGTCCTTTAGTCAATGGGTCCACTCTGGTCCTGCAAATTGGGACGGTTTAATTTCACATCACATTATTAGGATTGGAATACCCTAGTGCTGCGTTATCATCTACTTTATTTTCGTCCTAGTCTCCACAACCTCACTGATGCATATCAAAATTATATTAAAAAATATCTGTACGTTTTATTTTTGTTAATTCACATAAGTTTTTTGAGCTGTGAACCTTTTGTCAAACTTTGTATCTGATTTTGACTTACTTAAATATAATTATTTATATAAATATATATCTTGGATTTATCATAATTTATATTTCTTTAATTACAATTTTTATACCACAGTAAAATTTTGAATGAGCTCCAAAATGATATATATTAATTATAACAAAACAATTTTATTTTTTTTGGGAAATTACTTTTTGTATTGATCAGTTATATGACGTATAACAATGTTTTCCACAATACATCCATTAGAGCATCTCCAATGCTATTATGCATTTTGAGAAAATTGAGTGCCACATAGGATAGATATTTAAAAAGTTAGAAAAACTCTCTCCAATGCTATTATCTAAGTTGAATATGGAGATGATGTGGCAAAAAAAAAAAAAGTTAGAGAATATGGAGTTGAGTTTCTAATTCTAGAAACTCTCTTAGAAATGCTGACTAGGATTTCTAACTCTTTCCACCAATAATATTAACGCTTTCTAATTTTTTCCACTAATAAGATTAAAGCTCATTTAATTGTAAAATAAAGGAGGAGAAAGAGTGTAATAATTGTTTTATTATGATTGGTCAAAAAAAATATTCATATTTAACTTTAGATAATTGCATTGGAGATGTGAATATGCATTTCTCTAAAAAAACTTCAAAAGTGGGCCCATAATAAATAGAAATACTGATGTGGCACTATTTAGAAACTCAAAAATGCATATTTGCATTGGAAATGCTCTTAATCAGAAATGAGATTGAAATTGCCAACCATTTTACTAAGCTACATCATTCATTTCTTGAGTTAAACCCAATTACAACACAATGATCATTATGATTTATCACATATTTTTAAATAAACAAATTATTCCATATTTAAATAGTGTATAAATATTTTAGTATGCCGATTAAAATAACTAAGCTTTAACATTCATGATTATACGACACACAATTTGTCCAATGGAATGGCTATATCTCAATTTAATGGGATTTGTGGAATTTCTTTGATTGTGTATCTTCTCCATATTAAATATAACGAATAGACCAACATACCGAGGCATTGATCATAAGCGAGTCTCACTCATAGGTAAATGAAATCAACTAATTAAATAATATTAGTTCACCATCCCCCAATTAAGATCTCTAGAATAATTTATTTATTTATTTATTTTTGATTCAAGAATAACTTTATTTATTTGGCTTATAAGCATTACAACTTAGCTTTAATTTTACACACAAATTGAACCAGTATTTTATTGAAAAAAAAAAAAAAAAACACAGACGCACACAACTTTATTTTATTTTAATATTATTGTGTTTTTCATTGATGCTGAAGCTCGCTGCCTGCAACATCTACAACAAATCTGTATTTAACATCATTATTCTCAAGCCTCTGGAATGCAGTGTTAATATAATCCATCTTGATCACTTCAATCATGGACGACAATCCTTTTTCTTTGCAGAATTCAAGCATTTCCTCTGCCTCTTTCATGCTCCCTATGAAACTCCCTATTATTGATCTTCTCCCTGCATAAAATTGCAACCAAAAGAAAAAAATAAATAATAATAATCAGAAGTCGGGATAAGGAGTCTACCAGAACCTGACGAGATTGAGTTCTATTTACCACGCAAGAGCATGGGGCTAACAAATTGGAGAGGAGCATTACTAGCTCCAATCAAAATTAACTTCCCACCAAATCCTAACAAAGAAAGGTAGGGTTCAAGAGGGTGAAATGCAGGCACTGTGTCAAGAATATAATCAAGTGAGTCAGCCGCTTCTTGCATACGAGTTGCATCCGAGCTGACCAGGTACTCATCGGCACCCAGATGCTCCATAGCCTCCACTTTTTTCTTATTAGAAGAGCTGATGACAGTGACATGGTGTCCCATTGCCTTTGCTATCTTCACTCCCATGTGCCCTACTCCTCCGAGCCCTAATATTCCTCCTCTCACTCCGCTTTTATTCAGTACGAAGTGACTCAGTGGGCTGTACACAGTTACCCCCGCACATAGCAGCGGCGCTGCCTGCTCCAACACCATCCCTTCCGGTATCTTAACCACAAACCTATGATAAAGAAACGTTAAAATAAATATAAATTAAACTGCTCAGCGTTAGCTATAAAAGATTTTATCAGCTAAATTAACTAGTTAGTACTAATAAATATAAAAGAATATACCAAACGTATGTTTGAATCTTCAATATCAAATTTAATTTTTACTTTTGATTCCAGATTAAATGAACCCTCTTTACTATGGTGCAGTGTTGTGAAATCATGTCTACTAAGTTCATTGGTTATAATTCCTTGGTTGGTTGTTGAAAATTTACTAAAGAAATAGCGAGTAGATCATATATTTGATGAATCCATAATCTGACAACACTTGTTATGGTGCAGTGTTGCCGTTTCTCGAGAGGACCACCTTTTTCCTCTACCCAATCGGGATTGTGATTGTTCTTTCTCCAATCTGTAAGTTTCGAATGTGGCTACCAATTGTGTCTTTCCTCCTTTGTGTCCGTCCCCATGTAACCGAAACTCTTTTCTTTGCAGTGATTTTAAGTGGCTTCAATCCTTCAAGATACTTTATGAACATGTACTTCAGTCAGAGGTTATGATTTTACTAAGGCTTAACATTTCGTATAGCACATAATTTGGGTGGTCGTTTAGTTTGGGGATACATCAACACTAGAAGGCGGCTTGGTGGTGGTTCACGCACATGTAGAAGGAAAGTGATCTCAAAATTTGATATAGCCTCGTAGCTCTTTTTGTGTAGGCCTTGTTATACTGAGCGGAAAATCATAACCGGGTGAGTCCCCAAGGTAAAGAGTGATTTTCAACGATTATAATTGATCGAATGGATATATTGAATGTGATGATTTTGATCCATGCCATTCTTTTTTTCGTTAATATATGTTATCGATTTGGAAGAGCATAACAGATGCTCCTTTTGAATTTTCTCCCCTGTAAGTGTAACCTCATTATATCATGCTACGAAATTAAAATTACAGGCATCGAATGAATCTTGAAATTGATGGGGGCTGCATGTGTTAACTTGATTTGTTAATTTACTTAAACAGATGATTTGAATGCAATGATATAAAAATCATGCTGCCAGACAGTAAGCTACTAAGCTGTACCAAATGAGCATTAGAACTCTTACAGGAATTTTGTAACCCGACTTGGGTTTGTTTGTTTGTTATATATATTCCATATGCCGTATGGTTACTCGAACTTGGAATATTATCGGACTAAATGTGTATTATTTTATTTTTTTGAAGAAAAAAGAAGAAAGAATGTGCATTATTTATTACCAAACTACGTTGCGCTTGTCTGACTTGGATTTCTTTTCCAAAATTCTTGACTCGGTCTTTTTTGGTAGATAACTGGATTTTATTGGAGAAAAGTAATACAAAGTTGAATAAGATATTAAGATGTCCAAGTGTACAACTCTGTGGACTACAAAAAAAATAAAAAAAATAAATAAATAACATATTTGGGTGGTTTTCATATTTAAACACAAGTTTAAATGCATGTTTTATTGATCAACTCTATATATAAAATCTTGTTTTGTATTGTTATATTGACTTAAGGGCTCGTTTGGTACCAGATTATTTTAGATTATATTGTATTACAGGATTGTATTATATTGTATTAGACTGTATTATTCTTATACAATTATGTGTTTGGTGATATTTCGTATTAGACTATATTAAGCTATACAATGCTTTGAGGTGATTTTTGTTCCTCAATATTTTATTAACTAAAAAAATTGATATTCCCTAAAAAAAAATTGATATATTTTTAGAATAAAAAGATATACTATAAAATATATATTTTTATTTTAAAAATAATAATTAATATATAATTAATAACTTTATTACATAAATTATAGTAATTAATATCAACAATATTTGAAAATTATTTTTAATAGTTTATTTAACTTATATAATTTTTAGATATATAATATTAGAATAATATTTTATATTTTATTTAATTAAATTTACATAATATTTATTTAATTTATTTTAAATTTTAAATTTTTATTACTATAAATTATATTATTTATGTATTATATTTAAAATTATTATTAAACATCAATATTATTATTATTAAATATATTATTATTATTATTATTCAAAAAAATATTATTGTTAGTTTATTACTGTTATAATCATTGTTATTATAATTATTAATTTTATTTATTGTTATTATTATTTGGATATATTTATTATTATTTCTCTCTCATTTTTTATTAGCTAATACAACCTCTACCATTTGTATTGATTAATACAATATCTATTGTATTAGAATAATTAAAATGTATTAGCTAATACAATACAATATATATTACAAAACAAGCCAAACATTATATTGTATTATTCTAATATATTTTAAACCCCCAAGAATATCTTTAGTGGTGTCAACAGGGGCGTAGCTTAGCTGGTAGATGAACGAGTTTGGGGTTTGGGCAAATGACTCCTAGGTCAGCGGCTTGAATCCTACCAATGTTGAAAACTTAAAAAAAAATACCTAAAAAAAAATGTATTTAGTGGTATAAGCAAATTTGAATCTTCAAAAGTTGCCACCTTTTTTTCCCCGTTCCTGCTCATTTTTATTTCACAAATATGTAGCATTTATATATATCTCATATCTCAAGATATTAAATCCTCTTTTTCTCTTTTTCTTTCTCTGCACATCAAAATGATGGATTTCTTTTTGAGTTTCTTTCATCACTAATTTGGTAATACTAATCAAATCAATTCTCTATTTTTTGGGTGAATTAAATCTCAGTTAATAAATATTTTTTCCTAAAATCAACCATTGATTGTTGTTATCGAATCATATTAAAATTTTCCTTCAATTTATCATTAACCAAACAGGGTAAAAATAAAAAATAAAAAGTATAAAAGACAAGAGAATGTATATGATATAAGTATTGATCCATTCATAATTAACAAACGAATTTTACATGATGAGATACATAGGCGATCACAGGAAAAGGAAAAAAAAAAAAAGCCAAAGATAAGAAAGAGAGAATAAAATTACAAAAACAGTTATTTTGAATTAAGTTTGTATTTGATAATTGAAAATTAATTTTCAAATTTAATTATTGAGGAAGTAGTTTGATTATTGATTATTGCTAAATTTTAGTGACTCGTTGGACGGTGAAATTTTGATTACGTTCATACTTTTAAGGATACAATTAAGACATGCCCTAAAAGTTTAAATCTATCATAAACAGACATTTGGACCACAACTGTCCTTTCTTTAGTCAGTGGGTCCACTCTGGTCCGGCAAATTGGTACGGTTTAATTTCACATCACGTTATTAGGATAGGAATATCCTATTATCTACTTTATTTTCGTCCTCAGTCACCACAACCACACTAATGCATATCAAAATTATATTAAAAAATATCTGTACGTTTTATTTTTGTAATTCACACAAGTTTTTTGAGCTGTGAACCTCTTGTCAACTTGGGCCTCTTACCAATATGGTTGGATCCTCCCTTGAGAGTCTCCACCACCACGGTTCAACGTTCGGTGTATGTGTATATATATATATATATATTATTTGTCCCCTTTGGCCATTAATCCCAATGGTGGGTGTTGTCCCACCTATTGTGGGTGCTCTCTCCCTGCTTGTGGGAGCTGCAGTCCGGGCTGTGCTAGTAAAGCCTAATCTCGCTGATCTAGGCAGTTGTTGTATATTCAAAAAAAAAAAAAAAAAAAAAAAAAAAAATCCTCTTGTCAAACTTTGTATCTGATTTTGACTTACTTAAATATAATTATTTATATAAATATATATCTTGGATTTATCATAATTTATATTTCTTTAATTACAATTTCATACCACAGTAAAAATTTTACTGAGCTCCAAAATCATATATATTAATTATAATAAAACATATGTCTTAGATCAGTTATATGACGTGTAACAATGTTCTCCACAAAACATCCGTTAATCAAAAATGAGATCGATATTGCCAACCATCTAACTAAGCTACATCTTTTATTTCTTGAGTTAAACCCAATTACAATTATAACAAGATGATCATTATGATTTATAACATATTAAATAAACAAATTATTCCTTATTTAAATAGTGTAATTTTAGTATGCCGATTAGAATAACTAAGTGTTAATATTCATGATTGGACGACACACAATTTGTCCAATGGAGAGGCTATATCTCAATTTAATATTCATGATTGATCGTGTATCTTCTCCATATTAAATATAACAAGTAGACCAACATACTGAGGTATTGATCACTCATAGATAAATGAAATCAACTAATTAAATAATATGAGTTCACCATCTCTAAATTAAGATCTCTGTAGAATTTTTTTTTTTTCTTTTGATGCAAGAATAACTTTATTTGTTCGGCTTATAAGCATTACAACTTAGCTTTAATTTTACACACAAATTGAACCAGTATTTTATTGAAAAAAAAAAAAACACAGACGTACACAACTTTATTTTATTTTAATATTATTGTGTTTTTCATTGATGCTGAAGCTCGCTGCCTGCAACATCTACAACAAATCTGTATTTAACATCATTATTCTCAAGCCTCTGGAATGCAGTGTTAATATAATCCATCTTGATCACTTCAATCATGGACGACAATCCTTTTTCTTTGCAGAATTCAAGCATTTCCTCTGCCTCTTTCATGCTCCCTATGAAACTCCCTATTATTGATCTTCTCCCTGCATAAAATTGCAACCAAAAGAAAAAAATAAATAATAATAATCAGAAGTCGGGATAAGGAGTCTACCAGAACCTGACGAGATTGAGTTCTATTTACCACGCAAGAGCATGGGGCTAACAAATTGGAGAGGAGCATTACTAGCTCCTATCAAAATTAACTTCCCACCAAATCCTAACAAAGAAAGGTAGGGTTCAAGAGGGTGAAATGCAGGCACTGTGTCAAGAATATAATCAAGTGAGTCAGCCGCTTCTTGCATACGAGTTGCATCCGAGCTGACCAGGTACTCATCGGCACACAGATGCTCCATAGCCTCCACCTTTTTCTTATCGGAAGAGCTGATGACAGTGACATGGTGTCCCATTGCCTTTGCTATCTTCACTCCCATGTGCCCTACTCCTCCGAGCCCTAATATTCCTCCTCTCACTCCGCTTTTATTCAGTCCGAAGTGACTCAGTGGGCTGTACACCGTTACCCCTGCACATAGCAGCGGCGCTGCCTGCTCCAACACCATCCCTTCCGGTATCTTAACCACAAACCTAAGACAAAGAAATGTTAAAATAAATATAAATTAAACCGCTCAGCATTATCTATAAAAGATTTTATCAATTAAATTAACTAGTTAGTACTAATGAATAGAAAAGAATATACCAAATGTATGTTTGAATTTTCAACATCAAATTTAATTTTTGCTTTTAATTCCAGACTGAATGAACATTCTTTACTATTAAATTAACCAGAATGACCGGTTATATTAACCAGAATGAAGGAATTTAAAGAGAAGTTGTTATATATAGTTATAGAATTACTTATGATCAACGATCATGGAATCAGCAAAGCCGCCTTGGGTGAGTTGACCGTCGGTGTAAACGTCGCTGAAGGTGTAGATTTTCTTCTTGCAGTATTGCTCCTCGCCGGATGTACAAGGTCTGCAATTTCTGCAGCATCCAACTAAGTATCCCACGCCAACTTTGTCTCCTACACTGAACTTTGTCACGTCTGATCCCACCTCCAATACCTCACCCACCACTTCATGCCTATTCATTTGATATAATCACCAATAATCAATCAATGAAAACATATCATACATATATAATCAGCCCTCCGATCCATCTAATTAATAATAAAAATTGAAAAATTATAGATTAGTTACCCAGGAACAGCAGGGTAACGTGTAATGCCAAAATGATTTTTGACATTAAAAAGATCAGTGTGACAAACTCCACAGAAGAGAACCTTTATTAGAACATCTTCAGTGCCTGTTTTCCTGTTCATATAGAGAGAGTGAGTGAGATCTTTGTGTAATTAAATATTGTAGAGTTGGAATAATTGAATATTGTTTTACCTAAGAGTGTAAGTATAAGGTGATAGAACTCCAGACGAGTCTCTTGCTGCCCATCCTGTTGTTGTTGTTCTTCTTGTAGCTTCTTCACTGCTATCCATAATTTCTTCAAACAGTTGATGACAGAGAAATAGAAAGAGATTGAGATATATACTCTTAAGGAATCAGGAAAGCTTATCTTAATTATTATATGAGATAATTCTCATACAATAATCATATGAGGAGAAAATTAGGAGAAAATTCAGTGAGCAAATTGCACTAATCATATGAGGTTTGTCCATTTGCACCCATAAACAACATAAATTGACATTCACACCTTATCCCATTAATTGAATTTAGTCAAACTTAACTATTGACTAAGTTTAACAGTAAAAAAATTAGGGTGTTTTTATCGTTTCAAACATTAGAAAAAAGTATTAAAAACAAAACAAAACTATTAAAAATACAAATTAATTAAAAAAACAGAAAATAATTTATTTATTTATTTTGAATGGATCTCAGTTTTTTTTTTTTTTTTAACAAAGAGGGTGAGAGGTGGAGATCCATGGAGATCTCCATGAATCTCCATCTTCATTGTTCTCATTTTCCTCTTGGAACCCATCTCTATAGACTATAATCACCACCGCAAACCGGGAGAGGCGAAAGCGATCAGATGGGTCGAACAAGGACAGATCAAAGTTTAAAAAGTCGGATTGATCAGATTCAAATTCTGGTTTCAACTCAAGAAAGTTACCAGACTTGTAGCTCTGGATTCTGCGACTGCGATGATGATGATTCGTTGTTGTAGGTGTGTTGTTATTGGCGCTTTTGGGAAAAGAAAATGAAAAGGTTTGTGGAGAAATTATTTGAGTAGTTGTGGCCGTAGGAGGGGGTGAAATAGAGTTGAAAGAGTTCCCATATCAGAGTCAGAGAGAGAGAGAAAGAGGTCACGACAGAAGAAGTGGAGATGTGTTAAATATTACCCAATAATGGAGAAGTGAAGTGGGACAGGGAGATGAGGACAATGGCAAATCTTAGGAGTGAACTGGGGAGGGAGGCGTAGCGGGGGAGGATCTCCATTGATCACTGTGGAGATTGGATCTCCACCTCTCTTTTTTGTTTTTGTTTTTGTTTTTGTTTTTGTTTTTTTTTCCCTTATTTTTTATTTTATTTTAATTTTTTTGCATTTGTTGCCTTTTAAAAAAATAAAAATCTATTTAATCTCCACCATCCATCTCAAAGATGGATGGTGCAGATCCATTTCAAAATTTTTTTTTTTTTTTTTTGCCCCCTTAATTTTTTATGTTTTAAATTTTGCTTAGTTTTTTATTTAGATTTTTATTAATTCATTTTTTATTAAAAAATGATTTTTAAAAATTTTATTTAGGGATCATGGTAGTATTGTCTTTTGACAATTAAACTTGGTCAACAACAGTTAAGTTTGACTAATTGTAGGGGTGCGAGTATCAATTAATGATAAAATTGTTTCTGAGTGTAAGGAGTCAAGGACAAACCTAAGGAGGTTTAAACCATTAGTGCAATTTGCTCAAATTCAGTTCTGTCCATTCTCAACAAGTGATCATTTTTGTCAAGTTGTCAAAATGCCCTTTAATGTTTTATTCATATAGCTTCTCTCTCTCTTATTCAATGACTATCCTCTCTCCTTTAATTTGAAATCAATGTTTTGTCATTTTCAGCATTGTTGAAATGAGACAATTTTGCTAGTAATGTGTTCTATTCAAGATTTCAAGTCAGTTTATACAACTTTTTCTTTGAAAAAAATTCTGAAGAATTATTCCATATTAAAATTTGATATAGCCTCGTAGCTCTTTTTGTGTAGGCCTTGTTATACTGAGCGGAAAATCATAATCGGGTGAGTCCCCAGGGTAAAGAGTGATTTTCAACGATTATAATTGATCGAATGGATATATTGAATGTGATGATTTTGATCCATGCCATTCTTTTTACGTTAATATATGTTATCGATTTGGAAAAGCATAACAGATGCTCCTTTTGAATTTTCTCCCCTGTAAGTGTAACCTCATTATATCATGCTACGAAATTAAAATTGATGGGAGCTGCATGTGTGAACTTGATTTGTTAATTTACTTAAAACAGATGATTTGAATACAATGATATAAAAATCATGCTGAACAGATAGTAAGCTGTACCAAATGAGCATTAGAACTCTTCCAGGAATTTTGTAACCTGACTTGGGTTTGTTTGTTTGTTATATGTATTCCATATACCGATATGGTTACTCGAACGTGGAGCATTGTCGGACTGAATGTGCGTGATTTTATTTTATTTTTTTGAAGAAAAAAGAAAAATGAAGAAAGAATGTGTGTTATTTATTACCAAATTACATTGAGTGCTTGTATGACTTGGGTTTCTTTTCCAAAATTCTTGACTCGGTCTTTTTTTGGTGGAAAACTAGTTTTTATTGGAGAAAAGTAATACAAAGTTGAATAAGATATTAAGATGTCCAAGTGTCCAACTCTGTGGACTACAAAAAAAATATAAAAATAAATAAATAACATATTTGGGTGGTTTTCATATTTAAACACAAGTTTAAATGCATGTTTTATTGATCAACTCTATATATAAAATCTTGTTTTGTATTGTTATATTGACTTAAGGGTTCGTTTGGTATGCTGGATTGTATTGGGATTAGGTTGAATTGTATTAGACTTAATTATTTTTATACGATTACAATTATGTGTTTAGTGATATTTTGTATTAGACTGTATTAAGTTATACAATGCTTTGATGTGATTTTTGTTCATTAATATTTTATTAACTAATAAAATTGATATATTTTAGAATAAAAATATATATTATAAAATATATATTTATATTTTATTTTTAAAAATAATAATTAATAATTTTATTACATAAATTATAGTAACAAATATCAATAATATTCAATTTATCAATAGCCAAACATGGTAAGAAAAAAACAAAAAAAACTATAAAAGACAAGAGAAGGTATAGGATATGGGTATTGATCCATTCGTAATAAAGAGACGAATTTTACCTGATTGAAATTTTTGAGGTCGAAACAATGCTAAGATACGTAAGCAATCAGAGAAAAAAAGAGAAGAAAAAAAAAAGCCACGGATGAGAGAGAAAGAATAAATTACAACAGCGGTTATTTTAGGTTAAGTTTGTATTTGATGATTATCAATCTTCAAATTTGATTATTGAGGAGGCAAGATTGGCTATGTTACTGGGATTCTATTCTCAATAAAATTACTTGGCCAAGTAAGTTTCGTTTGACTGACAAGTGGCAGCCAAACTTTAATAATTAACAGATAATAGCCACTTAGAGCATCTCTAATGCTGTGCCAAATTATTATGTTAATGCTAAATTTAGCACATGGTGTAAAAACCATCCTCCAATTCAGTGCCAAATTTGGCACGGTAATAAATGCTCTTTTTTTAATTACAAAAATACCATTATATATATATTTTAAATGAAATAATGAATGCATTAATGGAACTTTGTATTGGAACATTAAAAGAAATAATGAATGCATTAATGGTAATTGTTTACTTTTATAATTTAATTAATAAAATAATAAAAATAGCATTTTAAATAGAATTGTACATTAGAGCACAATGGTAAATTGATGTGCCAAATATAGCATATTACTCTTTTTGTGCCAAATTTGGCATTGGCATTAGCATATGCATTGGAGATGGTTTTACAACCGATAACTACCTTAAAAATTTATTAATTTTTTTTTAATCTTTAAATAATATTTTAAGAGTATTAAATTTATAAATATTATTTATATGAGGGTTAAAAAAGATAAAAATAAAAATAACTTAACAATTAAATGTAGAATAACAATTATAATGTAATTTTATTAATCATTCCAACATAAATGTTACAAGTCAAGGTGATATTACAACTTTGATATTATAAATACCCACAATTTCGTTATATGTAGCTAGTATGATGTAACAATTTCATTTTAACTGCTTTAAAAAAATAATAATTCATTTTTACTCATTGTGACGTTGATCGTAACCATTGCAATGTAAATGTTCCAAGTTAACATGATGTTGCAAGTAAAATGTTGAATTTATAATTATCACATAGTTATTAATCATACAGATATTAAAGTTGCAAGTTAATGTGATATTACAATTTTGACGTTATAATTACTTAAACTCGTAATAGACATAACCACTCCAACGTAGTATGTAACAAGTTCAGTTTTAACATTTAAAATTTAAATTCAAAACGCACCTAGTATGACGTAGCCCTAGCCATTCAAACATAAATATTACAAGTTGATGTGATATTGTAAGTTAAACGTTGAATTTACAATTATCACATAGTTATTAATCATATAGATGTAAAAGTTGCAAGTTAATGTGATGTTGCAATTTTGACGTTATAGGTACTTAAACTCATATTAGTATGTAACAAATTCATTTGAACATTTAAAAGTTAAACATAAAATGTAGCTAGGATCACGTAGCCCGTGACCATTCGAACGTATATATCACAAATTGATGTGATGTTGCAAATTAAATGTTGAGTATATCTATTATGATGTAAATAGTAATCAAACAAACATAAATGTTGCAATTTATTTTTATTTTTATATTTATTGATCTTGCTTTCAATTAAATCAGACTTGGTTTGGATATAGGTGGGGCATGTGCCCCATATTAAATTTCCAAAAAAAAAAGTTGATTCTATTTTTAAAAAATTAATTTAAAAAATATTATGAACTTACTTTTATCCTCTAATTTCAATAATATTTTTTAATGTCTTTTTTATTTTACACTCTTTTCCGATTTATTTCTCAAATTTTTATCTTGTTGTGCATCAAAATAATTCACTCTCTTTTTCAAGTCATCATTGTCAACCTCTTGCCTATACTCAATTTCCGGTTAGTAAATTAAATTTACTTGATATTATCTCAAAATTTAATTTATTGAATTATAATTGTCAATCTATTTTTATGATTCATTTTATTTTATCCTTTATATTTTTATTTATTTTATAGTTTTAATTTATTTAGAATCAATAAATAAATTTTTACCAATAATTAGAAGAATAAAAAATATAAAAACATATTTAGTAATTGTTAATAACGAAAATTTTCATTTTATCTAACATCGAGAATTATGCTTCAGATAAGTCCTCGCCATGACCTCACCTTGGAAGCACCTCTCCTGAAATATTTCGAGGTCCTTTTACCATCGATTGTGGGGCCAGTCAAAGCTACCACTTGAGGACTTGGGACCCCGTGGCTCTTATGTTGACGTATTGCTAAAGATCACAATTATATTAGCATTCAACGAAAGTCGTGACAAGCGAGGTCTAGCTTTCAACTTACGACAAGCTTCCTACTATTGTAGAAAATCCACAATCCACAATCACGCAAATCAAAATCACACAAGCAGATAATATGAAAACAATAAAGAAAAGAATAAGATGGCACAAAAGATTTTATGTGGTTCAGTAATTGCCTACATCCACAGAACACACCTGCACTCAATCCACCATCAGAGTTAGATTACAATCTCTCTATCTCTCTCTTTCAGTCTCTCTAAAGTTGCTCTCAGCCTCACTTGCTATTTTCTACACACCCCTAAACATAGAGAAATAATATTTATATAGGAGCACTAGGGCAAGCCAAAACCTACTTAGGAGTCATTTTCTTCCCATGCAAGATTTTCTGTTTCGCACGAAATATGTCACTACCGCGGTCTGTAGGCCACGCCTTGAACTGTGGTCTTTCTCTGTTTTTCACCGCTCAAAAAATTATGGTGTGTGTGCGTCACGCTTACACTGCAATAAAACCTCTGGAATCATCGCGGTATGTATTGCAGTTTGTGTACTGCACTCTCCCTGCGATTACACCTCTGGATTTGATCGCGGTCCGCATCGCAATTGATGCCTTGTGGTCTTTGCCACAATATCCTGCGGACTTCACTTCTTTGGTTAATTTCATGCTTCATAAATCCCAACACCTACTTGACACATGCACAAGAATTATTTCTAATTATTTTAGATAATTATTTATTTTTGTAATAAAAAGACCAATTTTTTGCATTACTCTATCTTCGTTCAATTTTTTATTTTATTTTTTAGATAAACCTAAGTGGTAAATTAACCACTTAGGAGAAATTTATTATAATAAGAGAAATACAAAAAGAGAGAAGAAAATAAACATTATTAGAACTAAAATAAAACTGATGAAGTGTATATCAACTTCATTAGACACTACAAGAAAATATGTCTTTGTTGACAGTTTTTTGTTGACAGTTTTTAACTGTCAACAATGTTAAAACATTTTTTTTTAATATTTATATATATTATATAGATAATACACATATATATTATATATAATACATATAATAATATATATTATATAATATAATATATATAAATATATATAATATATAATATATATGATACATATATATAATAATATAATATAGATAATACACATATATATTATATATAATACATACAATAATATATATTATATAATATATATGTTATATATTATATAATATATATATAATAATAATATATTTATATAATATAATACCTATATATTAATATATTAATATTATATATATAATATAATATAATATATATAAATATATATAATATATAGTATATAATATATATATATTATATTATATAATATATATTATAATAGTATATTTATATAATATAATACATATATATTAATATATTAATCTATAGTATATAATATAATATAATATATATAAATATATATAATATAATATAACACATATATATATATATATATTATATAATATAATACATATAATATAATATATTTATATAATATAATACATATATATTAATATATTAATATTATATATATATAATATAATATAATAACATTGTTGACAGTTAAAAACTGTCAAGGATTGTTGACAGTTTTTAACTGTCAACAATGTTAAAATATATATATTTTTTATATTTATATATATTATTTAATATATTAATATATAATATATATAATACATATATATAATAATATAATATAGATAATACACATAAATATTATATATAATACATACAATAATATATATTATATAATATAATATATATAATATATATAATATATATATAACACACATATATATATATATAATAATAATATATTTGTATAATATAATACATATAAATATATATAATATATAGTATATAACATATATATATATTATATTATATAATATATATATATATATAATAATAATATATTTATATAATATAATACATATATATTAATATATTAATATTATATATATAATATAATATATATAATAATAATATATTTATATAATATAATACGTACATATTAATATATTAATATTATATATATAATATAATATATTATAATATATATAATATATATGTAATAATATAATATATATTATAGTATAATATATATAATATATATATATATATATAATATATAATACATATATATATATATATATATATGGAAATTATCCTATCAGTGCGCATTGATAGAATTATATAAGGATATTGAATGTGAGCCACTCGTTTTATATACTTTGACTTGGTATGTATGCACTTGTCAAATCACTGTTATAAATTAATGGCTCACATTCAATATCCTGATAAAGTTATATCAGGATGCACTGATAGGAACGGGACCGATATATATATAATATTTATATATCATTAATATAATATATAATAATAATATATTATTTTTGGAAAGGAGAGTATTTTTGAAATGGAGTTGGGGCATATGAGGGTATTTATGGAATATAAATTTTAGTTTAGAATGGAAGGGTATTCCATTGGTTTTTGGATGGAATGCCCATTCAGCCAAAATGGTGGATTTCCCATTCCAATGGAATCACTATTCCATTTCATTTTAACAAACCAAATGAATGGAATGACTTTCTTTCCATTTCATCCCATTCAACCAAACATGGCCTATAGGAAACTCGTGACATCAATTGTAATAAGCATGATTTGGAATACAACTCTCACTACATGAGAGATATTTCTCAACATGCATCTTGCAATTTAATGAACAAATGTAACACTCAGATTACTAATTTATATGGGTAATTGAATTATTAACGTGTCTCTTAGTATGAAATAAGAGGGTGCAAAATAAATAAACAATTTTTTTAAAATTATTATTTTGAATTTTTTAAAAGCAAATGATTTAAAAGTAAATTTATTAAATTTAAAATTTTACTTATCCAATATCGGTTTGCCCAAAAATCGATATCTTACTATAAAATACATCCATATCGAGATTTTGTTTGGTGTTGAAAATATGAAGTAAGAGTTTTAAAAAATTATTAAAGATAAAAAAAAAAATTATATATAATATAATATATAATATATATTATATATTATATATATTATTATTATATTATTAGATGTGATTTGCTATAAATATATATATATTATATTATATTATATTATATTATATTATTTAATAAATATAATAATAATATATATATTATTTAATATAATAATATATAATATATATATTATATTATAAAACATTCATAATATATAATTATTATTTTTATCTTTAATAATTTTTTAAACTTTTACTTCCTATTTTCAACACCAAACAAAATCTCGATATGAATTTATTTTACAGTAAGATATCGGTTTTTGGGCAAACCGATATTAGATAAGTAAAATTTTAAATTTAATAAATTTACTTTTAAAAAATTCAAAAAAAAAAAATGTTAAAAAAATTGTTTATTTATTTTGCACCCTCTTATTTCATACTAAGAAACACATTAATAATTCAATTACCCATATAAATTAGTAATCTGAGTCTTACATTTGTTCATTAAATTGCAAGATGCATATTGAGAAATATCTCTCATGTTGAGAATTGTATTCTAAATCATGCTTATTACAATTGATGTCACGAGTCTCCTATAGACCACGTTTGGTTGGATGGGATGGAATAGAATGGAAAAAAAGTTATTCCATTCGTTTGGTTTGTTAAAATGCAATGGAATAGTGATTCCATTGGAATGGAGATTCCACCATTTTGGTTGAATGGGCATTCCATCCAAAAACCAATGGAATGCCCTTCCATTCCAAATTAAAATTTATATTCCAAAAATATCCTCATATGCCCCAACCCCATTCCAAAAATACCCTCCTTTAGAAAAATAATATATTATTATTATATAGGGGAATTATCTCTATTATATATTATATTAATGATATATATATATGTATTATATATTATATATTAATATATATATATATATATATATATATGTATTATATATTGGGGTTGTCTATAGAACAACGGTGTACTAAACACCGCTACCTGTTGTTTACCTATAAACTTGTTGAGCAGGTTACTATTTAATCCAAGGCAATTTAAATTTTTGCTTTATTAACTGTTCCCTAGGTAAAACAATCAATGCAGCTGACAAATAACAATAAATCCGTTTCAAATTTAAACAACAATCATTTATTTATAAAATTAAATCTGTTCCCGTCATTCGTTTGGCATTTGAACTGTGTGATAACACTTGATATGAGTAAACAGCATTTAAAATGTGTGATTACATTAAATAAAGGTAATCATCATTAAAAATGTGTGATAACAGTCGATATAGGTGAATAGTTAAAAATATAATGGGGCTGGTGAATCTAATGTTCAACAAAGTAAGAGGATGGATAAAGCTTTGGGTACAGGTTTACAACCCCCTTGTCCGAGTGTTCGAGTTTGATATATTTAATTTTTTTGTTTAGTAAGAGAAGTTTTATTTTTTGCAATGAAATAATTGACAATAGTCCCACACCAGGCATACATGCCCATTGTACTTACATCATTCATAACAACAACAACAGTAGTATAATCCAGAAACTTCATTTCTTGTTGTGCTTTTTTTATAGATCCCACATACATCTCTCTTAAAAAAAAAAAAAAAAGAATTAAAAAACCTTATTAAAGTCAGACAAGCCCAGGTCTCAAAGGGCTCTAGCTCGTCAATAGACAAGTCCAAGAACCCCAAGACCCAAGCCCATCGTTACTTCAATAGGTTTATATGCTAGGCCCAGTTGGGAGGCCTATTGTTCAATGTCTAGGCATTACTTTACTATTTATAAACCATTTTAATCCCTTTTTATTTTTTGATGTGGGATTCACATTACACAGTGTTTCAACAAAACGGTTCCATCCTCTGCAAGGAGTGATATTTACATAATAATATTGTGATTGTATTAAAATATTTATAATCACAAATACCATTTTAAGTTAAAAAAACCTAATTAAAGTTAGACTAGCCCAGGCCTCAAAGAGCTCTAGCTCGTCAAAAGGCAAGCCTAAGAACCCCAAGATCCAAGCCCATCGTTATTTCAATAGGTTTATATGCTAGGCCCAGTTGGGAGGCCTATTGTTCAATGTATAGGCATTACTTTACTACTTATAAACCATTTTAATCCCTTTTTATTTTTCGATGTGGTATTCGCATTACACAGTGTTTCAATAAAACGGTTCCACCCTCTGCAATGAGTGATATTTACATAATAATGTTGTGATTGTATCAAAATACTTACGATCACAAATACCGTTTTAAGTTAAAAAAACCTTATTAAAGTTATACTAGCCCAGGACTCAAAGGGCTCTAGCTCGTCAAGATGTAAGCCCAAGAACCCCAAGACCCAAGCCCATCGTTACTTCAATAGGTTTATATGCTAGGCCCAGTTGGGAGGCCTATTGTTCAATGTCTAGGCATTACTTTACTACTTATAAACCATTTTAATCCCTTTTTATTTTTCGATGTGGTATTCGCATTACACAGTGTTTCAATAAAACGGTTCCACCCTCTGCAACGAGTGATATTTACATAATAATGTTGTGATTGTATTAAAATAATTACGATCACCAATACCGTTTTAAGTTAAAAAAACCTTATTAAAGTCATATTAGCTCAAGCCTCAAAGGGCTGTAGCTTGTTAAGAGACAAGGCCAAGAAACCTAAGACCCAAAGCCCATGGTTCCTTCTTACGATTATATTGTGTATTTAGTGATTATATTAAGATACAGTCAATCACAAAATATTTGGAACATGGATTCGATTGAAATAATTGTTATCGATGATTTTACATGTAATTATACTTCATATATTGTAATTATAATTATATATTTTCAAACATATAATATATATAAAATATATTGTAATGACTAGCCCAAGCATCAAAGGGCTCTAGCTCGTCAAGAGACAAGCCCAAGAACCCAAAGACCCAAATCCCATCATTACTATTTACGATTATACTATTTTCTAAGTGATTATAGAATTAAATTGTCAATCACATAGCATATGTAATATGGATTCTATTGAAACTGTTTATATCGACTGTTGAGACCAAAAATGAGTCAAATGAGGCTTTCAGAGCCTTTTGGATTTATGGCCACCCACCCACCCAGCCATTTCTGAATCAATTGAAAAGCCCCCCCTCTCTTTGTTATAGAGGTGGCTATTTATAGATTTTATGCATGTCTTGCGTGTATGTACGGTATACGCATTATTATGTGTTATGCTATTTGTGTGTGTATATTATATGATTATGTCTACCGAATGTTACACATTTGGGTCCAACAATAGCCCCTCAAGTTTTCAGCTCTGGAAGTCTTTTGCAATAGAGTTGGGGACTTGAATAGTTTTATATTATTATTATTATTTGTTGCACTGAGTGTGCTTCGACGCCCCGTATCGGAGGCTTACGTGTTCTCCGTTATGTGGAGGCTTTACGTGTGCTCCATATCGGAGGCTTTACGTATTTTGCACTGGCTGTGCTTCGGTGCTTCGTATTGGAGACTTTACGTGTGCTCCGTATCGGAGGCTTTACGTATTTTGCACTGGCTGTGCTTCGGTGCTCCGTATCGGAGACTTTACGTGTTTCGCACTGGTTGTGCTTCAGTGCTCCGTATCGGAGACTTTACGTATTTTGCACTGGCTGTGCTTCAGTGCTCCGTATCGGAGACTTTACGTGTTTTGCACTGGCTGTGCTTCATGCTCCGTATCGGATACGTTTACTGGTTGTGCTATGCTCCGTATAGACTTACGTGCACTGGCTGTGCTTCATGCTCCGTATCGTAGACTTTACGTATTTTTACGCACTGGTGTGCTCAGTGTCCATATTAGAGGCTTTACGTGTGCTCCGTTATGTGGAGGCTTTTCTGCTCCCGTGGTAGACTTTCTGGTGCTACCTCGGGCCTTGGCTCGTCAGATTCTTTTGCTTCCGCTTAGGTTTTGTTTTCGGTGACACTTTCAGGACCGCGCCCCACTGAATCTTGGTTCTATTCCTTGCGATGGCGTGTCGTTCATTAGGAGGTCTCGTAATTGGCACAAGTGCTGTCTCAGGGCGATTAGCCCCTGGAGACTCGATGCTTCCATCGGGAAGTCTTACGGTTAGCACGATAGTGCTGTCTTGGGGCCGTTGGCCGCTGGAGACTAGATCACTTCCAAAGAGAAAGTCTTACGATTAGCACGATAGTGCTGTCTCGAAGGCCACCAGAGGCCCAGTTGCTTCCATCGGGAAGTCTTACGATTAGCACGATAGTGCTGTCTCGGGGCGATTAGCCCCTAGAGACTCGATTGCTTCCATCGGGAAGTCTTACGTTAGCACGATAGTGCGTCTTGGGGGCCGTTGGCCGCTGGAGACTAGATCACTTCCAAAGAGAAGTCTTACGATTAGCACGATAGTGCTGTCTCGGAGCCGCTGGAGCCCAGTTGCTTCCATCGGGAAGTCTTACGATTAGCACGAACATGCTGTCTCAGGGCGATTAGCCCTTGGAGACTCGATTGCTTCCGTAGATGGAGATGTTATTGCTCATATGGTTGAGACTTTCGTGCTCCTCATTAAGTATTTCGTGCACTTCCTCGAAGTCTCTTTCTCCTCATTGGAGTCTCAGATGGACTTCCGTACTCCCGAGGAGGCTTGCTGTTCCTCCGGAGACTTTCGTGCTCTCGGAGGAGTCTTGCGTGCTCCCGGAGGAGTCTTGCGTGCTCCCGAAAGAGTCTTGCGTGCTCCATATCGGAGACTTTCGTGCTCCGCGGAGGAGTCTTCCATGCTCCCGGAGGAGTCTTGCATGCTCCATATCGGAGACTTTCGTGCTCCCGAGGAGTCTTGCATGCTCCATATCGGAGACTTTTGTGCTCTCGGAGGAGGCTTGCGTGCTCCTCAACGGAGACTTTCGTGCTCTCGAGGATCTTGTGTGCTCCCGGAGGAGTCTTGCGTGCTCCCGGTGGAGACTTGCGTGCTCCTCAACGGAGACTTTCGTGCTCTCGGAGGAGTCTTGTGTGCTCCCGGAGGAGTCTTGCGTGCTCCCGGAGGAGACTTTCGTGCTCCCGGAGGAGGCTGCGTGCTCCCGGAGGAGGCTTTCATACTCCCGGAGGAGTCTTGCATGCTCCCGGAGGAGTCTTGCATGCTCCATCGGAGACTTTCGTGCTATCTCCGGATTTTAACCCTGCGGAGACTCTTCTGTGCTCCATCTCGGAGGTTTACAAATCATACATTAAATAGTAAAAGAAACATTAAAATGTGCTAAATAGTAAAAGAAGTATTACAAATATATGTACTTGATAAAAGAGTAGAACTTTCTTGATATCTCAGTTGGTTCCGTGGAACTTATTGGATATCTCAGTTGACTCTGTGGAACTTCTGGGGCTTTATCCCTTCGAATGTTCTTTTCAGAGATAATTTGATTCCGTAAAACTTATGGAATACAAAAACCTTAATTGAATCCTACCGTTAATTTTATTATTATATTATTATATTCGCTAAATCTTTCGATTCAGGGTTTGTCCCCATATCTTGTAATCACCTTCGACGGTGAAATTAATATCAATTTAATTTGAATTTATTCTAAGTTTAGTGGCTCGGTTGTTGTATATCATTTCTTTTCATTATTGAGCGTCGCCCATTTATAGTCCGAGTCGTGTAATGGTTTCATCAGTGGTTAATACTTTCGGATTTTAACAATTTCAATGCTATGACCCATCAGGTTTAATCCTTGCACTAATATGCGACGTCGTGGTTAACCTTCGGATATGTGGTTGCTCCATTTCTTGGAGTCTTATTACATTATTTATTTTATTATTAATAGTTGCACTAGGTGTGCTATAGTGTTTCTTATCGGAGGCTTCAATCTCGCACTAGACGCGATTTGATGCTCTATTTGGAGGCTTTATTATTTTGCATGTTAAATTTTGTCAGGCTACAATCTTCAATTGTCGTGTTATATTTTAAATAACTGTCTTGATTACCGAATTTGGTTAATAACCATACATTTAGTTTCTGTCTTCGTATGCTTCGATTTGTTTGTATTTCGGAGTCTTGTGCTCCATTTCAGAGTCTTTATGCTCCCTTTGGAGACTTTTGCACTTAAGGTATGCTCCACTTCTGGAGTCTTTACACTCCCCGTGGAGAGTCTTTTGCACTCAGGTGCTATCTTAGGGTTAAAGCCCACTGGAGTCATCGTGCTCCACTTTTGGAGTCTTTGTACTCTACTTTCGGAGTATTTGCACTCCCCTTGGAGAGACTTTTGCACTCAAGGTGCGGTGTTGGGGTTTGGACCCTCTGATGCTTCAATACCGTGACGCTTTCTGGGACCTTGCCCCTCTAACGCTTCAGTTCTGTGATGCTTCTGGGGGTCGAGCCCAACTGAATTTGCTTCTATCAGGAATTCGAACGCTAAGGTTCAATCTCGGTAATTTAACCCTGTAGAGACTCGATTGCTCTTGTAGATGGAGATTTTATTGCTCCTGTGGTTGGAGACTTACTTGCTCTGTTAAGAGACTTGCTTGCTCCGGAAGGAGATTTTCGCGCTCCCGAAGGAGACTTTAGGCACTCTCGGTGCTGTCTCAGGGTTAGGACCCTATTGAGACTTTCTGCTCTGAATAAATGAGACTTTATTATTCTTGGCACCAGTCAAGCTACGTTGCCCCACTTTAGGGCTTTAGTTTCGCACCATTCGTGCTACGTAGCCCCACTTTAGGGCTTTAGTTTTGCACTGGACGTGTTGGGATGCTCCATATCAGAGGCTTTTAATGCTCCAATTATGGAGACTTTTGGTGCTCCCATGGGGGTGGAGACTTTAGTGCTCCGTTTCGGAGTCTTTCGGTGCTCCCATGGGGGTGGAGACTTTAGTGCTCTGTTTCGGAGTCTTTACGCTCCCTGCTTGGAGAGACTTTTGCACTCAAGGTGCGATGCTCCGTATCGGAGTCTTTACGCTCCCTGCTTGGAGAGACTTTTGCACTCAAGGTGTGGTGCTCCGTATCGGAGTCTTTCGGTGCTCCCATGGGGGTGGAGACTTTAGTGCTCCGTTTCGGAGTCTTTACGCTCTCTGCTTGGAGAGACTTTTGCACTCAAGGTGCGGTGCTCTGTTTCGGAGTCTTTACGCTCCCTGCTTGGAGAGACTTTTGCACTCAAGGTGCGGTGCTCCGTATCAGAGTCTTTCGGTGCTCCCATGGGGGTGGGACTTTAGTGCTCCGTTTCGGAGTCTTTCGGTGCTCCCATGGGGGTGGAGACTTTAGTGCTCCGTTCGGAGTCTTTACGCTCCCTGCTTGGAGAGACTTTTGCACTCAAGGTGCGGTGCTCCGTTTCGGAGTCTTTACGCTCCCTGCTTGGAGAGACTTTTGCACTCAAGGTGCGGTGCTCCGTATCGGAGTCTTTCGGTGCTCCCATGGGGTGGAGACTTTAGTGCTCCGTTTCGGAGTCTTTACGCTCCCTGCTTGGAGAGACTTTTGCACTCAAGGTGCGGTGCTCCGTTTCGGAGTCTTTATGCTCCCTGCTTGGAGAGACTTTTGCACTCAAGGTGCGGTGCTCCGTATCAGAGTCTTTCGGTGCTCCCATGGGGGTGGAGACTTTAATGCTCCGTTTCGGAGTCTTTCAGTGCTCCCATGGGGGTGGAGACTTTAGTGCTCCGTTTCGGAGTCTTTACGCTCCCTGCTTGGAGAGACTTTTGCACTCAAGGTGCGGTGCTCCGTTTCGGAGTCTTTACGCTCCCTGCTTGGAGAGACTTTTGCACTCAAGGTGCGGTGCTCCGTATCGGAGTCTTTCGGTGCTCCCATGGGGGTGAGACTTTAGTGCTCCGTTTCGGAGTCTTTACGCTCCCTGCTTGGAGAGACTTTTGCACTCAAGGTGCGGTGCTCCGTTTCGGAGTCTTTACGCTCCCTGCTTGGAGAGACTTTGCACTCGAGGTGCGGTGATTAAAAATGAACACACAATTACAAAGTTAGTAGCATACCTTTCGGAATCCGTCATTCGAAATTTCAACTTGAACCCATTCCGTTCGATGAACTCATTGAGGCTTTTGATATTTTTCAAGTGAGATTTCAACCGATGAGTGGAATTTGTGACATGATTGATTGCGCAACTTTCTCTTGTGATCGATTGTGTACCACAAATATTACAGATATATTCTAAACAGTAAGAAAATATTACAAAGGTGTTAAACAATAATGTAAATGCATGTATTTGCTCCCTTGGAGGTAGAGACTTTTCTTGCTCCCGTAGGAGACTGTTACTCGACTTTCGGAGTCCTACAAATATTACTAAATAGCAAAAATAACAAGACACGGGATATGTTATCATAAAACCGGGAAAGCATTCGGTCATCATTCGGAGGCAATTTGGTTCCGTAGAACTTCTAGGGACTTCATCCCTCTGATTTTCAGTTCCGTAGAACTTTTGGGGACTTCATCCCTTTGATTTCCAGTTCAGTAGAACTTCTGGGACCACGTCCCTCTGACTTTCAGTTCCGTAGAACTTCTGGGGACTACGTCCCTCTGTTTTCCAGTTTCGTAGAACTTCTGAGGACCACATCCCTCTGATTTTCAGTTCCGTAGAACTTCTGGGGACTACGTCCCTCTGTTTTCCAGTTCCGTAGAACTTCTGGGGACCACGTCCCTCGAGAGATTGTATATATAAAATGCTACAAATTCAATATATATTCAATAATCAAAGAAAGTTGGCGATGATACCTTTTCTGATGTTCGGATGACATCGGCCAAGAAGGCGAAATTGTAGATCGGCATATTTCAGTTCAGAAGGTGGTGGAGGTGTCGGTCCACTCTTCGGTTGACCGGATGGCGACTATTCATCAGTCTTCTCCGGTGATTTTGACTGCTTTCCAGTGGTCAACGGTCGTCGGCCAAGAAGGGAAAGTTGTAGATCTGGTGATTCTGCTCCCAGTGGTGATGGAGGTGTCGGTCCACTCTCCGGTTGATCGGACGGTGACTATTCATCAATCTTCTCCGACGATTTTGACTGCTTTCCGGTGGTCAACGGTCGTCGGCCAAGAAGGGAAAGTTGTAGATCGGCAAATTTCGCTTCTAGTGGTGGTGGAGGTGTCGGCTCACTCTCCGGTTCACCGGACGGTGGTTGTTCTCCGAACTTTGACGGCTGTTTTGGCTGTTTTCCGGTGGTCAGCGGTCGCCGGCCAAGAAGAGAAAGTTGTAGATCGGCAAATTTCGCTTCTAGTGGTGGTGGAGGTGGTGGTGATGCCCAGTCTTCAGTTGACCGGACGGCTATTCTCCAAACTTTGACGGCTGTTTTGGCTGTTTTCCGGTGGTCAGCGGTCGCGTCCAAGAAGAGAAAGTTGTAGATCGGCAAATTTCACTTCTAGTGGTGGTGGAGGTGTATGCCCAGTCTTCAGTTGACCGGACGGCTGTTCTTCAAGCTTTCCGGCGGCCGGTTTGACGTCTTTCCGGCGGTCGGCTGGTGGCGGTTTGGGTGGCTCTTCCGTTGCTCGTCGGTGAGCTGTGACTTGTTCACTTAGGGTACCCCGAAGTTTTTCTGGAGCCCCCTTCTTCTAGCGCCTAATGTTGAGACCAAAAATGAGTCAAATGAGGCTTTCAGAGCCTTTTGGATTTATGGCCACCCACCCACCCAGCCATTTCTGAATCAATTGAAAAGCCCCCCTCTCTTTGTTATAGAGGTGGCTATTTATAGATTTTATGCATGTCTTGCGTGTATGTACGGTATACGCATTATTATGTGTTATGCTATTTGTGTGTGTATATATATGATTATGTCTACCGAATGTTACACATTTGGGTCCAACATCGACTTTTTTTAATGTCGTTATAACATTTAAATTGTAAATGTAATAATATATTTACAAACACAGAATCTATAAAATGAATTCTAATGACTAGCCCAAGTATCAAAGGGCTCTAGCTCGTCCAGAAAACCCAAGAACCCCAAGACCCAAAGCACATCGTTGCATTTTATGATTATACTGTTTACTAAGTGATTATAATATAAATTGTCAAACACAAAACATATGTAATATGGATTCTGATTGAAACTGTTTATATCGACTTGTTAATGAAATTATATTTTGGAAATGATAATTGTATATAAATATATTCAAACACAGAATATATGTAAATTGTGTTATAATGACTAGCCAAAGCCTCAAAGGGCTCTAGCTGGTCAAGAGACAAGCCGAAGAACCCCAAGACCCAAAGCCACCATTACTGTTTACGATTATACTGTTTAATTAATGATTATCAAAATAAATATCAATCACGTAGGTTATGTAATATGGATTCTGATTGAAAGTTTGTATACATCTAAAAATGTAATTATTATTATATGTTCAAACACATAATATATGTAAATTGTATTCTAGTCGGTATTTTGCCCAAGAACCCCAAGACCCAAAGCACATAATAACAATCTACGATTATACTGTCTACTAAAGTGATTATATATACATAGTCAATCACATAACATATGTAATATGGATTCTGATTGAAACTGTTTATATCGACTTTTTTAGTGCAATTATATTTTAGTCATGGTAATTGTAAATTTATATATTCAAACACAGAATATATGTAAATTGTATTCTAATGACTAGCCCAAGCCTCAAAGGGCTCTAGCTGGTCAGGAGACAAGCCCAAGAACCCCAAGACCCAAAGCATATAATTACTGTTTACGCTTATACTGTTTACTGAATGATTATCCAATAAAATAGTCAATCACACAAGATTATCCAAATAAATAGTCAATCATACAAGGTATGTAAATATATAAAGATGTAATTATTATAATTTTCAAACACATAATTTATGTAAATTGTATTGTAGTTGGTATCTTTAGAATATGTTGTCATGCATTAAATAAAATCGTGACCACATTACATAGATAATATGTTCTAACTGATGCATATAACCTATCCCACCAACGTGTTGGTAGTAACCCACCAACGGCGTGCAATGCAGCTCAATAGTGTGCGTAACAGATGTTGGTGGGATACCACCCACACATTAACCGGCGATTCTTGATACATTGAATAAACTCGTGACCAAACAACAATTATCATCATACAAGAATAAACGACAATAAAACATAAATCTGGGGAGCAAAAATTATCCATCGAAACATGTTCAAGCAAATATATTTGTACATTTCAAAACTTTCATCCATAATGTAATCATGTTCATATTGAACCGTTGCAATCAAATCTAACATTGGCCATTAATGAAACACATTGCAGATCAAAGAATAAGCAACAGATAAATTCTCTTAGAAGAGCAAAAATTATCCGTCAAAACATGTTTAATCAAATCTGGTTTCATTTTCAAAACTTGCGTGCCGAAGGTAATCATATTCGTATTGAACCATTGCAATCATATGAAACATTGGCCATTGAACAAATAGGTACTATCACTATAAATCATCCATCCAACACACAACAGATCAAAGAAGAAGCAACACTAATAAATGCTTTTCGAATGTGGATTCTATAAAGAATAAGACACATATTTTTTATGTTCAATGTGTGCAAAAACATTTTTCAAACACTAATTACCCCAAAAACCCTTTAACAAACACGTGCAGAGATTACGAAACCAATCAAAACATCTTCAAACTTTCAGTACAAAAGCTTGAAAAAACCTACAAGAAACAAAATATAAACATTTACAAAGATCAGACCGTGCGATTTTCACAAACCTCATAGGTGTCAATCTTATCACATAAGCTCTCGTTAACAGAAGAATAGTTGCGTGATGGACAATGTTTAGTGAAAGGAACAACAGCGGCGTGATGAAAAGAGTTGTATTTAGGGTTTTAAATCGTGAATCCAAGACAGAGAGATGCTAATGTGTTTTGATAAGGGTAAAAAATGAAATTATATTCGGCTTTGCATTGGAAATTGTTGTAATAATAAATTTCATTGCATGCGTTACACATGGCTTTGTTTTAAATTCGGACCAACCCATGTCAACTAAAACAACCAATAGAAAGAAATATTTTAAAACTTGAAAATGAATAGTTTGAAGTTATAATTCGGCTTTACATTGGAAATTGTTGTAATAATAAATTTCAGTTTGTGCATGCGCGTTACACATGGCTTTGTTTTAAATTCGGACCAACCCATTTCAACTAAAACAACCAATAGAAAGAAAATATTTTAAAAAGTTGAAAATGAATAGTTTGAAGTTAAGAGATTTCCCACCTAATCAGTTGAGTATCAATGAGTACAATCTATGTTATTGAGAAATTAAATATCAACCAGCAAACTAAATTTTTATTGAAGCGTAAGAGGTTTGGATAAGCCTGTATCCCAATTGGCCACTCTTTTTATAAAATAAATAAATCAAAATCTAAAGCAGATGCTACATCATTATATTTTTGGAAGCCCTAAACTCTGCACATATTTTATGCCCTACATAGTTCGTATGTACACACCTAAATAAAAAATCCCGTTATAATTATTCGTTGGAAAGTGTAAACAACATTTCGTTTATGTAATATACTTTTTTTATAAGCTCCTTTCAGATTGATCTCAGCCGTTGATTTGTTTAATATAATGATCATAGCTTCACACTAGTTGCAGTAAATGGTTACCTCAATGTTACCAATCGGCCTACAAAATTAACATCTAAATATCAATTAGAGAACATTTTTGCTCACCCCGTTTCAAGGGAGGTAACCATTACCCCCCTCCCAAATGCATGACATGTGTCCAGGGAGGTAATTATGTTTGGGATGGGGGTAATGCTTACCCCCCTTGTAGGAGGTTGAGCAAAAATGGACTATCAATTATTGTCAACAAGCCTACAAAATTAGCATGGAAAAACGTAAGAGATATCAAATAGCCAGCCACCCTACGTAATGATTAATGATTGATGATTATTATATACTAATAACACCTTCCATGCATGTATACGATCTCTCTGTCCCAATTACTCCATTCTAAACCAGAAGCATAAAATCCTTCAGATTTTTTAAAAATATCTAAATTCTTCATATATACTTTTGAAGCCTATAAACAATGTCTTCAAGTGAAGAAATCCTAGGTTATTGGCAAACTTTGTGCAGCCCTGTAAAGTTTCGCGAAGTAGTGGACAATTTGACCGAAGAACAAAGAATGCGTGGAGGATATGGGATTCGGGGTGTTAATGAACATGAGTTGTCTTCAGTTATTTGGTTCTCTATGCAATATGTTGCTTACAGTGATCCAACCTGGCACACAGTCTGTAGTGCTCCACGGTAAGTGGATCCCAATAAGGTGTCAGATTTCTCTAAGGTGATGGGCTTGGCAGACGGCATTGATGAAGTCAACTGTGACTCTGAAGAGTTTGACGAAACTTGTATTAGAATGAAAGCACTTCTACAGAGTAGTACTGTTAAGGACAAGATTACACTCTCTTCCTTGCAAAAAAAACTACAGAGTATGAGGGCTGCAGATGATGATTTCAAGATTTCATTTGCTTTGTTTACTATTTCAATACTTTTATGCCCACCTACATCACCTAATGTTGACGAATCATTGCTGACCCAACTGAAGAATCCAAAATTAATCAGACAAGAAATGGGCAACATTTTCGTTTCAGTATTTAATGGATGGTGTGAGAAACATCAGAAACCGAGGTACAACATTTTTCCAAGGGTGCCTTCCTTTTCTTCAGATCTTTTATTGGGGATGTCTTTCGCAGAATAAAGTGTACGTGAACAGACTTAATGTTCCCTTGGTTGCTTGGACCAAAAACAAGGCTGAAGCAGTCAATAGGTTGGTGGACAATGATGACGTTATAGGTGGTTACTACAGCAGCACTATAGAGGTCGACGAGCCATACTGGTCTGTCATGCACGGGGTTTGGAACAAAGGATAGAAACAATGACAGAAAATCTCGATTCCATCGGAGTTTCACTCGATTATTTTAAAAAAGTCGAAGTACCTGACATGGTGAGAAGAATGGTCGAACCCTTACTGGAGAGTTTCAAGCTTGAAATTTTGAAATTGCTTCCAAACAAAGAATTGAGAGCTGAGCATGTCCATTGCAATGATATGGTATGGTTACTTACTAACTTTTTTAAAGTTTAACTCTGCATGTTTTAATTTACCCCGGCCCATGTTTACTATTTGTTGATATTACTTGTCAACATGTATCACTTAGGGAGATTGCAAAACCGTTGAAATAATCAGCTCCAGTACGAGTCTTTCTCACAAAGCAAGATTTTAACTGGACTAAACAGTCGGCAGGCAAAATCCACCGCAAGGGAAGAAGGATCAACCTGTAAAACTGAGGTTGACACACCTTCGAGACCAAATACCAGATTTTCCACGAGAACACTAGACTTTCCCCCAAACGACCCTCTCTCGTCATTTTCAAAAGAAGAACTTCATTTATTGAACGTATTGTTTAGTCACCCAACAACAAAAAATGGAAGGTAAAACTGTTATTGCATTGTTGTTGATCACTTTCCTCTGTAATAATCTTTATGCTTTGCGATGTATATGTCGGTTTTACATATAACTTAACGTTCAGAAAATTGTTCAGCATAACACATTTTATTATAGAAATCACGATTTATGTTTCTCGTGATTGTTAACCGTTTTTCCTTTCAGTCTCTCTGTCATTACTAATGACGATCTGCATCTAACTCGCGATGATATGGCCAATCTTTTACCTCATGGCTGGTTGAATGATAGCGTGAGCATACATACATTCCTTTCGTTTTTAATTTAATTATTTTTGTTTACATCCAATGTGTACTCACTTAATTTAAATAATTAATCATCAATTGTGCAGCTCATTGATATGGCCATGTACAATCTATCCCGTGATTCTTCAAAACGGGTGTGGTATCTGTCGACATACTTTTCGGTTAGCTGCTTAAACCCAACATTATTATTTTTAATTCTTCCTTTAACAAAACTTGTGGACAATATATATGTAGACGTTCATACCCTGCCCATTCATGATTGCAGTTTTGTGCAATTGCGTCACCCAGAAGTCAGTTGGCAGAATTGAGGTTGGTTGGACGCCTGAGCTATCTCACATTTTACTATGGGTCTGAGCGTGAATGCGACAAGGTTACGTTATTTAAATACAGAAATATTATTAATTTCAATACACAACAATATAAAAAAAAAAAAATCAATATGAGTCTATCACGTGTAACTTGGTGAAATCACTGAACTATATTAGTCCATGTGCAAATCTATATTCCCATGAACGAGGGGAGTGTGCATTGGTTCTTGTTGGTGATAAATGTTTCGATGAAAAAGGCAGAAGTCTGGGATAGCTTTCCCACGGATGAGCACAATGAACAAAGAATGCTGTCAGCAAAGAGTTGTGCGTATCCTGAAGTATTGAATTTTACTCAAGAATGAGTTTCTTATTTTTAATTTTTTTTATATGCAGCTTGCATTTCTGGACCGGTACTTTTCTGAAATCCTCGCTTTAAATTTTGAGTTCAAATCCTTTCTCGTCGAAGCATATGTTGAATGTCCAAAACAGCCTAATAGTTTTGATTGTGGTGTATTCCTGATCAACAATTGTGTGCATGGTTCCATTACATGGTTCGATCAGAGTAATGTACGTGGATTACGTATTCCTTCCCTATTAAAAAACACTAGATTATTATTTGTTTTTCCTGTGGTAACTAAATAAAATATTCTAACTCTTATCGATTGCAGTACAACTCTAGTATCACAGGATGAAAATTGCTTTAGATCTGGCGAACCATCACAGAAATCAAATGCTGAAAGAACTTTTAGAAACGCCAGTACGAGGAAAGCCAAGATTCATTGCAGTCTCTCCAAAAACCCCACAAATTCAATCGGACAAGCAACGCGGCTTGCTGAAAAAATATAAAAGGGAAAGGGGACAACACAGAGTGAGATTGCAAATTATTCAAAAGGTCTTAATATTGGTAAAAATTATCGACGTCGCGGTGGACCGGGAAAGGGGATAACGAAAAGTGAGATTGCAAATTATTAAAAAGGTCTTCATAGTGATACATTTCTCGACCTCGCGGCGGACCATGAATGCTCTCCATGATTGTTTGCTTGATAGCACACATTGAATGTACACAAACGAAGTTAAATTGCTTAAAGCATACCTAGAGGGGGGGTGAATAGGTTTTTACACCTTTTTTCAAACCATTGAACAAACATCCGTTTGTCCCTCAAGGTAGCCTTACACACAACACAATAAGCCAAGGTAGACATACATAGACAATACGATGACACAATCATAAGAGAAATGTCTAAGTATATCAACAAGTCATGTGAGGTAAAATATCAAATAAACATACAACAAAATAAGCTTGTATTTCATAAGATGTTCAATGTGTTACAAGAGTGAGCAAAATGTCACTAAACAAATATTACAATATACAAAAGAATCAATATACAAATTGATCTATAGAATGAATACACTAATCACACTATACAAAGACTTGGTTCACATTACATCACAAGTGAATATTATGAATCAAGACAATAAAATATACAATTAAAATATAAGAGAAGAGATAGAAAGAATTAACACAAGGGATTTTTTAACGTGGTAAAACCTCCAAGGAGGAAACATCCACGGGTTGAACTACAACCATTGGGTACTATATTATTGGAAAGTAAACATAGAACATTCACAAAGTGACCAATCTTTAGCTCACCCAACCTAGTGAAGTCTAAGCCTACCCAACCCTATTGGAAAGTATGAAATCCCTCAATGATGCGGAACCACCATATATTGGACAACACACTCAACCAACATCGATGGTAGATTAGAAATTCCTCAAGAGTGCATACACCTCCCGTGTACCCCGCTCTATCGGACTCTATGTCTAACCATACGCTTAGGCCTACCAATATATTAGCCAACTCCCTATCCAAGGCACTCTTGCCTCTAGGGAGCCTCCCATGCATGACTATCCGAGTCCTCCCGACTCTAGCCATGACTCCTTGCTTACCTATCCAAGTCATCCCGACTCTAGGCAAGTCTTCTTGCTTGGCTATCCAAGTCACCCCGACTCTAGCCAAGACTTCTTGCCTTTTACAAGGACTTTCTAGTGTGATCATGTGAATGCAAATGATGCAAACATTCATTTCAACATAGAACATGTGATCAATACATTTTATGGCACAAATAGACCTAAACATGTGAAAACACAATTAATCAAGTCTAGATGCAAAAATACATGAATAGAAACCTAAGCATGTGAAACACCTAACACATACACTCAAAGTCTCATTCACACACATAACACTTGAATCACAAAATGTTCATTAAGTCCTAATTCAAGATGCTATCAATATACAATCAAAGGCTAGATATATGAGTTTAAAATCAATCAATATACTAGACAAAAATATAGAGCAAGGTTTTGAGATTTACATCAATCAAAACCTATATTCTCTAAATCACAAACAAATACACAAATCCTTGATTTCTTCAATCAAAGGACCAAATCAAATCTCAAAGTCATTTTAACACAAAATTAATTCAATTAAGTATCAAACAACCTAAGATGCCATTCTAATCACAATACAACTCACAAACAAATGTAAAACCTAGAATCATAAAATCTAGTCAACATAAGTCCACAAATTGAGTTTCAATTGGAATGATAATCAAGCTACCTTTTCAAATAGCTTTCATAAAACAATAACATAGATATAGAAGAAGAAACCCCAAGCATTTGGAAGGTCAAATACAAGAAATCCCTAAGATGAGACCATTACCTCGGATTTTGAAGCTGGTTCGGAATTCAGTGATCAACCACTGGAAATCATGATCAAACAGCTACCAAACCACTTGGAGATGTTAGAGGACTCAAATACGAACACTCTCCAACTTGAATCACTCAAATCCGACTCCAGATGAGGAAGATATGGTGTTTCGAAAATCTAAAATTTCAGAGGAGAGGGCTGACGGGAAAACTGAATTTTTCTTCTTGAAAATTCAAAATGAGAGAGAGAGGGAAGAAATAGGAGGAGAGAGAAGAAGATTTTCGACCAATCACGTGGTGCCACGTCACCCCCAGGCCGTGGGGGGCGCGTGGCCCACACGGGAGTAGAGGGTGCTCTAGGCCGTGGGGCCCACGGCCTCAACCACGGCCAGCCCATGTGGCCCACGGCCTGGGCTGTCCTCTCCCGCGCTCCCTCGGTTCGTCGGCCCATATCTCGGGCGTCCGAACTCCGAATTTGAATCCGTTTTTGGATTACGAACCGTGACTCTCTCACGCACGAAAACGACTATACAACTTTGAAAAACGATTGAGAAATCATCTCGGAAATCATCGATGAAGTCAACACAACGTAAGAGAACGTAAAGTGGCATAGTCAACACGTTTGGACTCGAAACCTTATGAATGAGTAACCGAAACGACCGGAACTCAATAAGGCATTGAATAAGAACATGTTCAAGTCCTAAACACAAAATACAGAAACATACAAACACAAATACACACACATATGCTAGTTTCCGGACATAGTCCTAGAAAATGCAAAACACAAAGTTTATTAACTAAATGTGAATGCATGAGCATATTTTGCCAAGTGTGTGAAAGTGAAATGTAAATGAAATAAAATCATGAAGGGACACACAAGAATGATATGTGTGAGTGTGTGCCTAGCCTTGTAAGAGATAAGAGGACTTTGAATACCTTTGTAGACCGATAATGTCCGAAACTCTTAAAAGCTGGCAACTTGAACGAATAATGGTTGAGACGTCCTTCGTCTTCGAAATCCTTCATTTACTAACCACTAAACATTACAAGTAAAACACGTTTTGATATGGAATTAATGCCAACACTAATTATCAACCTAACACACATTTTGATTATTTGTTTTTAAAGTGTTAATCGATTGTGGACCTTGTTTTTTCTTTAAAATTGTTACATGTTCAGTGAGTATTTTTTAATCCTTATAACTACTACATAACTCGTCCATCCATACAGTTTCATACAATAATAAGTTTTAGTGAGCGTAATTATCCACAGAATAGAAAACAGTTCATTATATGAACAACCACATCATTTCTGATGTAATTACAAAATACCACGCTTCATAAGTTGTGATTACAAACAGTTCAGGATAAACAAACAAAAAAAAAAAAACACAAGAAACAGAATAACAAAGACAAAACAGAAACATCATGGATTACAACTACGTTGTTCAATAAGGAGAATCAAACGATTGCATTCCTCCATCAAGCTGTTAACTTCAGTGGTTTTGCTTCGACCTCCATCTCCAGTTTCATGATGCAGATATCAGCATCTTCGACCTTCTTATTCTCCTGTCTCCAATCCTCTACCAGGTTCCTGCAACGTATGCGCTCGTTCTCCAACGCACGTTCAAGAATAGTGTGTTTTTCCTTCCACAAATAAAAAATGGCATGATTGATGAAACCATTGGTGTTGGAATCCATTTTTCATAAATAAGAGAGAAACTCAAGTACATGCTCTATCTGATTCAAACACCCTTTATATATTACTTGCATGATTTGTAATTAAAAAGTAGATAAGTTAATTAACTGGACACCATATAATGACGGTGGTTGCTTGAACTCATAAATAAATGATATTCCAATCTTGTAATTAATCGTTTCAACTTACCACTTACATTCATGTACTTTAATCAATGCTAGACAACCTACCTACAATCTCACCAGGATTCAAATCATCTTTAAAAAAATGGTGTCTCAATTTGTGTGTACTCAACCAATTGGTCCATTTGTATACGTTTTTCGTTAAATGGCGGTGGTTCAGCTGAAACGATTACTGGGAAATCGTGTATCATTATTACTTCATCTGAATGCCAATTGATTATTTAAACAATATTAAAACAATATTAAAACTCAAGTAATCATTTGAAAATTTTATTAAAGCAATATTAAATCACAGTTTCGATAAATACAAAATGTCAACGTTAATTACGAAGAGGTGTGTATCGATATATGAATGGATATGGTTGATAAACATTTATTTTCACTTATTTCACTCTAACTACTCCTTATTCATAAACTCTGACGGTCATTTTGGTGTTGGCTCACATCCTTATCCTTAATTACAACTGGTTACCACTATGTAAGTCAAACAACTATTCAGAAGTCATAAATTACTACAACTATTGTACTCCTTCGTAATGATAGACATCAAAGTTCTATAAGTATGCGTTTTCAATTCATTTCAAGAAAACTGTTCTAACAAATGCGAAGGATGGATGCCGGAGATAGAGAGACTTTGGAGTTTTTGAAAGGGAAGGTAGCCATCGTTGAGAAAGCGCTCGAGCACGAGCGTCGTCGTTGTAGGAATCTGCATCGTGAGTGGATTGTGGAGAATGCTAGAGTCAACGATCGAGAGAAGCGCGTCATGCAACTGGAAATGGAAGTTGATGGTCTTGCAGATCAAATTTACTCTTTGATAGACCAATCCACCCGTTTAAGGACACGTTTGGCAGACCTTGATAACGTCTAAAGTAGCGTTATGTTTGTTTGTTTAGTTTTATTTGTCCTGGCGAAGTGTGCGTGCTGCCTTTTGTTTTTGTAATTGCATCGGATGTTATGAAAATATGTTTCCTTTACTTTAAGTGTAGTAGTGTTCTCCTTATTAACGGAATGCAAATTAATTTGTTTCAATATGATGTTTCATTGAACAATATGATGTTTCATTTCATTCAACTAACGCATGTGTGTGAACAAATTATGGTAATAAAATTAAAAAAATAATTTTAAAAAACAATAGTTTAATGAATAATTTCAATCTTCTTATTTTTAAAAAAGATGCCATCTTTCATATTGCTTTAATAAAAATTTTAAATGATTACTTGAGTTTTGTTAGAGTGAAAGAAGTGTAAAGCTGTAAAACGAAATATTTGACTGTAACTCCTCTGATAACATTGGTAAGGTGAAAATTGGCAAGGAAGGACACATTAGGATAACAATGTACATACTTCATAATAACAATATGATCACTTCAAGATTTACTAACTATAATATTAAGTAGTTGTCATATTCCATACGTAATATTGTTATCACCATTACAAACGTACTGAGTTCAAAGATTAATTGACGTCATAACTGTGTGATCATAAATAAACAACACCTTCAAGGTGTGATCAGCATTCAAAAAACGTCTTAGTCATTTCATCCCACCAGTTCTATTTGACATCATTACCCTGTGATCACAAATACAACAACACCTTCAAGGTGTGATCAGCAAACAAAAACGTCTTAGTCATTTCATCCTACCAGTTCTACTTGACATGATATTTTGTTGCAGTCATATTACCTAAATATACATTTATATGTTCAACAAGTCCATATTAGATCACAAACAGGAATTCATTTTTGCTTAGGTCAAACATAAAATTACACCAACGTATTCAAATCACCTTGCTGCTATTCTAGATGACTTCCTTGTCGATGCTTTCTTTGATGTCTTTTTCTTATCTTTTTTCTCTGCTAACTTCACCTTGTCCTTGGGTTGAACAATTGGAAGAACAACCTCTGTCTTCTTGGTATTGGGAGCTTTCTGCACCATTTTGTTTGGTTCAGCAATTGGCACTTTTTCCTTTCCACTGTTTGAGAGTTTTGTTGCTTCTTTAGCCTTCTTGTTAGGTTGATCACCATCTGCAGTTGGTTTTCTCTTTTTGTTATGTACAGCTTGCTCCGGGATATCCTTCAGTGTAACACTGTGAAGGTTGTCTTTCTTCTTCTTCTGTTTAGGAGATAGACTGTTGTTCCCTTCGGATGCATCACTGGCGCCAATTGCTTCCTTCCCCTTCTTTGATTTCGATTGCTTTAGCTAATTCACTTGAGTATCACAAGGTTGTTCTTCATCTCCTGTTTCCTCACTCACACTTTTTTGATCTCTTGTTTCCTCACTCACACTTTTTTGATCTTCTGTATCCTCACTCACTTTTTCATCTCCACTATTCAAACACATCACATTGTCGCCCCCATCCGTTTTCACACTGTCATCTCCTGATTCCTCCTTATCCTGCACACCCTCCGTTACATCATCTGCTTCTGCTACATTATATGTGTACATTATTCATAAAAAATGAAACGTAATTCAATAAGTTTAACATGCAACATACAGGGAAGCACAGTTAAGTATATACAGTAATTTAGAAGCATTCATGAAATAAGTTGACTTGTTAATTTTGTTTACAATATTTTTTAAACACAAAACAGCTTGTATACACTCACCTGGTGTCCTCTTGTCTGTCGTACCATCTGTGTATGTTATTCCATCTTCACGACCATCATCCCCATCCTCACTATCATGAGATCTACTGCCCGAACTAATGTTAACATCCGGTACCGATTTTGATGACGGACCAGACATTTTAAATTCTTGTTCGTTCGAAGTACCCACAACCAGATTCTAAAAACAAACCAATATAGATAATCATAATTTTAAAAAGTGGATTGTATTTCTGTAAACTTAATTTCAAACAATGGTAACTAAACACATTTTTAACAATAGTAACCATACCGCAGCATCAGTGGTATGGAGCTTATTAACCTAGCCCTCCATCACAAGTTGTGTCAATCCAGAAATCATAGTGAGCAGTTATTTCACTTGGGCAATGGACACCTATCTCACCAATAATTAAGCTATAGGCTCACTTATGTTAACCAAAAAACACAAATCATTACACATAAATGTAATAAACAACTCACATATTTTATTCGATCAGGCACTGGTAAGTGGTGATTGTTCTTAGGAATTTGTAGATATTTGCAAGTGAATCCGGAATTCGTGCGCCCCATCAGGGGGAGTTGCCAAGGTGGCAACTCCAATTGTCCGACAGATTTATGGTCTACTGTATCCTCCTGCCCATAGATAAACATAACATAACAAATTAAGAACAATTACAACATGCTAGTGGTATTTCAAGTGTACTATTGGTTATTGATAATTTTTGGATAAACTCACCGTATCATCAAGGTACTTTTTAAACCTTATGTGCCGCTTTACGAAATCTCTGTAACTATTTGGACCACCATCAGGCTCAAGGTACTCAAGCGCATCCACGGCCACAAAACCTGATTTGGCCACTTCTTTTGTTATTGGGTAGTCCCCAAGCATGGATGGTGGTGGCACCTTCGGAACACGTGGTGATATCAATCTCAAGCTCTGAACAGATACACGCTCTCCTAGGTACCATGCTGGGCCGCATGGCCCATCCAAAAGAACCCTACTCTTTGTGTACTGTGAAGATTGCCGTACATATGTCGGCAACTTGTCCTGGTCCGTTCCCCATGGGTGCATGTTTACCTCCTTCCGTCTAAGTTTCCTCAACATATCCTTTAAATCATCGTAATCAAATTTCTTCTTCAAAGAGCCCCATCCTTTTGCCCGAGGAAACGACTTCTTATCTATCAAGCATGTCACCAATCTTGCAATAGGTTTTATGTATTCACAAGCCCAAATCTGGTTAGCAAGCAACAGATCAATCACACGAAAATTGTTAAAATACCACAAACTTAATTAGTAAATGTACATTTTAAAATACATGTCCAAATCACAATACCTCCCAGGCCCTCCAAAATCCACCGGTGCTTTGATTCTTTCTCACAATAGCATCCATATTTTTGTACA
The DNA here is from genome assembly GCA_030490815.1 of Acer saccharum. Classification (NCBI taxonomy): domain Eukaryota; kingdom Viridiplantae; phylum Streptophyta; class Magnoliopsida; order Sapindales; family Sapindaceae; genus Acer; species Acer saccharum. The sequence continues at coordinate 11,840,553 of CM059870.1, forward strand.
GAGTAGACAAGGCGGCTCCGCCCCAATTGTACTGACCTATGGATGATATGGCTTTAAGACTTGGCAGGTAATAAAGGTTGACAACTCCAGCTTTGTCACACAGTAATGTGCCTGATAGCAATGCCAAGATGAAAACCCGAGTCAGTCTTTCAATGTCTTCCACAGTCATATTGTTCCCACCAAAACCTTTATAAGCTGCATAGATATCCACAAAAGGAACCCTTTTCATCTTGGCTAAATTAGCCATAGGCTCTCCAAACCACCTCACCAGCTCATCCACCTTCTTGTAAGCATACACGTCATACTCCACCGGCATTCCAAAAACAAGTATGCCAATTATTGCGCTAAAATCCGATGGAGTCATCGTCATCTCCCCAAATTCATCAAAGTGAAATGTATGGGTCGTATCCCACCATCGGTCCACTAGGGCCCTCAGTATTGTTCTCTTTCGATAGCTGTATTCATTTCCTAAAACCTTCACAAATTCTCCAAAACCAGCTTCTGCAACCTTTAACTTCACAGAAGCAGGCAATTCTTTATACCACTTATCACAAAGTATCCTGTTTCCGCATCCCTTAGTCTCCCACTTATAGGCTGCAAGCAAAAGACATTGGTAATGAATAATTAAACAATTACTAACAATGGACAAAGTTTTCAATTAAAATTGTATACTGTATATGCATACAATAGTTACAAAATTTTTTTTTTCCTAAACATTAAAACAAGTAATCATACATAAAGATAGCCATACTTACATTGATCACTACGTGCATGTGATGATCAATGTGGAGTTGATTCTTCCTAATGTCCCGATTCCCACACAGCTTCCATGACTTGATTCCATACTTCGCTGGGAACATTCCACCTGAACCTTCCGCTATGGTCGACATGGAATCCTGCTGTCCCCTGGTAATCTGCTGCTTACCCTTTCCACTGTCCTGTTCTGTCATCTTATGGTGCTTTCTCTTTCCACCCTTTTCCATTATAATATATATGAAACCTCTAGAAATCACTAATATAGAGAAATCAGTCAGAAGGTATCACCGGTGGAAAAATTAGAAGCAGATATCACTGAACAAACACATTGCAAAGAAGATTATAGAAGAGTGACTTAGGGTTCATTGGTATACCATTTAAAACCCTAATTGACAATGGACAAACTACAATTAACAAACTTGGCATGCAAAATTATTCAACAAACAACAATCAATATAACTGTTACATGCAAAATTATTCAATAAACACGAACATGCAAAATTATTCAATAAACACGAATCAAGATACCTGTTACTGAAATCGGCAAATTTAACAACAATAAAGAAAATACCTTTTACTAAACTTGGCATCAAGTATTATTCAACAAATGAGAAACAAGATACCTGTTACTAACTCGGCATGCAAAATTATTCTTGAAACAAGAATCAAGATAAAGCATATCGAATTCCTTCAGCAAACACAACAAAAACAAAAAAACATTACAAAACAAGGTTGAGAAGAGAATGTGCGTTGACCGTAGTAGCGTGGAGTCAGGATTATAGATGTATGGGAAGGCTTCAATGTTGCTGAAGAGACGAATTCCAGTCTTTGGGCAGCTCACATCAACCAACTTCGAATTCTTTTGATGAGTTTTTTGGGTTTATATTTGGGGATTTCCTAATAACTTTTGTGAAACTAACTTTCTAATACCTTAAGGCTTAAACCCTAACGCTTCGTATAACAAACACGACATTTACACGCAATTGGTACTTTTAAAAAAAAAAATTAGGTTTAGGTTTGTGCAGTAAATCCTTTTTTTTTTTTTTTTTAATTTTTTTATAAAGATTAATGCTACAAATCCCAACACTTGTGGTAGTTAAGTTGTCATTTGATGAGTGGATACACATTAAATGTTGTGTCTAATCCCTCTTTTTATTTTATTTTATTTTTTTTATTAATTATATCTTGATAGAGTGCAACTTTGCTCACCCCTTTAACTAGAGGTAAGCATTACTCCCCACCTTAGGTGTTGCCACGAATCCCAAACTTAACCCAAAGTCCAAAGTTAACCCAACACCTGAGGTGGGGGGTAATGCTTACCTTTAGTTAATGTGGATGAGCAAAATTGCACTCTTCACTGATCCTGATCTATTGTCATAGGTATTTGCTATTTTTAAAAAATTTTAATAAACTAAGATTAAAATTGAGATTCACTATTACTATTATATGTTTTTTTTTTTTTTTAAATATATAAAAGTCAACAAATACATTCGGTGCATTCAATATTTGTTTAAGGAGTTGCTTTCGTTTTAGGTAGAAGATTTTTTATAAGTAAATCTTCTATCACGTATAATACAACGAGAAGTCACTATTTAGTTTGGGGTCCGGTCAAGCAGGCTATTACACTTTCTGGTGTGATCACACCAACAAAAACTGCTTTATTTTTCCGTGAACATAGCATCTAATAGTTGATTACCTAAACTGTGATTGAAAGAACTAAAATATTTGATGACAAAGTATATTTAAAAACAAACAACAAATTCACAATAAGATGCCTAGGTCCAATATAGGTTTCACATGCAGTGGAGTAAGACTGACCTGAATTTTTTTCAATTAATAATGCGTGTGGGAAGTGTGCAATTGGTAATTAACCAAACACTAATTGACCATAAACTAGAAATCAATAATAACCTATATTGCATTTTCGAGAAAGTAATACAGATATTGATCATGCATTGGGCAATTACTTAAAGCAGATATTGAATTAGCTGCATCTCTTTATCCAAGGACACATTATTGATGCTTTTAATACACGATTGGGATTTTGGTTGGATGATTATGCTATTTTTAATTTTTATTTTTGACAACAAAAATTGGAAATGGAATCACTCTTTCTTATAATTATTTACGTCTGTTGGTGATCCCTGATATAATCTTTATACGGATATATTTTTAAACTGGTATTGTTCATAGATTAAATCAAGGGTTCAACATATAAATTACCGAAAATTCAAGCAAATGTCCTTCGAGGTCTAAATAATGAATGTATTCAATTATGAAATAATAGAACACATCATTCCAGGTTTTTTTAAACTAAAGGGAATTCCTCAAAGAGTTCATACAATGACCAAGCGCACTATATCTGATGTCAATCAGAATACTAACAAACCAAAAAAGCTATGATTGACAGATCTTACACACTTGAACGGTGTGATTGCATAGAAAATAATTTTTTGAAAAAAAAATACTAATCAGATGGCCTGGTCCAATCAACCCAAAATATTGCAATGGAAAAATACGAACATAGCTTACTCATAGGAAAGTTTCAGTTGCTCACGGCAGGTTGGGTAGTTGAGTGCCTTCTCGAACCACTTGGTGATACAAGTATGATGATAAATATGGGAGCATGGCATCAAAACAATTTCCCCTCCCGATGAAAAAAATTCTTCAAAACAAATCACACAATGTTCTCCCGGTAACGAACCCTTATCAATTTCCATCTTTATCAATTCTGACTTGAACAAACTTTCTTCTTTCATAGAGAGTCGAAGCACAATCCCAATTTGCACCAAAATTGGTACAACTTTGTACTCTGGCATAGTACAGGCTATAGACATTGACATATCCACAATTATTTTCGTCATAGTCTGTTCAACGTCTTTTGGCAGGTCACTACCGGAAAAGCATCCACGCAACTTACCTGACAATGAATATTCATCTTCTGCGTAAAGATTATCAAATTGGACGTGAAACTCGCATTGCATTGCGTCGTCTTCAATTGCTAAAGTGCGATTCGGATAAACAAGCTTAGTGGTGTAGTAGAATTGCACTGTGAAGAAAAAACCTTGTGCCAGATTTATCTGTTGTTCCGGAACTGCAATCGAATCATCTACATGTTCCACTGTCCGGAGTTGGAATCGGTAATCTCCACAGTTTCTGCAATATATCATCTTGATTGATAATGAAGAATATGTTGCACTTACTTAACCAGTGAAACATACATAAGGAATGTTGACTCTTCATCTTGACTGTTCAGCTGCCATCTTTATTCATACAGATGACATGTGGGAGCCTTTTTTAGTTTCAATATAAAATTCGTTTGCTGCTTTGTGGTGGGAAGCACATTGATGACATATTAAATGACTTACCACATGCATAAAAAAAAAAAAAAAAAATTACTACTATGTGGTATGATATATTGATATCGACATTAAATAGGTACTAATTTTATACTTATACAACAATATATTTGTAATGCCGTTATACCTAATACATTTCAATCTATATACTTGATTATATGAACATAACACATTATGTATGTTAATTTTATAACTAATATATGTTAATTTTTAAAACAGTTCTTTATATCTCCTAAATGTAGTTATGATTTGTCAATGTTAAGGTTAATTGTGTAATTTTATCAGTTTATAAATAAATTAAAATGGAACCCTAATCTCATTTGTACGTCGTTCATCACTTCAACCAAACATACCTCTCTCATTCTCTCTCTCTATCTGTGAAAGCAACTAACGAGAAATGGCAGAGGTCATTATCTATACTAGGGAAGAGTTAGAACGCACTATCCAACATCTTCATGATCGTCTAGAAGCATTGGCCAGTAGCAAATATCAGAGGTCAGTTGTTGGTGATTCCAACAATCTGGGTTTGGAGAGGGAACATTTGCTACGAGGTATACAACGTCTTAAAGACCGTCAAGATGAATTGTCCACCACCATTTATCGCTGTCCATCTATTGTGAAAATCAAGTCCAAATCCTTTTCGGGTTCAGATGTTGCTGGTTCCTACCAGTTTGGTATGGAGGACGGTTTCAAGTTGCTTAAGGATTATTTGAAGAATATTAAACTTGATGGTAATTGGGATGAGGTTTGTGGAAATAATGCAAAGGAAATGTTGAACAAGTGATGACTCTTTTATCTTGAACAAGTGATGACTCTTTTGTTATTTTTATATGTTTTTGTATCTGTTTTTTTTTTTTAATGGTTTTTGTCTGTAATCACACCAGAAAGGTGTTGTTGAATTTGTGTTGACATCTCTGAAGATGTTTAGGTGTTTTTATTCTCACCATTTATGGTGTGGTTGACTGGTTGTGTAATATCGTATGTTTGATCATTGTCATTGTATTTCTGGTGATTTCATGAGGGTTGGAGGTAATTGCAGATGACCTTAAGGAATATAATATCGTATAAAGTATACTTGAAAAGTAATGGTGTTTGAACAAATTTTCAGATCGTAATTCAATTGATATGATAGATCCATTGAAAAAAATAATTCAAACTGTCTACACAATATCCAATGGATTTGGTGTTTGCGATTACAAAATTTTTCTTCAGGATATGCTGACCACTTAAATAAATTAATTATTTAAACATAATTTTTGATTAGGATATATAAATATAAATACATTACTCATTTAAATATTACACTGTGTAGAGTAAATAATAACTATTATTAATGGGAATACAGAATCATGATTTTGATGTTAAATGGAGAAAATGCAATGATATTAAAAGAGTTGAAATTAATTTTAGATGAACATCAATGTAAACTTGTAAAGTAACATTAAAAATCCGCGTGGCAAGTGTGCAATTGGCTTGGCAAGTAAGGAGACATTAACTGGCCATACAATACGAAGCAATAAAAACCTATATTGGCTTTTGGAGAAAGCAATACTATCTTTTTGTCTTCCTATTTAATACAAATATTGATCATGCATTGGGTAATTAATTACAGCATAAAGATTTTAATTAATTTTAAACACTGATCACGCATTGGGCAATTAATTACAGCCTATTGATTTTAAATACTGATCATGCATTGGGCAATTAATTACAGCCTATTGGGTTATCAAAACATAAAGATTTTAATTGATTTTAAATACTGATTATGCATTGGCCAATTAATTACAGCATATTGGGTTATCAAAACATATACCGATCATGCATTGGGCAATTAATTACAGCATATTGGGTTATCAAAACATAAGATTTAATTGAGTTTAAATACTAATCATGCATTGGGCAGTTAAGTAAAGTAAAGCCTAACTTAACTACCTTGGGCAGTAAAGCATTGGGCAATGCATTGGGCAGTAAAGCATTGGGCATTGGGTAATTAATTACAGCATAAAGATTTTAATTGATTTTAAATACTGATCATGTATTGGGCAATTAGTTACAGCCTATTGGGTTATCAAAACATAAAGATTTTAATTGATTTTAAATACTGATTATGCATTGGGCAATTAATTACAGCATATTGGGTTATCAAAACATAAAGATTTAATTGAGTTTAAATACTGATCATGATGTTTTCAGACTATTCATTGAACAAATTTCGTAGGGAAATGATTCAGTTGATATTGGACCGTACAAATTTGTCATCCTCAGAAAATTGTGTAAATGTAGTTATGATTTGTCAATGTTAAGGTTAATTATGTAATTTTATCAGTTTATAAATAAATTAAAATGGAACCCTAATCCCATTTGTACGTCGTTGATCACTTAAACCAAACATACCTCTCTCATTCTCTCTCTCTATCTGTGAACGCAACAAATGGGATTAGGGTTCCATTTTATTTATTGATAAACGTATGGTAAAATTACACAATTAACTGGTTGGATATGGTCAATCTGTTGATTTGATGGACTGATTTAATGATTTTGAAAAATGAAGCAAATAAATTCAAACCGCCATCACAATATCCAATGGATTTGATAGATGCAATCTGAATTAAATATTCTTCTAAGATTTGCTGACAGTAGTTTCTATATAATAATTAAAACAATTTCAATTCGATTTCACATCACAAAAACCAACTGAATTAAAAAATATTAAATAAGTTGGTTCAGCCCAGAAGATTAATTGAAAAACGAGATGATGATTAATAGTTGTTGGTAATATCAACTTGCACTACAAAAGATGTAGTAATAAATAAATACGCCTTCACTCTATCCAATGGATTTGATGGATTACAGTTGAATGAAATGTTTTTGTAGGGATTTGCTGAGTTAAGTAAAAATATAATTATTGAAACACTTCGTATTCGTTTCCACATCAAAAAAATCAATTGAATTACAAAAATATTAAATAAGTTGGTTAACAGGAAAAGATTAATGGGAAAACGAGATGACTATTACATTAACTTTTTGGTAATTTAAAGTTACACTCCAAAAGATGTAGTAAATACATAAATATTTATAAAATTTATTGCGGTGGTTCATCTGAAACGATTAATGGGAAATCGAGATCATGATTACTTCATCTGCATTCTAAGTAATTATTTAAACAATATTATAATCATTAGAAAATTGTATTAAGCAATATTAAATCGTATTACGGTTTCAACAAAAACAAATTGTAAACGTTAATGGTTGATGATATCTTTTTTATTAATAGCTGATGATATCTTGTTTTAAATTATAATTACGTTTACAAAAGTACAAGTTAATTCAACTATATCAATTAGTCCTGAAATAATAATTCAAATTCATTGAATCCAATCAACCCAGATATCGATCGATCAATCAATAGGTATGTTTTATAAACGCAACTAAACCGATCAGTTTAATAAACACAAGTAATAAAGACGTTATATTATTAGAAAAAAAAACAAACACACCTTTGTTCTTCTCACGAAGAAACAAACAAAAGAAATTTACAAAACATGATCATGAATCCAAAAAAAAGTCCAAGGTGTGATTAAAAGCACTTTAAAAAGCACTTTACATAACAAAAGAGTGAAAAAAAAAAAAAGGTACCAAAAACTGCATCAGTCCTTCAACATATCCTTTGCATGACTTTGGTCAACCACATCCCAATTACCTTTCGGATGAACCTTCTTCATATAATCCTTAAAAAGATTAAACCCGTCCTCTATACCTAGATTGTAAGCACCAGATACATCCTTTCCAGTAAAACGTTTGAAATTGATTTGATCAACAGCAGGGTTGCAATAAAGCTTATGGTTGACTGCAATTATATCGCGTTCCAGTTTCTGAATGTCACGAACCATCTTCTCTTGATTATCATGGTCGGAGTTGGAGTCAGTTTTCAATTTCTTTGTCGAAGTTGGTGAAGCGTTTTCCATAGTGGAGAAACAAAGAAAAATCAGATTTAAAATACACAGAGAGAAAGAGTAGATAAGGAGACAAAATGTTATTTGGTGAATATATATATAGAGTAAACATAAAGAATAGTCACAATTTTTGGCATTCAATTCGGTGCCAAACACCTGGAATCCAAAACAGTCAGAGTAAATATATAATATATAAGTCATAATTGTTGGCATTTGGTGCCAATCAGACCCTTTGGAATCCAAACCGGTGTGACATAATTTCATACAACTTAAGAGTATAGTTCAGTAATATGTTACCGTATACAATCTTATTCAACTTTGATTGCAAATATAAAATATTATACTGTGAGTTTAACATGGGACCATGCATGAATTGAACAATTATACACATTACTGATAACGTACATAAATGACTATATGGGAAAATGAATTGACCTGTTGTAACTAATATATATTAACTCGTCATTTGTAGTATTGTGTGCATGTGGGAGGGGAATCATATGATATAGGTATAACATTAATATCCTTTGATATAAACATTACACTATGAATGTGCATTCAACACTTTATTTGCATATGGGGACAACAATTGGATAGTCGGACAACGATTTGTACTACCGTTATAACTAATAAATTTCAATTAATATGAATGACTATATGGGAAAATGATTTGACCTGTTGTACACATGTACGAATAATTCGGTAACTAATATATGTTAACTCGTCATTTGTAGTATTGTGTGCATGTGGGAGGCGAATCATATGATATAGGTATAACATTGATATCCTTTGATATAAACATTACACTATGAATGTGCATTCAACACTTTATTTGCATATGGGGACAACAATTGGATAGTCGGACAACGATTTGTACTACCGTTATAACTAATAAATTTCAATTAATATGAATGACTATATGGGAAAATGATTTGACCTGTTGTACACATGTACGAATAATTCGGTAACTAATATATGTTAACTCGTCATTTGTAGTATTGTGTGCATATGGGAGGGGAATCATATGATATAGGTATAACATTGATATCATTTGATATAAACATTACACTATGAATGTGCATTCAACACTTTATTTGCCTATGGGGATAACAATTGGATAGTCGGACAACGATTTGTACTACCGTTATAACTAATAAATTTCAATTAATATGAATGACTATATGGGAAAATGATTTGACCTGTTGTACACATGTATGAATAATTCGATAATTAATATATGTTAACTCGTCATTTGTAGTATTGTGTGCATGTGGGAGGCGAATCATATGATATAGGTATAACATTGATATCCTTTGATATAAACATTACACTATGAATGTGCATTCAACACTTTATTTGCATATGGGGATAACAATTGGATAGTCGGACAACGATTTGTACTACCGTTATAACTAATAAATTTCAATTAATATGAATGACTATATGGGAAAATGATTTGACCTGTTGTACACATGTATGAATAATTCGATAACTAATATATGTTAACTCGTCATTTGTAGTATTGTGTGCATGTGGGAGGCGAATCATATGATATAGGTATAACATTGATATCCTTTGATATAAACATTACACTATGAATGTGTATTCAACACTTTATTTGCATATGGGGACAACAATTGGATAGTCGGACAACGATTTGTACTACCGTTATAACTAATAAATTTCAATTAATATGAATGACTATATAGGAAAATGATTTGACCTGTTGTACACATGTACGAATAATTCGGTAACTAATATATGTTAACTCGTCATTTGCAGTATTGTGTGCATGTGGGAGGGGAATCATATGATCTAGGTATAACATTGATATCCTTTGATATAAACATTACACTATGAATGTGCATTCAACACTTTATTTGCATATGGGGACAACAATTGGATAGTCGGACAACGATTTGTACTACCGTTATAACTAATAAATTTCAATTAATATGAATGACTATATAGGAAAATGATTTGACCTGTTGTACACATGTACGAATAATTCGGTAACTAATATATGTTAACTCGTCATTTGTAGTATTGTGTGCATGTGGGAGGCGAATCATATGATATAGGTATAACATTGATATCCTTTAATATAAACATTACACTATGAATGTGCATTCAACACTTTATTTGCATATGGGGACAACAATTGGATAGTCGGACAACGATTTGTACTACCATTATAACTAATAAATTTCAATTAATATGAATGACTATATGAGAAAATGATTTGACCTGTTGTACACATATACGAATAATTCGGTAACTAATATATGTTAACTCGTCATTTGTAGTATTGTGTGCATGTGGGAGGGGAATCATATAATATAGGTATAACATTGATATCCTTTGATATAAATATTACACTATGATTGTGCATTCAACATTTTATTTGCATATGAGGACAATAATTGGATAGTCATATGATAGGGAAGATAAAACATTATTTTATTTTATTTTTATTCTTAAATGGATTCGGGATATTAAAGAAATGAAAGAGGAATAAACATGTGCAATAAATGCATCATTTGAGATAATGTTTTATATTTTATGGTGCAATAAAAAAACCTAAAACTCTAAACAACATAAATAAAACTGGATAGTCATATGATAGGGAAGATAAAACATTATTTTATTTTATTTTTATTCTTAAATGGATTCGGGATATTAAAGAAATGAAAGAGGAATAAACATATGCAATAAATGCATCATTTGAGATAATGTTTTATGTTTTATGGTGCAATAAAAAAACCTAAAACTCTAAACAACATAAATAAAACATTTAGAAACCCTAAAACTCTCTCTCTCTCTCTCTCTCTCTCTCTCTCTCTCTCTCTCTCTCTCACTCTCACTCTCACTGTCTATCTCTCTCTCTCTTTCTCTCTCTCTGTCTATCTCTCTCTCACGTCTGCTGTGTACATCCATCGATCTTCAAACAATCTTCAAACAATTTACAACCCGCAAGGTTGGTTACATTTTTTTTCTGTTATTTCATAACTTCGGATTAATATTTTGAAATTTAATAATTTCGATTTAATATATTACAATTTGTTGTGATGATTATTGGTTTTCATATGTAATTAGAAGAAGCAAAGATGAAAATTTATACTCGACTATGTCTGATAATAGTGTGCTGGTTTATCGCGTTCATACCTAGATGGTGTAGCCACGTTTTCATGATTTTTAGTTTGTTTAAAGTTAACCCGACTGTTGTATTTAAAAAAATTGTCTTAATTTATAGCTGCAGCTAAGTTTGAACTTGTTTAAATTTTATATATAATCTTATTCTGCGATATTATACTTGTGTAATTAGTGTTTGCATGTACTTGATCTGACTTTTAGATTGTTATTTTTGAAAATTAGATAAATCTGGCTATTATGATAGCTTTTTTTTATTGAAAAATAGTAGTAGTTGCAATTTGTTTGTTTAGTTGGGGAAGGTTTTATTCATATTCTCTCACTTGCACAATAAAAGGTTTTGTTAATGTCATCTTCCTCTTCTTCAAACGTACGTGGGTATGGGGAGGGAAAATGCAAATGTGGGCTACCATTGAGAGAATATCTAGCCATAACACCTTGGAACTATAAGAGACTATTCGAAGGGTGTTCCAAAGGAAAGGTTAGTGAACTATAAGTGACTGTTTTAATTTATACTTATATAGATTGATTTATGAACTAATAGAGCTTACATTTCTTTCTGGTTTTAAACTACAGAAAGAATTTGGTGCATGCAATTACTTCAAATGGTTGCCTGAAGTACCGGTTACAATTATCCCAGCTGATATCTCATTGAATGAAGAATTGCAGAGGTTACAAAGGGAATTTCATAGGTCGGAACGACTTCATCGGTTCTACGAAAGCGAAAATATGGGCTTAACAAATCGTGTTCGGGTGTTGGAGTTTGATTTGGCTAAGAAAAGGGCAACAATTCAAAAAACTAGGGCTTTTATATTTCTATCTTCGATTGCCATTCTTTGGCTACTTTGTAAATGCCCATACAATGTGTAGTGTGGAGTAATAGAAAATATCAAATATTATATACCCTGTAACGTAAAATTACTATGGTTCCTGTAATTTCATTTTATTTAACGTGATCGCATTGTTTCTATAGATTCATAGTACTGTGTTCTTCATATTAGGTTATTTATGTTGTACCTTATTAATTGCAATCAGAGGTAAGGTAAGTCCAGGTTTTGAGTTGGAGGATAATTTTTTTTTTTTTGAAAAAGCCCAAACAAGGCGCCACAAGCCGGCAAAAACCAGACACAGCTGGGAAAGGAGAAAAACAAAACATGATAAAACAAAGAAAAGCAGAGGAAAACGAGCAGAGAACACCACAAAACAGTTGGAGGATAATTTTGGTTAACTATGCATATGGCAACTTTTATAATCATTAAAAACTTCTAGGCCGTCTTTGAAGCAGTTGTTCGGCTTTAGACACATAATTATTTAATTCGATCGTTATTCTCTAAACATAATCTAAAACTTTTACATTTACGAACAACCTCTTTAAACATTTTGGCTCATTGTGGCCTAGTACAAAATATGCAAACCACATGGCTCGCTGTGGCCCAGTGGCCCAGTTAAATTTCAATGGAAGTCATCTAGACCACATGGACACATAATTTGCATATAGAAAATTATGTGTCAAAATTATGTGTCCTTGTGGTCCAGCTCAAAATCCATAAATCAAAGAAAGTACATGTCAATTAAAATCATACAACAAACAACTCAAACAGAATTATCAACACAACAAACAATAACAAAAGTAACTAACATTCATGAGAATTAAATAACAACCCAGTGACAACCAAATACATATAACAAACAAGACAAATGAAAAAAATCCAAATGCATCATCAACCCAAAACACTAATGAAAGTGACTAACTGTCTGATTCTCTTTTTGGACAATTACGCCAGTCATGCCCAGAAATGTGGCATATACGGCACTGATTTGGTCTTTTACACTTCTGCGGCTTGCCTGCTGGTGTAGTAGGTGCAGTCGAACCAGTGGGTCTGCCTTTGATCTTCACAACATTTGGATCTTTTAAAATTTGGCTCTTTGTACTAGAATCATCACCATTTTTGTTGCAATTATTTCGGAACTCATCATCCAACCCTTGCAGAGTATTTCTCAGAATATTGAGTTCCCTTTTAATCAAATTGAAACCTTCTTCGGTTTGGCTCCCACGGTGACAGATATAGTTGCACTCTGCACTCAATGAAGCGAACCGGGCAATATCAACACTCTTCGAACAGTCATCGTCGGGCTGGAGATGGATACGAACGTCATCTGCAGCTGATTTCGTCCGCCTCTTAATATCAAGGACTCTGGAATCTTTGTAATGTTCTCCACTTTCATAACATAAAACATATGACAGCAGGGAATTCCTTTATTTTGTAACAACTTGCATTCACACGAAAGTACTGGCAGATTGTGCTTTAACGAATCTCAATCACCATCCTCAACGACTTGCTGAAAATCAATTCTGTCCCTATAGTAAAAAACACTCACAGTCTTTTTATATGGAGAATCATATTCGGTGAGAACGTATTCGACTTCATTCTCCTCATTCCATGGTGCAAAGTGTGAATACTTTATTGAATCATTGATCTCTTTAGTAATGTCACAGTAGATACGATAAGTGTAGATGGAAGATGCATGCTTCTCCAACGCCTTCATGTGGCTTAAGATAACTGGACTCTTAGTGTTTGAAGCATATTCGTCAGTAAAAAAATTGTTTCTTAACCTCATGAGTGCCCTGTCGATTTGAGGGAATAAGTTGAACAATTTCTCACGGCTGCAAACATATTCTTTCATGTAATTATTCATTGACTCTGATCTTTGAGTGCTGCGCATTCCGGCAAAAAAATGGCCCTTGGAATATGTTTCTGCCCATCTATGCCTCTTTTCGTACATCATATTAACCCAAACGTTGTCTTCCAGACCGTGTTGTTTTATCATTTCATTCCAACATTCATCGAATTTGTCCTTGTCTATGTGGTCAAAGATGAAGGATCTAAAGGCTGATGACTTCTTAGGGCCGTTAATGTGAGCACATGCGTTTCTTGCTACATGCCATCCGCATACCCTGTGCTGACAGTTTGGAAAGACCTCATCGATTGCCTGTCGCATTGCTTCGTCTCCGTCCGTCATTATAGAAAGGGGATGCTTGTTGCCCATTGAATCCATGAGTTTAGTAAGGGCCCATTTGTATGAAGTAAAAGTCTCATCTAACAAATGCAGCACCAAATACACAAGTTGCACTATGGTTGTTGACACCGACAAATAAAACCAAAGGCTTGCCATAGGCATTTGTCTTGTAAGTGGTATCAAAAACAAAAACATCTCCGAAGCACTTGTACTCGAATAGAGAATGGGAGTCCCTCTAAAATATATTAGCAAGCCTATCATCATCATCTGTGTTGAACCTGCAGTAAAAGTTTGCTTCAGTAAATGCCTTTGACTCGAGATACGAAATTGCCGCTTGTGAATCGCTTTCAAAGCTTTTGATCGTCTCAACTTAGCAATCTTGTTATACATGTCCTTCTGAGTGAATCCAATTTTGGAGTATCCTCCCTTCTGGTCAACCATGTACTCAAATGTTTGACAACCTCTTATGCAGTTTTTGCCCATGGCGTCAATTTGGGCATAGTCACCTTCATCTAAGTTTCTGTGAGATCGATGGGATGAAACCTCACGAAAAGTTGCTAGTTTGTGTGAATGATCATCCATGAATACCCTTACGCTGTACTTTAACGTATCACTGTCTAGGCCAATTGAGAAACAAGCTTTGCAATTTTGTCTTGTCTGCAGCCTTGGCTTGCGTTTCCTATCTTTATTGGTCAAATACTCCTCCCTTCTTGATCCCTGCTTATCACAAACCCACTTTCTCCTTAATACTCTACCTTCACGGTCATGGTCCAAGTTTGTCGCTCTTATACCAAACCCATTACCCCTAGCATAACCAAGATAAAACGACCTTGCATCATCCACAGAATCAAATTTCATATTTTTGATCTGATTTATATCAACATCTTGATTGCCACTGCCTTCCCATGATGAAAATTGCATAGAATTCACCCCAGTAGAACACATATTATTTGGTGTGAAAAACAATCCTTCCTTGTTGTCAGGCTTACTTTGCGATCCACTCCCATCCATTACTATACAAAGTCAAAACAGGATGATCGAAGTATAAGTAAAATTTTAATTGCAAAAAAATGTTGAAACTAAATATACCACGGTGTGTATAAAGCTATCTAGAGGGGGGGTGAATAGATTTTACGCTTTTTACCCAATTTTTCGTGTTAGTCAAAATTACGAAATTACCCTCAAGATAATATAAACAAGCAAGTGTAATATGGTGCGGAAATTAAATTAACACTTGAATTTTTACGTGGAAACCCTCACGGGAAAAACCACAGGCTATGTAAGTAAGCCACACTCGAACCTCGAATCCACTAAATGTGCAAACGATTACAACCTAATCCCGGAAGTAATCACACACCTACCTAATCCCGGTATAAGTGAACCTAGTCCAATTTGCTTGCGATCTAAGCAACCTAATCCCGATTGCTACACACAAGACTTAGCTTCTCTTGAAGAGAATACAACCCTAAGTGAATATATGAAAATATCCAAAATGCAACATAGAGCAAGGGAAACCCTATATGCTTATCTAAGATGATTAATATGCAATTAAGAACAATCCTAGATATCAAAACTAAATGACATGTCAAATAGTTAAGCTAATCAATATCAAGTACAAAACCTAATATGCTAGCACAATACAACTTCTCAAACATACATCATACTAATCTCAATTTTGTATCTAAAGCATACAAAATAACAATCAAGTAATTAATTGAGATTGCTAGATAAAATAAACACAAAATATGTAAGATATTAGTGAAAAGCTTACCAAGCAAAGTATGATGAAGATTCCATGCAAGATGACATCTAGATGATCTATGATGATGCTAGATGATGATTGATGATCATGAAATTGTGTTTGAGTAATTAAAAATGAGTTCTTTGTGTATTTTTCTTCTCTTGAAAAATATCCTAAGTATGAAGCATGAATAAGAACTCTTGTAAGTGACCTAAAATCAAGTTAGCATATATATAGAGGCCATAAGTGAAGTGAGGTCGTTTTGAAAACTCGCCAGAAAATCACTCTGTGCGCTGGTGGACCTACGCTGGTGGACCAGCGCAGGACCAGCGCACAAGCCAATTTTGGCTTGAGCGCTGGACGTCAGGCGCTGCCACCAGCGCCAGTCCAGCGGCGCCATACTGGGCGATCGGCGCTGGTGGCCGGCGCTGGTCCACACCAGCGCACGACCAGCGGCGCGCCACTGGGCGATTTGCGCCGGTGAGCGGCGCTGGTCGACCGGCGCTGGTGGACCAGCGCACAGCCCCAAAAATTGCATCCCACATGCAATCATGCAAGGGGTACAAAGTCAAACAAGATGCATCCTAAAAGCCTAAATGCTATGATGTTTTCAACACAAGATGCAATCATAAAATCAAGCAAGAAGAGATGTAAATAATCATTTATGCACAACAAAAGAAACACAACATACAAGGATTAAACATATGCATGAGTTGTGAGTGTGTGCAACTATCTCTTCAAGACAAGAAAGCACTTAGAATATTACCTTTGGTGCTTGTCAATAATGAGGTCTTCAAAGGGCCTAATGCACTAACAACAACATTTAAACTACCCTTACAAAGTATCCCCATTTATGGTTTGATCACGAAATAAGCCAATTAAAAACAACGGGAATCCTTACAATCTCCCCCTTTGGCTATTTCGTGACAAAACCATCACTCACATTAAATCCTCACAAAAGAAATAGAAACTACGGGATTACAATGATATTCTACATTACAAAAAGATAAGAGAATGCAACTTGAAGTCTTCAATCCTCTTGTAGAATAATCAATCCCTGAAAAGAGTTTCTAACATTCCAATTCAAGTAAAGTGTGAGATTAATCATGTGAGAATAATACCAAGCATTTGCATTTTTAGAATTTAGGAACAACATTAGCAAATGTATGCAATGTATGATAAATGCAATGCTCCCCCTCAAAGGGTTACTCCCCCTCAATGTTTTATCTCCCCAAAGTGCACAATAGCTTCTCAAAGCTTCTCTATTTTGCAACTCCCCTTACAATATCCTACTCCCCCTTTTTGTCATGATATAGGCAAAGGAGTAGTCCCCAACCGGGTCACTCATAGCAACGAGAGATAGAAGCATGCAAGATATGCATATACATATAAGTCACGTTATGCACTTCAATTAATTTGAGAGAAACAAGGAGATTTATTTGAGAAAATGTGTGAATCCAACATGCTTTGCATACAAGACATATTGCATTCAAGTCCAAAGTACAATGGGATTTGGCAAAGCAAATGCCAAAGGTTTCTAATTCGAATTCAAACCAATTTCACCAATGTCATGGGAAAAGCAAGGATATAGAGATTATTGATTTTAATTTACGAGTAACTATATCCAACTTTATAAGCGAAACATGGCATGAGCGACTTTGCACCCTATTAGATTTTTCCGGATAAGATATCCGTATGATAGTAGACATGTTCAACCAATAAAGAAAGAGAGACATTTGGAATGTAAATTCCTTTGAACGGATACAAGATCCTTTATTCATTTTGAGTCTCATAAGCTTTCACACAAGTTTTGCATTTTTAAGAATATGCAATCATCAATTCATGTGAGCATGTTGTATGAATTTCATGCTTTTTCATTTAGCATTAGCATGTTATTTAAGAAACATCATGTCATGGAGATAACTATAGGTCATTCACATCATACTTCCTATGTAAATCTCCTAGTCCAAAAATGCATGTTTGAACATAAATATGACATGGATTGTAGACAAGCAAGGTTCACACTTATAGAATAGAAAACATATATACATATGTACAACCAAGCTTACTCAAGCAATCAAAAGAAGAGGCATAAGTTATTTCAAATTTTTTGCAAGTTACAAGAATGCAAAATAGCTCTCTTTGCTTGAGTTCCCCATATGGGGTCAATCATAGAACATCACTCCACAAGACATATCCCAATAGATCTACTAAGAGTTTTAAATCGAGTAGCATCTAAGGGTTTAGTAAATAGGTCCGCAAGTTGATCATTAGTACCTACATGTTCAAGTACTATGCATTTATTTTCAACAAGCTCTCTAATGAAGTGATGGCGGATGTCAATATGCTTAGTTCTAGAATGTTGAACCGGATTCTTAGAAATATTAATAGCACTCATGTTATCACAAAAGAGAGTGAGAGTATCTTGGTTGAATCCGTAGTCTACAAGCATTTGCTTCATCCATAGGAGTTGTGTGCATCCACTCCCCGCGGCTATGTACTCGGCCTCGGCCGTGGACAAGGAAATCGAGTTTTGCTTCTTGCAAAACCAAGAGACCAAGTTGTTGCCTAGAAAGAAGCAACCGCCCGATGTGCTCTTCCTATCATCACAATTTCCTGCCCAATCCGGATCACTAAAGCCTACAAGACTAGCATTAGTGTCAAAAGAGTACCAAATCCCATAGTTGGATGTCCCATTCACATAGCGAATGATCCTCTTCACGGAAGAGAGGTGGGACTCCTTAGGATCCGCTTGGTACCTAGCACACACACCCACACTAAAAGATATATCGGGCCTACTAGCGGTCAAATAAAGCAAGCTACCTATCATGCCACGATATAGAGTTTGTTCCACACTTTTACCACTAGCATCCTTGCTTAGCTTCAAAGTGGTACTCATGGGTGTATCACAATGTTTGGCTTTCTCTAAACCAAACTTCTTCACTAGGTTCTTAGCATATTTGGCTTGGGTTATGAAAATCCCATCATGCATTTGCCTAATTTGCAAACCTAGGAAGTAACTAAGCTCACCAACAAGACTCATCTCAAATTCAAGAGACATGACATCAACAAATTGTTGGACTTTGGTGTTGTTGGTGGAGCCAAAAACTATATCATCAACATATATTTGAGCTATGAAAAGCTCATCATTGTCTCTCTTGATGAATAGTGTCTTGTCAACACTACCTCTTGTGTAGTTGTTGTCAACAAGAAATTGAGTGAGGCGCTCATACCAAGCCCTCGGTGCTTGTTTCAACCCATAAAGTGCCTTCTTGAGGCGATAGACATGATTGGGGTGGTGTGCATCCACAAACCCCTTAGGTTGTTCAACAAACACTTTCTTTTGCAAGAAGCCATTGAGGAAGGCACTCTTGACGTCCATTTGGTGCAATTTGAACTTGTGCACACAAGAGATGGACAAGAGAAGCCTAATGGACTCTAAGCGGGCAACGGGAGCAAAAGTCTCCTCAAAGTCGATACCCTCAATTTGAGAGTACCCTTGTGCTACAAGTCTAGCCTTGTTCCGCACTATGTTGCCATCCTCATCGGATTTGTTCCTAAATATCCATTTGGTGCCTATGACATTAGTGGTCTTAGGCCTAGAAACTAGAGTCCAAACCTCATTCCTTTCGAATTGGCTTAGCTCTTCTTGCATGGCAAGAACCCAAAATTCATCATTTAAGGCTTCTTCAACCTTTTTGGGTTCAATTTGAGAGGTGTAACATGTATAGCTAATAAGATTAGCAAGTTGGCGTCTAGTCCTAACACCCTCATTTACCTCTCCAATGATATCTTCTTTATCATGGAGTTTCCTAACCCATGGAGCGGGTTCTTTAGAGTTCAAGAGAGGAACTCTATCAATAGGTTGTGTGCCATCATTGTTGACATTAGATGTCCCAACATTAGGCGACACCACAACCTCCTCCAAAGGAGAACCATCACTAAAAATAACCTCCTCCTCATGATCATTAGACTTGAGCCTAGTATCATCAAATAAGACATTGGATGATTCCATAACACTTAGAGTCATTAAATTGAAAACTCTATAGGCTCTACTATTAAAGGCATAGCCAATAAAAATACCCTCATCACTCTTAGCATCAAATTTGCCAAGTTGATCACGGTCATTCAAAATGTAGCATTTGCTTCCAAAAGTGTGGAAGTAGCTAACATTTGGCCTCTTGCCTTTCCATAACTCATAGGAGGTGTTTCTAGTACCGGGCCTTAGGAACACTCTATTTCCTATATAGCAAGCCGTATTGATGGCTTCGGCCCATAGGTTCCTAGGGACATTGTTGCTAAAAAACATCACACGGGCCATCTCTTGGAGGACCCTATTCTTCCTCTCAACAACTCCATTTTGTTGAGGTGTCCTAGGAGCAGAAAATTCATGGGAGATGCCTAAACCATTACAAAAGGTTTCAAAGGTGGCATTCTCAAATTCTCTCCCATGGTCACTTCTAATCCGCTTAATGCTTTTAATATTAGAGTTCATTTCATTTTGAATTTTATTACAAAGCATTTTAAACTTATCAAAAGTTTCGGATTTTTCTCTAAGAAAATATGTCCATGTGAACCTAGAGAAATCATCAACACAAACAAAAATGTATCTCTTTCCACCCAAACTTTCGGTTTGCATGGGACCCATGAGGTCCATGTGGAGAAGCTCAAGTGGCTCCTTGGTGGTGAGATACTTACCCTTTTTGTGCATGCTTTTAGTTTGCTTTCCTTGTTGGCAAGGTCCACAAATACCATTGGCTTTCTTCCCAAGCTTAGGGAGGCCACGCACACAATTGAACTTTCCAAGGGTACGTAGATCCCTAAAGTTCATGTGGCCAAGTCTTTCATGCCACAACTCAATTTGCTCATCCATGGACACATGATTAGATACAATACTAGCTTCAAGACAATAACAATTGTCACTAGATCTCATGCCCTTCAACAAGGTTTGTCCATCGGGTTTTAGGATAGAGCAATAGTCTTTAGAAAACAAGACGGAATATCCTTCATCACTAAGATGTGAAATGCTAATTAAATTGGCTTTCAAGCCATCAACAAATAAAGCATTGGATAAGAAGGGTAATCCGGGAACGGAAATGGTTCCTTTCCCTACAACATTTCTTTTGGATCCATTACCAAAAGTGACATTTCCACCTTCCTCCATAACAAGAGTCTCGAAGAAACTCTTGTTTCCCGTCATGTGCCTAGAGCACCCACTATCCAAATACCAAAAATTAGAAGAATTTGCCTTCAAGGCTATTTGTGCAACATGGCAAACATTTTCATTCTTTCTAATCCACTTAGCAACAATTTTAGCTTTCTTAGTGGTCTTTGGTACATGTGCTCTACTATTTCTAGGATCATGCAAATCAATATTTTCTTTCCTAGAAACATGCATCTTGGCTCTATTCTTTCTCTTTTCAATCATGCTTTGTTTTCTACACATTTTAATATATTGAAAACAATTTGGTCTAATATGATCATCACAACCACAAAAGTGACAAATAGGAATGAAAAAAGGAATCATACCTCGCCTTTGAGCACGTCCATGTCTTTGTGGATATGTGGGTTCAATCCATCTTCGTTGTTGAACCGGTCTTGGTTGCTTCCAAGCTTGAGGTTGCATGATTGGTCTCTTTCCTTTGTGAGCCAATTTGGGAGGAGTGTTGGCTTGAGGAACCTTAGGAGGTTGAGCTTGAGATTTCCTTCTTGGCCCCATTTTCACTTGTGCATTAGAACTTTGTCCTATTTCTAACTTTTTCTTAGGAGGTTGCACAAATGAAGTTTCTTCATTCTTCAAACTCTTGACAAACACGGTCTTGTTAGAGGTTGAGATTTTCTTGCCATCTTCATACCCAAGACCTCTTTTGTCACTTGGACTCTTTCCAACACCAAGTAAATGATCAAGCTTCTTGGTGCTAGAATCTATCCTAGCCAAGGACCCTTTAGCTTCTACAAGTTTCCTCTTCAAGCCTTCTTCACTTCTCTTGGACAAGTCTAACTCCTCAATTAGCTTATCCTCTCTCCTCTTCAATCTTTCCACTTGTTCACTTAAGTGGTCATTGTGAGCCGAAAGTTCAAGGTTTTCTTCTCTCAACCTCTCAATCTTTCTTGTGCTTTTAAGTGCTAAATCATTGAACTCGGCATGGTATTTAGCAAGCACCTTTTGCTCCACAAACTTCTTCTTGGAACTAGAAGAGGAGTCACTTTCTTCTTCACTAGAGTCAATTTCCTCTTGACTCAAATCTTCCTTTTCACTAGCACTTTTGCTCTTGTGAGAAGATGCAAAAGCTAGGAAGTTAGCCATGAGCTCTTCCTCACTAGAAGACTCATCTTCCTCATTGGAGTCATCACTACTCCCACTCCATATGGCGGCCATCACTTTACCCTTCTTCCTCTCATTGTGATTCGCACATTTGGGGGCAAAGTGACCAATCCCACCACACTCAAAGCATCGGACCCCTTTCCTTTCGGTCCTCTCTTGTCTAGGCTCAAACTTCTTGAAGGAATTCTTTTTCTTCAAATCTTGTCCTCTTGACCCAAATCCCTTCTTCTTCTTGAACCCCATAACCTTGTTGAACCTTTTCACAAATAAGGCAAGGTCTTCATCCGATTCATGTGCTAGGAACCTTCCTAGACTCATATGCAAGGAGACGCCCAATTACTTCACTTGGCTTCATATCCATGTAGCCACTATTTTCTTCTATGGCCGTCACCTTTGATTCAAACCTATCGGGGAGAGATCTCATAATTTTTTGCTTGACTCTCCTATCCGAATAAGGGTCTCCGAGTTGATGGCTTTGATTTACTATGTCCATCAATTTGATTTCGAAGTCGTTGAAGCATTCATCCTCTCCCATCCTAAGTAACTCAATTGAGTTTGGAGGACTTGAAGCTTGGACTCCTTCACCACCTCGGTTCCCTCATGTGCAACTTGAAGGATGTCCCATGCCACTTTGGCAATTTGAGTATTCTGAATAAGCTTGTACTGATTCTCATCCATGGCACACATAATGGCATGCATCGCCTTCCTATTCCACTTTGAAGCCTCAAACTCTTGCGCGTTCCATTGCGCCTTAGGCTTCAACACATCTTGTCCTCCACCCGCGGGAGTCATCATAGGGAGATCATATCCATCTTCCACCGCCATCCATGCACGGTCATGAATTTGGCATATGTAGGATTCCATCTTCCCTTTCCATTGGGAATAGTTCAAACCGGTGAGAAGTGGAGGCCTTGTGCTAGAAGCTCCTTCGTGGCCACCACCATTTCCACCGTTTCCACTCATAGTGTTTATGAATGAATGAAATGAATGCAAATGTATGAATAATCAAAAATCACACAAAATGTAAAACACACCAAAATAAAGCAAGGATCACCTATGTATGTCTAGGAACCCGCTCTGATACCAATTGAAACTAAATATACCACGGTGCGTATAAAGCTATCTAGAGGGGGGGTGAATAGATTTTACGCTTTTTACCCAATTTTTCGTGTTAGTCAAAATTACGAAATTACCCTCAAGATAATATAAACAAGCAAGTGTAATATGGTGCGGAAATTAAATTAACACTTGAATTTTTACGTGGAAACCCTCACGGGAAAAACCACGGGCTATGTAAGTAAGCCACACTCGAACCTCGAATCCACTAAATGTGCAAACGATTACAACCTAATCCCGGAAGTAATCACACACCTACCTAATCCCGGTATAAGTGAACCTAGTCCAATTTGCTTGCGATCTAAGCAACCTAATCCCGATTGCTACACACAAGACTTAGCTTCTCTTGAAGAGAATACAACCCTAAGTGAATATATGAAAATATCCAAAATGCAACATAGAGCAAGGGAAACCCTATATGCTTATCTAAGATGATTAATATGCAATTAAGAACAATCCTAGATATCAAAACTAAATGACATGTCAAATAGTTAAGCTAATCAATATCAAGTACAAAACCTAATATGCTAGCACAATACAACTTCTCAAACATACATCATACTAATCTCAATTTTGTATCTAAAGCATACAAAATAACAATCAAGTAATTAATTGAGATTGCTAGATAAAATAAACACAAAATATGTAAGATATTAGTGAAAAGCTTACCAAGCAAAGTATGATGAAGATTCCATGCAAGATGACATCTAGATGATCTATGATGATGCTAGATGATGATTGATGATCATGAAATTGTGTTTGAGTAATTAAAAATGAGTTCTTTGTGTATTTTTCTTCTCTTGAAAAATATCCTAAGTATGAAGCATGAATAAGAACTCTTGTAAGTGACCTAAAATCAAGTTAGCATATATATAGAGGCCATAAGTGAAGTGAGGTCGTTTTGAAAACTCGCCAGAAAATCACTCTGTGCGCTGGTGGACCTACGCTGGTGGACCAGCGCAGGACCAGCGCACCAGCCAATTTTGGCTTGAGCGCTGGACGTCAGGCGCTGCCACCAGCGCCAGTCCAGCGGCGCCATACTGGGCGATCGGCGCTGGTGGCCGGCGCTGGTCCACACCAGCGCACGACCAGCGGCGCGCCACTGGGCGATTTGCGTCGGTGAGCGGCGCTGGTCGACCGGCGCTGGTGGACCAGCGCACAGCCCCAAAAATTGCATCCCACATGCAATCATGCAAGGGGTACAAAGTCAAACAAGATGCATCCTAAAAGCCTAAATGCTATGATGTTTTCAACACAGGATGCAATCATAAAATCAAGCAAGAAGAGATGTAAATAATCATTTATGCACAACAAAAAGAAACACAACATACAAGGATTAAACATATGCATGAGTTGTGAGTGTGTGCAACTATCTCTTCAAGACAAGAAAGCACTTAGAATATTACCTTTGGTGCTTGTCAATAATGAGGTCTTCAAAGGGCCTAATGCACTAACAACAACATTTAAACTACCCTTACAAAGTATCCCCATTTATGGTTTGATCACGAAATAAGCCAATTAAAAACAACGGGAATCCTTACAAATGTGTTGATCGAAGGATAATGAAAGTAATAGCAAACAGAAAATAATATTGATGCGAGGAAACACCGACATTTTGAACATGCATCTTTCAGCATAGAAATTATAGCAATTATAGAAATATCACTATAAAGATAACATATATAAACAATTACATACAGGAAAACATTATTCATTCTACGAATTCGAACACTAATTAAACTTCATATTGATTTCAAAACTAATCAAAACAACCGTATGGATGTATTGTAGAGATGAGATAAAAAGAAAGATTCAAACAATAAGTAATTTCATATTGAATTCAAAGCTTACTGACAAAAAGAACAATTCAAACAATAAGCTAATTCATATTGAATTCGAAGCTAACGGAAAAAAGCCATGGATGAGACATACCTGTGAGATCAAACTTGATGAAGCAAAAAAGAGTAGGTTGGAGACAAGATTTCAATACGAACGCAATTAGACGAGTCAGACCACCAGACCGAAACACCAATGAGCAAGACGCATGATCGATTGAAGTGGATGTTTACCAGTGAGATCAAACTTGATGAAGCATAAAAGAATAGGTTGTAGACGAGATTTTAATACAAACGCATTTGAGTCTGAACACCATAACGAAACACCAATCAGAAAGACGAATGTTCGATTGAAGTGTTTGAGCTGGTAACAAATAAAAGTTCACAACAATTTTTGAGCTGGTAAACCAGAAAAGTTAAAGAAGAAGATAGCGTTGGGAAGAAGAAGAGTTGGATTTACAAAGGAGAAGAAGTGTTTCTGTACGTAGAAGAGTTGGATTTGCAAAGGAGAAGAAATGTTTTTGTACGTTTAAATAAAAAGAGTTGGATTTGGAAAGGAGAAGAAAATTACGTTAGGAAGGAGGAAAATTAAAAACGGTAACTATTGGGTTTTGTGAAGAACAAACGGTCATTATGTTTTGTGACCAGCTAAGAAGGTAATATTAGGATGCATAGGAAATCACAACAACTTTAAAACATAACCATTAGATGTGAAAGTTGGACAAATCAAGGGTCAAGATTTGATGAGCTGGATTTTTTTTTAAAGGTGTATAGAAACACCGGTGTTCTATAGATTGTCCCTTATATATTATATTATATTATTATATATTATATATTAATATATATATATATATATATATTTATATATATATATATATAATGAAACTAAATATAGCACGGTGTGTATAAAACTATCTAGAGGGGGGGGTGAATAGATTTTACGCTTTTTACCCAATTTTTCGTGTTAGTCAAAATTACGAATTTACCCCTAAATAGATAAAGCAATAAATCAAGTATAAAATACAGAAATTAAATAAAACTTGATTTTTACGTGGAAACCCTCACGGGAAAAACCACGGGCTAGTAAGTAAGCCACACTCGAACCTCGAATCCACTAAATGTGTAAACAATTACAACCTAATCCCGGAAGTAATCACACACCTACCTAATCCCGATATGAGTGAACCTAGTCCAATTTGCTTGCGATCTAAGCAACCTAATCCCAGTTGCTACACACAAGACTTACTTTCTCTAGAAGAGAATAACAACCCTAAGTGAATATATGAATATCCAAATGCAACATAGAGCAAGGGAAACCCTATATGCTTATCTAAGATGATGAATTTGCAAATAAGAACAATCCTAGATATCAAAACTAAATGACATGTCAATTAGTTTAGCTAATCAATATTAAGCACAAAACCTAATATGCTAGCACAATACAACTTCTCAAACATACATCACACTAATCTCAATCTTGTATCAAAAGCATACAAAATAACAAACAAGTAATTAATTGAGATTGCTAGATAAGAGAAACACAAAATATGTAAGATATTAGTGAAAAGCTTACCAAGCAAAGTATGATGAAGAATCCATGCTAGATGACATCTAGATGATCAAAGATGATACTAGATGATGATTGATGATCATGAAAAAGTGTTTGAGTAATTAAAAATGAGTTCTTTGTGTATTTTTCTTGTCTTAAAAAATATCCTAAGTATGAAGCTTGAATATGAACTCTCTTGAGTGACCTAAAATCAAGTTAGCATATATATAGGGGCCATAAGTGAAGTGAGGTCGTTTTGAAAACGCGCCAGAAAATTGCTCTGTGCGCTGGTGGACCTGCGCTGGACGACAGACGCAGGACCAGCGCACACGCACATTTTTACAAGGGCGCTGGACGACAAGCGCTCACACAGGCGCTAGACCAGCGGAGCACCACTGGGCGATTAGCGCTGGTGGGCTTGCGCTGGTGGACCAGCGCACCACCAGCGGCACGCTACTGGGCGTTTTGTGCTGGTGAGCTGCGCTGGTCAGGCGCTTGAGGACCAGCGCACAGCCCACACCTTTGAACCCCACAAGTAATCATGCAAGGGGTAAAAAGGTAAATTAAGATGCATCCTAAAAGCCTAAAATGCTATGACATGTAATCACAAGATGCAATCAAAATAACAAGCAAGAAGAGATGTTTAATTGAACATTAATGCACAACCATAAGAACCACAACAAATAAGGAATAAGCATATGCATGAGTTGTGAGTGTGTGCAACTATCTCTTCAAGACAAGTAAGTACTTAGAGTATTACCTTCGGAGTGCTTAACACTTGCAAGGGCCTTGAGCTTGAACACATTCCTAAGCTACCCTTACATGATCCCCACATATGGTTTGATCACGAAATAAGCCAATTAAAAACTACGGGAATCCTTACAATCTCCCCCTTTGGCTATTTCGTGACAAAACCATCACTCACATTGATTCCTCACATAAAAATAGAAACAACGTGATAACATAGATCTTCTACAATACAAAGAGATAATAAACAAAATAAAATCTTCAATGCTCCAATCTCTTGTAGAACAACCAACCCTACAAAACAAAGTTTCTATATTTTTCCAAAAAAATACATGTGAGATTAATCAAGTGATATCAAAACAAGCATTTGCATTTTTAAAACTTAGGCACAACATTACAAAATATATGCAATGTATGATAAATGCAATGCTCCCCCTCAAAGGGTTACTCCCCCTCAATGTGTTATCTCCCCAAGGTGCACAATTGCAACACCAACTTGCATCTCCCCTTACCATATCCTACTCCCCCTTTTTGTCATGATATAGGCAAAGGAGTAGTCCCCAACCGGGTCACTCAAGGCAAAGAGAGATAGAAGCATGCAAGATATTTGCATATACATATAAGTCACTTTATGCATCTCAATTAATTGAAGAGAAACAAGGAGATTTATTTGAGAAAATGTGTGAATCTAACATGCTTTGCATACAAGACATATAGCATTCAAGTCCAAAATACAATGGTATTTGGCAAAGCAAATGACAAAGGTTTCTAATAAGAATTCAAACCAATTTCACCAATGTCATGGGAAAAGCAAGGATATAGAGATTATTGATTTCAATTTAAGAGTAACTATATCCAACTTTATAAGCGAAACATGGCATGAGCGACTTTGCACCCTATTTGATTTTTCCGGATAAGATATCTGTATGATAGTAGCCATGTTCAACCAATAAAGAAAGAGAGACATTTGGAATGTAAATTCCTTTGAACGGATACAAGATCCTTTATTCATTTTGAGTCTCATAAGCTTTTACACAAGTTTTGCATTTTAAGAATATGCAATCATCAATTCATGCTTTTCATGTGAGCATGTTA
The DNA here is from genome assembly GCA_030490815.1 of Acer saccharum. NCBI lineage: Eukaryota > Viridiplantae > Streptophyta > Magnoliopsida > Sapindales > Sapindaceae > Acer > Acer saccharum. The sequence continues at coordinate 11,869,197 of CM059870.1, forward strand.
TATGAATTTCATGCTTTTTCATTTATCATTAGCATGTTATTTAAGAATCATCATGTCATGGAGATAACTATAGGTCATTCACATCATACTTCCTATGTAAATCTCCTAGTCCAAAAATGCATGTTTGAACATAAATATGACATGGATTGTAATCAAGCAAGGTTCACACTTATAGAATTTGAAAGCATATATACATGTGTACAACCAAGCTTACTCAAGCAATCAAAAGACGAGGCATAAGATATTTCAAATTTTTTACAATTTACAAGAATGCAAAATAGCTCTCTTTGCTTGAGTTCCCCATATGGGGTCAATTAGAACACATCACTCCACAAGACATATCCCAATAGATCTATTAAGAGTTTTAAATCGAGTAGCATCTAAGGGTTTAGTAAATAGGTCCGCAAGTTGATCATTAGTACCTACATGTTCAAGTACTATGCATTTATTTTCAACAAGCTCTCTAATGAAGTGATGGCGGATGTCAATATGCTTAGTTCTAGAATGTTGAACCGGATTCTTGGAAATATTAATAGCACTCATGTTATCACAAAAGAGAGTGAGAGTACCTTGGTTGAATCCATAGTCTACTAGCATTTGCTTCATCCATATAAGTTGAGTGCATCCACTCCCTACGGCTATGTACTCGGCCTCAGCCGTGGACAAGGAAATCGAGTTTTGCTTCTTGCAAAACCAAGACACCAAGTTGTTGCCTAGAAAGAAGCAACCGCCCGATGTGCTCTTCCTATCATCACAATTTCCTGCCCAATACGCATCACTATATCCTACAAGACTAGGATTAGTGTTAAATGAGTACCAAATCCCATAATTAGAAGTCCCATTCACAAAGCGAATGACTCTCTTAACCGAAGAGAGATGGGACTCCTTGGGATCGGATTGGTACCTAGCACAAACTCCTACACTAAATGATATATCGAGCTTACTTGCGGTCAAATAGAGCAAGCTCCCTATCATGCCACGATATAAGGTTTGGTCCACACTTTTACCGCTAGCATCCTTGCTTAGCTTCAAAGTGGTGCTCATAGGAGTATCACAATGTTTGGCTTTTTCAAGACCAAACTTCTTCACTAGGTTTTTGGCATATTTGGCTTGAGATATGAAAATCCCATCATCTAGTTGCCAAATTTGCAAACCTAGGAAGTAACTAAGCTCACCAACAAGACTCATCTCAAATTCATGAGACATGACATCAACAAATTGTTGGACTTTGGCGTTGTTGGTGGAGCCAAACACTATGTCATCAACATATATTTGAGCTATGAAAAGCTCATCATTGTCTCTCTTGATGAATAGTGTCTTGTCAACACTACCTCTTGTGTAGTTATTGTCAACAAGAAATTGAGTGAGGCACTCATACCAAGCCCTCGGTGCTTGTTTCAACCCATATAGTGCCTTTTTGAGGGGATAGACATGGTTGGGGTGGTGAGCATCCACAAACCCCTTAGGTTGTTCAACAAACACTTCCTCTTGCAAGAAGCCATTGAGGAAGGCACTCTTGACGTCCATTTGGTGCAATTTAAACTTGTGCACACAAGAGATGGACAAGAGAAGCCTAATGGACTCTAAGCGGGCAACGGGACCAAAAGTCTCCTCAAAGTCGATACCCTCAATTTGAGAGTACCCTTGTGCTACAAGTCTAGCCTTGTTCCGCACAATGTTGCCATCCTCATCGGATTTGTTCCTAAATATCCATTTAATGCCTATGACATTAGTGGTCTTAGGCCTAGGAACTAGAGTCCAAACCTCATTCCTTTCGAATTGGTTTAGCTCTTCTTGCATGGCAAGAACCCAAAATTCATCATTTAAGGCTTCTTCAACCTTTTTGGGTTCAATTTGAGAGGTGTAGCATGTATAGCTAATAAGATTAGTAAGTTGACGTCTAGTCCTAACACCCTCATTAACCTCTCCAATGATATCTTCTTTATCATGGAGTTTCCTAACCCATGGAGTGGGTTCTTTAGAGTCCAAGAGATGAACTCTATCAATAGGTTGTGTGTCATCATTGTTGACATTAGATGTCCCAACATTAGGCGACACCACAACCTCCTCCAAAGGAGAACCATCACTAAAAATAACATCCTCCTCATGATCATTTGACTTGAGCCTAGTATCATCAAAAACGACATTGGATGATTCCATAACACTTAGAGTCTTTAAATTGAAAACTCTATAGGCTCTACTATTTAAGGCATAGCCAATAAAAATACCCTCATCACTCTTAGCATCGAATTTGCCAAGTTGATCACGGTCATTCAAAATGTAGCATTTGCTTCCAAAAGTGTGGAAGTAGCTAACATTTGGCCTCTTGCCTTTCCATAACTCATAGGAGGTTTTTCTAGTACCGGGCCTTAGGAAAACTCTATTTCCTATATAGCAAGCCGTATTGATGGCTTCGGCCCATAGGTTCCTAGGGACATTGTTGCTAAGCAACATCACACGGGCCATCTCTTGAAGGACCCTATTTTTTCTCTCAACAACTCCATTTTGTTGAGGTGTCCTAGGAGCCAAAAACTCATGGGAGATGCCTAAACCATTACAAAAGGTTTCAAAGGTAGAATTCTCAAATTCCCTCCCATGGTCACTTCTAATCCGTTTTATGCTTTTAATAATTGAGTTCATTTCATTTTGTATTTTATTACAAAGCATTTTAAACTTATCAAAAGTTTCGGATTTTTCTCTAAGAAAATATGTCCATGTGAACCTAGAGAAATCATCAACACAAACAAAAATGTATCTCTTTCCACCCAAACTTTCGTTTTGCATGGGACCCATGAGGTCCATGTGGAGAAGCTTAAGAGGCTCCTTGGTAGTGAGATACTTACCCTTTTTGTGTATGCTTTTAGTTTGCTTTCCTTGTTGGCAAGGTCCACAAACACCATTGGCTTTCTTCCCAAGCTTAGGGAGGCCACGCACACAATTGAACTTTCCAAGGGTCCGTAGATCCCTAAAGTTCATGTGGCCAAGTCTTTCATGCCACAACTCAATTTGCTCATCCATGGACACATGATTAGATACAATACTAGCTTCAAGACAATAACAATTGTCGCTAGATCTCATGCCCTTCAACAAGGTTTGTCCATCGGGTTTTAGGATAGAGCAATAATCTTTAGAAAACAAGACGGAATATCCTTCATCACTAAGATGTGAAATGCTTATTAAATTGGCTTTCAAGCCATCAACAAATAAAGCATTGGATAAGGAGGGTAATCCGGGAACGGAAATGGTTCCTTTCCCTACAACATTTCTTTTGGATCCATCACCAAAAGTGACATTTCCACCTTCCTCCATAACAAGAGTCTCGAAGAAACTCTTGTTTCCCGTCATGTGCCTAGAGCACCCACTATCCAAATACCAAAAATTAGAAGAATTAGCCTTCAAGGCTATTTGTGCAACATGGCAAATATTTTCATTCTTTCTAATCCACTTAGCAACAATTTTAGCTTTCTTAGTGGTCTTTGGTACATGTGCTCTACTATTTCTAGGATCATGCAAATCAATATTATCATTCTTAGAAACATGCATCTTGGCTCTATTCTTTATCTTTTCAATCATGCTTTGTTTTCTACACAATTTAAAATATTGAAAGCAATTTGGTCTAATGTGACCATCACAACCACAAAAATGACAAATAGGGATGAAAAAAGGAATCATTCCTTGTCTTTGTGCACGTATGGAAGCTCGTCCATGTCTTTGTGGATAAGTGGGTTCAATCCATCTTCGTTGTTGAATCGGTCTAGGTTGCTTCCAAGCTTGAGGTTGCATGATTGGTCTCTTTCCTTTGTGAGCCAATTTTGGAGGAGTGTTGGCTTGAGGGACCCTAGGGGGTTGAGCTTGAGATTTCCTTCTTGGCCCCATTTTCACTTGTGCATTAGAACATTGTCCTACTTCTAACTTCTTCCTAGGAGGTTGCACAAATGAAGTTTCTTCGTTCTTCAAGCTCTTGACAAACACGGTCTTGTTAGAGGTTGAGATTTTCTTGCCATCTTCATACCCAAGACCTCTCTTGTCACTTGGACTCTTTCCAACACCAAGTAAATGATCAAACTTCTTGGTGCTAGAATCTATCCTAGCCAAGGACCCTTTAACTTCTACAAGTTCCCTTTTCAAGCCTTCTTCACTTCTCTTGGATAAGTCTAACTCCTCAATTAACTTATCCTCTCTCCTCTTCAATCTTTCCACTTGTTCACTTAAGTGGTTATTGTGAGCTGAAAGTTCAAGGTTCTCTTCTCTCAACCTCTCAATCTTTCTTGTGCTTTTAAGTGCTAAATCATTAAACTCGGCATGGTATTTAGCAAGCACCTTTTGCTCCACAAATTTCTTTTTGGAACTAGAAGAGGAGTCACTTTCTCCTTCACTAGAGTCAATTTCCTCTTGACTCATCTCCTCTTTTTCACTAGCACTTTTGCCCTTGTGAGAGGAGGCAAAAGCTAGGAAGTTAGCCATGAGCTCTTCTTCACTTGAAGACTCATCTTCCTCATTGGAGTCATCACTACTCCCACTCCAAGTGGCGGCCATCACTTTGCCCTTCTTCTTTTCATTGTGATTAGCACATTCGGGGGCAAAGTGACCAATCCCACCACATTCAAAGCATCGGACCCCTTTCCTTTCGGTCCTCTCTTGTCTAGGCTCAAACTTCTTGAAGGAACCTTTCTTCTTCAAGTCTTGTCCTCTTGACCCAAATCCCTTCTTCTTCTTGAACCCCATAACCTTATTAAACCTTTTCACAAATAAGGCAAGGTCTTCATCCGATTCATGCTTTGGCTCCTTTGCATCCTTAGATGCTTTCAAAGCTATTCCTTTAGACTTCTTAGGAGGAGTAGTGGTGCTAGGAGCCTTCCTAGACTCATATGCAAGGAGACGTCCAATTACCTCACTTGACTTCATATCCATGTAGCCACTATTTTCTTCTATGGCCGTCACCTTTGATTCAAACCTATCGGGGAGAGATCTCATAATTTTTTGCTTGACTCTCCTATCCAAATACGGGTCTTCGAGTTGATGGCTTTGATTTACTATGTCCATCAATTTGATTTCGAAGTCATTGAAGCATTCATCCTCTCCCATCCTAAGTAACTCAAATTGAGTTTGGAGGACTTGAAGCTTGGACTCCTTCACCACCTCGGTTCCCTCATGTGCAACTTAAAGGATGTCCCATGCCACTTTGGCAATCTGAGTATTCTGAATAAGCTTGTACTGATTCTCATCCATTGCACACATGATGGCATGCATAGCCTTCCTATTCCACTTTGAAGCCTCAAACTCTTGCGCGTTCCATTGCGCCTTAGGCTTCAAAACATCTTCTCCTCCACCCGCGGGAGTCATCATAGGGAGATCATATCCATCTTCCACCGCCATCCATGCACGGTCATGAATTTGGCATATGTAGGATTCCATCTTCCCTTTCCATTGGGAATAGTTCAAACCGGTAAGAAGTGGAGGCCTTGTGCTAGAAGCACCTTCGTTGCCACCACCATTTCCACCATTTCCACTCATAGTGTTTATGAATGAATGAATGAAATGAATGCAAATGTATGAATGATCAAAAATCACACAAAATGCAAAACACACCAAAATAAGCAAGGATCACCTATGTATGTCTAGGAACCCGCTCTGATACCAATTGAAACTAAATATAGCACGGTGTGTATAAAACTATCTAGAGGGGGGGGTGAATAGATTTTACGCTTTTTACCCAATTTTTCGTGTTAGTCAAAATTACAAATTTACCCCTAAATAGATAAAGCAATAAATCAAGTATAAAATGCGGAAATTAAATAAGACTTGATTTTTACGTGGAAACCCTCACGGGAAAAACCACGGGCTAGTAAGTAAGCCACACTCGAACCTCGAATCCACTAAATGTGTAAACAATTACAACCTAATCCCGGAAGTAATCACACACCTACCTAATCCCGGTATGAGTGAACCTAGTCCAATTTGCTTGCGATCTAAGCAACCTAATCCCGGTTGCTACACACAAGACTTACTTTCTCTAGAAGAGAATAACAACCCTAAGTGAATATATGAATATCCAAATGCAACATAGAGCAAGGGAAACCCTATATGCTTATCTAAGATGATGAATTTGCAAATAAGAACAATCCTAGATATCAAAACTAAATGACATGTCAATTAGTTTAGCTAATCAATATTAAGCACAAAACCTAATATGCTAGCACAATACAACTTCTCAAATATACATCACACTAATCTCAATCTTGTATCCAAAGCATACAAAATAACAAATAAGTAATTAATTGAGATTGCTAGATAAGAGAAACACAAAATATGTAAGATATTAGTGAAAAGCTTACCAAGCAAAGTATGATGAAGAATCCATGCTAGATGACATCTAGATGATCAAAGATGATACTAGATGATGATTGATGATCATGAAAAAGTGTTTGAGTAATTAAAAATGAGTTCTTTGTGTATTTTTCTTGTCTTGAAAAATATCCTAAGTATGAAGCTTGAATATAAACTCTCTTGAGTGACCTAAAATCAAGTTAGCATATATATAAGGGTCATAAGTGAAGTGAGGTCGTTTTGAAAACGCGCCAGAAAATTGCTCTATGCGCTGGTGGACCTGCGCTGGACGACAGGCGCAGGACCAACGCACATGCATATTTTTGCAAGGGCGCTGGACGACAAGCGCTCACACAGGCGCCAGACCAGCGGAGCACCACTGGGCGATTAGAGTTGGTGGGCTTGCGCTGGTGGACCAGCGCACGACCAGCGGCACGCCACTGGGCGTTTTGCGCTAGTGAGCTGCGCTGGTCAGGCGCTTGTGGACCAGCGCACAGCCCATACCTTTGAACCCCACAAGTAATCATGCAAGGGGTAAAAAGGTAAATTAAGATGCATCCTAAAAGCCTAAAATGCTATGACATGTAATCACAAGATGCAATCAAAATAACAAGCAAGAAGAGATGTTTAATTGAACATTAATGCACAACCATAAGAACCACAACAAATAAGGAATAAGCATATGCATGAGCTGTGAGTGTGTGCAACTATCTCTTCAAGACAAGTAAGCACTTAGAGTATTACCTTCGGAGTGCTTAACACTTGCAAGGGCCTTGAGCTTGAACACATTCCTAAGCTACCCTTACATGATCCCCACATATGGTTTGATCACGAAATAAGCCAATTAAAAACTACGGGAATCCTTACAGATAATATTATTTGTCCCACCATTCTAGAAACCAGAATGGTATGTCGAGGGGAAAATCTTTGTCAAAGTAGATAAACTAGGATAAAGAGTTTCCTGGATTTTGGCCATACAAAACATATGTCCATGCATCAATATAATCCCAATAGGAAAACTCAGAAATGTGGAAAGGTCTTGAAAAACCTCTTTTCTTATTTGGGTCATTTCCCCATTGCTCTAGGGTAATGATTTTGCAAAACTTTATTTTTCTAAAAATTAATTTTTTCGTGTCAATTTTGTCAAAAACATCTGAAATATATATATATATATATATATAATATACTTTTATATTTTATTATTATTATCCATAATATATCATGTTATTATGAATGTTTTATAATTAGGGGTATTTTTGTCAAAATACAGTTAACCCCATTCCATTCCGTTGTTAACCAAATAAAATAATACTGATTCAGAGACTAATTCTAAAGTTCCAACCAAACAAAAAACTTAGTTTTTTTTTCCTTTACATTCCCATTACCATTCCACCATGTAACCAAAAGTGACCATAGAGTATTAACCAACAACTCAACTATATATATTTTTAAAAATATAATTTTATTAAAAGTTTTAATAAATATTTTTAAATATATGTTTGTCATGGAAATTAGAATTTTAATTAGTTGAATAAATTTAAATTTATATAACGAGGTTTAATTTCTAACAACTCATATAGTTTATATATAAATATTGTTCAATTGTAAACATATAGGAGTTTTAGTCAAGTGGTAAAGACTTGAACTTCAACTCCCACTACTAACATTTAATTGTTATTATTATTGCAGGTGGTGGTGGTCAGCGGCGGCGGCCGGTGGTGGTCCAGCAGCGGTGGAGGCAGCCGGTAGTGGCGGTCCGGTGACCGGCCGGTCGGGTAGCGGTGCCTGTGTGGTCCGACGATGGTGGGTCGACGGTGGCGACCGTCGACGGTGGTTGTGGGCCGACAGTGGCGGTGGCCGGCGGTGGTGGGCCGGTGACCGATCGGTCGAGCAGCGACGACGGCGGTGGTCCGACAGTGGCGGCCGGCAACGGCCACGGTGGTGGTTCGACGGCAGCCGGTGGTCGGAAATGGCGGTGGTGGTGGTCCGGTGATCGGCCGGTCGACCGGTGGTGTGGTGGTCCGACGACCGGCCGGCCAGGTGGTGAGATTGTGTGTAAATAAAAAAAAAAATTAAAAAAAAATTATACTTGACAGTTTTTAACTGTCAAGGATCGTTGACAGTTAAAAACTGTCAAGAATCCTTAACAGTTAAAAACTGTCAAGAGAAACTGTCAAGGTAATCCTTGACATTGGCTTCCTTGACAGTTATAAAAACTGTCAAGGAAGCCTTTCTTGACAGTTTTTAACTGTCAAGAAAGGCATGATTTTCTTGTAGTGAGAGGCGCTTAGAATATCTTTAATCGGCACTAGTCATAGATAACATCTTAATAGTCGGTTTCACTTTCCTTTTTGATCTAGTCACCACTGAGATCCAATTATCTTCATCTAACACATAATCATTTTCTCATAGCATGGGGTCTACTTGACGATGTGTAGAATTTGAAGCATAAATATCTTGGTCTTCTTCAGGGATTTTCTCCAAATTATTCTTTCCTCTCCTATCTCTTGATGTGTTAATGCCATCCAAAACTTGTTGAGTTTCTTGGTGTAATGTGTCATCATGATCACCAAGACCCTCATAATTTTGGTCTATCTGATCATTTGAATAAATATAAGAGATTTAATCCATATTAATAGTAGAATCATTATTCAATAAAATCTCCTTACAAGGAAGATGATCAATGAATTGATCATTGACTTGATTGCCTACAGATTCTTTGTTGTAGAATCAATGACGTGATTGCTTACGAAATCTTTTTCCGGATTTATTGTGCTATTATTGACCATATTTCCAACATTAATAATCGGATTGTTACCAAATTGGTCACTAGCATTGATAGCATGATTCAAAATTTGAAATTTCTCAATTTCCTCTTCATGGTCAATAGTTACCTGAATTGTAGGAATTTGAAAGGAATGTTCTACCGTCGCTGCAGCCAACCCTTCAAAGTGGTTGCCGTGAGTCTCCTCCTTTGGAATATTTTCAAAGAGGTTAGAGGCTTGCTCTTGAGCCATAATTTCGTGATTTTGCACAATTTCAATGGCATCAACTTTTTGAGTGATTTGCTTTGCTTCCTTATCATTCAACATTCCAGAAGGTACACCCTCCGTGATAATTGAATGATAGGCTTTCCTAGGATATTTGGAACTTGATCTTCCTCTATCGCCAATATCCTCCCTGGAGTTTTGATAACACCGAGCTGCATCATGCCTAAAACCATTACACTTCAAACATTTTCCAGGAAGGTTTTCATAAATTACATCCACTGAAAAACCTCGATGATCATCTCTTTCAACCATCAAGTTCGATGGCAAATTAGTATTCAAATCGACATCAACAAGAACTTGAGCAAAGAAACCGTAAGTTTGGTCTCGACTAGCATGGTCCGATTGTAAAGGGATGCCCACCCCTCGGGCGATCTCCATAATTGTTCCAGGGTGCCAATATTCTGAACAAAGACCATGAAAACGAACCCAAACCTGAGCATGAGAAAGTTGTTGACTATAAGGGTTGAAATCTAGTTGCCATTAATATAATCGAAACACTCCGTTTGGAATTGAACAAGATCCACCACTCCAAACTCTTTTCAAATCCTCTTCATTCGAGAAGTGGATATCATAGTAGCCTTTCGGAAAAGGAGTAAGCTTCCATTTATGCAAAACTTGCCAAGCGGAATGCAACACGCATTTGAGTTCGTCAAGCTTCTTCGGCTTGGAACCTTTCTTCAACAGAAGCCGCCCAAAAAGGTTCCTGTGACAGTATTCCAACCTTTCTTGGATATATTTTTGGCTAATATGAACACATGTTACATCACCTTTTACAACTGGGGCAGGAAGGAGATTTGGTTGAACATGCGCTTCTGATGTTTTGAGTAAAGCCGCAAAAGTTTTGGGCTTTAGAAGGCGTTGTGAGTTTGTATCAGAATTGTCAATCGAGCCGTTAGCTAAAGGAGCAAAGAAGGTCCATGGACAAATCTTTGTTGGATCCATGGACATTGGAGTAGAGAAAGAGAAAACACTACAGAAGAAGATTCTTAGAGAGAGCCATCCGCCCCCTTGTCTATATTGTCTTGATTGACAAGTAAAACTCGTTAAAATGTTCGTTCAATTTGATTGGACTATAAAATCAATTATTGGACTATATAATCAATTATTATGAGTCCAATCCTTAAAAACCGACGGATTAAAAAAATTTATTGTGTTGATGGAATAATGTGAGATATATATTCAATTGCAATTTCTGCTATTATTCGATTCTCTTTTCATATTTTCATATTTGTTGTTAGACAAATCTGTTAATATACATTTGAATTATTATTTTTTTACATCTTTAAAGTTTTAAACTTAAAAAAAATAATAAAAATAAAAAAATTAAAAAAACAAGTAAGATTTTTTTTTTTTTTTTTTTTTTTTGATCATTGCCAAGTTGCCTTAAGTTTGAAAAAAATAAATAATAAGAAGATGAAGAAAGAAAATGTACAAAGAAAATCTTGGAGGTTAATTTTTTTTTTTTTTTTTTCATCCTAAGAGAAAAAAAAAAAAAAAAAAAAAAAAAAAAAAAAAAAAAAAAAAAAACATTGGATGTTGAATTATTTTAAGGGTGAGAATGAAAAGGGTAAATTGAAAGAATACGATGGTTATTCTAGAGATTTAAATAGGGTGCACAATGCAATTTTTATTTTTATTTTTTTGGTCAGGTATACTTATTAAATGAGTTTTTTATATTAATTTTATAGGTGACAATATGAGCACAATGTACATATATCTACTTGAGTTTTATAATAAAAAAACATTTAGTTAAAAAAAAAAAAAAAAAAACAATAATTATAATAATAACAAAATTATGACATGTAAAGCATCTACATAACCATGGCCATTCACATGTAAATTCTAATTTGTTTTTACAATCAATTGATTCTTTCCTTGTTTTTCTGCATCACAATCGGTATAACAGGTTCCAAGTAAAAACTTTTTAATTAAATTTAATAAAGATTTTTTAGTTTAAACCATTAGATTACATCCAAGACATCCAATGGTTATTAAAACACCCAGCAACATTGTCCAAACCAGTAAGTTAAGCCAAACCCGAGGCAATTTGATTATTGATTAAAGCTATTGCTAAATTTTAGTAACACTGTTGGACAATATTTTTGGAATAAATAATCAAATTTTGATTGCTCTCTTACTTTTAAGGATACCATGAAAGATGGCTTTGATACGGTACAATACAACTTGCTAGACATGCCCTAAAAGTTAAATCCTGCATAAACAGACATTTGGACCACGACGGTCCTTCAGTCAATGGGTCCACTCTGGTCCTGCAAATTGGGACGGTTTAATTTCACATCACATTATTAGGATTGGAATACCCTAGTGCTGCGTTATCATCTACTTTATTTTCGTCCTAGTCTCCACAACCTCACTGATGCATATCAAAATTATATTAAAAAATATCTGTACGTTTTATTTTTGTTAATTCACATAAGTTTTTTGAGCTGTGAACCTTTTGTCAAACTTTGTATCTGATTTTGACTTACTTAAATATAATTATTTATATAAATATATATCTTGGATTTATCATAATTTATATTTCTTTAATTACAATTTTTATACCACAGTAAAATTTTGAATGAGCTCCAAAATGATATATATTAATTATAACAAAACAATTTTATTTTTTTTGGGAAATTACTTTTTGTATTGATAAGTTATATGACGTATAACAATGTTTTCCACAATACATCCATTAGAGCATCTCCAATGCTATTATGCATTTTGAGAAAATTGAGTGCCACATAGGATAGATATTTAAAAAGTTAAAAAAACTCTCTCCAATGCTATTATCTGAGTGCAACTTTGCTCACCCTTTTAACTAGAGGTAAGCATTACCCCCCACCTCAGGTGTTGCCACGTGTCCCAAACCTTGGGTTAACTTTGGACTTTGGGTTAAATTTAGGACACGTGGCAACACCTAAGGTGGGGGGTAATGCTTACCTCTAGTTAATGTGGGTGAGCAAAATTGCACTCCTATTATCTAAATTGAATATGGAGATGATGTGGCAAAAAAAAGTTAGAGAATATGGAGTTGAGTTTCTAATTCTAAAAACTCTCTTAGAAATGTTGACTAGGATTTCTAACTCTTTCCACCAATAATATTAAAGCTTTCTAACTTTTTCCACTAATAAGATTAAAGCTCATTTAATTGTAAAATAAAAGAGGAAAAAGAGTGTAATAATTGTTTTATTATGATTGGTCAAAAAAAATATTCATATTTAACTTTAGATAATTGCATTGGAGATGTGAATATGCATTTTTCTAAAAAAAATTCAAAAGTGGGCCCATAATAAATAGAAATGCTGATGTGGCACTATTTAGAAACTCAAAAATGCATATTTGCATTGGAGATGCTCTTAATCAGAAATGAGATCGAAATTGCCAACCATTTTACTAAGCTACATCATTCATTTCTTGAGTTAAACCCAATTACAACACGATGATCATTATGATTTATCACATATTTTTAAATAAACAAATTATTCCATATTTAAATAGTGTATAAATATTTTAGTATGCCGATTAAAATAACTAAGCTTTAACATTCATGATTATACGACACACAATTTGTCCAATGGAATGGCTATATCTCAATTTAATGGGATTTGTGGAATTTCTTTGATTGTGTATCTTCTCCATATTAAATATAACGAATAGACCAACATACCGAGGCATTGATCATAAGCGAGTCTCACTCATAGGTAAATGAAATCAACTAATTAAATAATATTAGTTCACCATCCCCCAATTAAGATCTCTAGAATAATTTATTTATTTATTTATTTTTGATGCAAGAATAACTTTATTTATTTGGCTTATAAGCATTACAACTTAGCTTTAATTTTACACACAAATTGAACCAGTATTTTATTGAAAAAAAAAAAAAAAAACACAGACGCACACAACTTTATTTTATTTTAATATTATTGTGTTTTTCATTGATGCTGAAGCTCGCTGCCTGCAACATCTACAACAAATCTGTATTTAACATCATTATTCTCAAGCCTCTGGAATGCAGTGTTAATATAACCCATCTTGATCACTTCAATCATGGACGACAATCCTTTTTCTTTGCAGAATTCAAGCATTTCCTCTGCCTCTTTCATGCTCCCTATGAAACTCCCTATTATTGATCTTCTCCCTGCATAAAATTGCAACCAAAAGAAAAAAAATAAATAATAATAATCAGAAGTCGGGATAAGGAGTCTACCAGAACCTGACGAGATTGAGTTCTATTTACCACGCAAGAGCATGGGGCTAACAAATTGGAGAGGAGCATTACTAGCTCCAATCAAAATTAACTTCCCACCAAATCCTAACAAAGAAAGGTAGGGTTCAAGAGGGTGAAATGCAGGCACTGTGTCAAGAATATAATCAAGTGAGTCAGCCGCTTCTTGCATACGAGTTGCATCCGAGCTGACCAGGTACTCATCGGCACCCAGATGCTCCATAGCCTCCACTTTTTTCTTATTAGAAGAGCTGATGACAGTGACATGGTGTCCCATTGCCTTTGCTATCTTCACTCCCATGTGCCCTACTCCTCCGAGCCCTAATATTCCTCCTCTCACTCCGCTTTTATTCAGTCCGAAGTGACTCAGTGGGCTGTACACAGTTACCCCCGCACATAGCAGCGGCGCTGCCTGCTCCAACACCATCCCTTCCGGTATCTTAACCACAAACCTATGATAAAGAAACGTTAAAATAAATATAAATTAAACTGCTCAGCGTTAGCTATAAAAGATCTTATCAGCTAAATTAACTAATTAGTACTAATAAATATAAAAGAATATACCAAACGTAGGTTTGAATCTTCAATATCAAATTTAATTTTTGCTTTTGATTCCAGATTAAATGAACCCTCTTTACTACTAAATTAACCAAATTGACCGGTTATATATCTGTATGTAGTTTTAAAAAAGAAGGAATTTAAAGAGAAGTTGTTATATATAATTATAGAATTACTTATGATCAACGATCATGGAATCAGCAAAGCCGCCTTGGGTGAGTTGACCGTCGGTGTAAACGTCACTGAAGGTGTAGATTTTCTTCTTGCAGTATTGCTCCTCGCCGGATGTACAAGGTCTGCAATTTCTGCAGCATCCAACTAAGTATCCCACGCCAACTTTGTCTCCTACACTGAACTTTGTCACGTCTGATCCCACCTCCAATACCTCACCCACCACTTCATGCCTATTCATTTGATATAATCACCAATAATCAATCAATGAAAACATATCATACATATATAATCAGCCCTCCGATCCATCTAATTAATAATAAAAATTGAAAAATTATAGATTAGTTACCCAGGAACAGCAGGGTAACGTGTAATGCCAAAATGATTTTTGACATTAAAAAGATCAGTGTGACAAACTCCACAGAAGAGAACCTTAATTAGAACATCTTCAGTGCCTGTTTTCCTGTTCATATAGAGAGAGAGAGAGAGAGTGAGATCTTTGTGTAATTAAATATTGTAGAGTTGGAATAATTGAATATTGTTTTACCTAAGAGTGTAAGTATAAGGTGATAGAACTCCAGATGAGTCTCTTGCTGCCCACCCTGTTGTTGTTGTTCTTCTAGGAGCTTCTTCACTGCTATCCATAATTTCTTCAAACAGTTGATGACAGAGAGATAGAAAAATATTTGAGATATATACTCTTAAGGAATCAGGAAATCTTATCTTAATTATTATATGAGATAATTCTCATATATTAGCTTTAAAATTAGGAGAAAATTCAGTTATGTCTATTATAAACTAGGGATCATTTCTGCCAAGTTGTCATGAGTTGCCAACAATGCCCTTGGAGCCTGACACCGGCTCACGTGTCTGCTAACTGACGTTTACTTGACTTAGGTGAAATTGCTTTCAAAAGAAAAAAAACAAATAAATTACTTTCATACTTGCTTTTTTGCTTGATATTACTTTAAAAAAATTATTGTAGTTTTATTTATTTTATTTTGGCATAAAAAAGGGCGAATAATAAATAATCACGTGATTTTTAATGAAATGTCAAATCAAATTTTTAGTTTGAAAAATCAATAAAAAAAACGACTTTATTTAAATAATTAAATTATATATCTGAATTAAAAAATAAATAATAATAATATTGACTTTTTGAAAAATTATAAACTATATTATGAATTATGAATTTAAAAAAATCTATAAATGTAATATTTATTATAGAATAAAAACTATAGAAAAGACAAACGCGCGGTACCAAGATAAATATGTATATATGAGTGTTTCCTCCATATATATTTTTTTATTTAAAATAATTTTGTTTTTATTAGTTTTTTTTTTTATTGTTTAGTTTTAGCATATTTTTAAGCTTTTTATTAATAAATTATATATTTTTTATTTTCTAAAACTTTTTTTTAGTATATTTTGCTTTATTTTCATTGTTTTTTAGTTCATTTATATAGAAAATACCTTAAATAATCATATTTCATTATATTTAATTAAAGTTAACTAAGGATCAACTAATGGTAGGAGGATTTTTTTTTTTTTTTGTTGATTTTTTAAACTAGAGGGGCTTGAGTTGACATTTAACCAAAAGTCCTTCACTTATTTCTAATTTTCCTATATAAAAAAAAAAAGTTTAATGAACTAGAGTTATTTTGAATGATTACTTTTTGAAAATGATTATAAAATAAAGATGTGTTTATTAATGGGGATGTCTTAATGAGGAAAATTGAATTTTATTCTTGTTTGTGATTATTAAAAATTTTGAGAATTAAGTTATATAAAAGAGCTCACACATAAATAATTTTCTACACCATTGTTGTATGATTTGATCTGGGACTGGGAGAGAATTCAAAAGATTAAAGAGTGTGAAAAGATAGAATGCAACTTTATTTATTTATTTATTGAACTCAAATAACATAAGTATTACAAATTTAATCATGATTCAACAATATAGAATATTGAAAACTTATAAGCATTACAACTTAGCTTCAATTTGACATACAAATTCAACCAGCGTTTTATTTAAAAATAAATTAAAATAAAATTATAATATGCTTCTGTTCTTCATTGATGATGAAGATTGCTGCCTGCAACATCTACAACAAATCTGTATTTAACGTCATTATTCTCAAGCCTCTGGAATGCAGTGTTAATATAATCCATCTTAATGACTTCAATCATGGATGACAATTCCTTCTCTTTGCAGAATTCAAGCATTTCCTCTGCCTCTTTCATGCTCCCTATGAAACTCCCTGTTATTGTTTTCCTCCCTGCAACGAAAAAAAAAAAAAAAAAAAAAAAACATTAGAGCTCATTTGGTAATGTTTTCTGTTTCTCTTTTCAATATTCAATATTTAATGTTTTCTATTTTCATATTTTCTGGATCCGAAAATATATCTGCTAGCAATTATTATAAATGACCTTTTGAAAAAGGAAAACGTTAAAATGTGATCAAATGTGCATGATATGATATGATAGATTGATAGCAATGAATTAAATATCAAAATAGAGCCTCTAAGCTTAGCAACAATAGATATCAATAAAAGTAAGCAAAATGCATACCAACTAAGAGCATGGGGCTATCAAATTGGAGAGGAGCATTACTAACTCCTATCAAAATCAACTTGCCATCAACTCTTAACAAAGAAAGGTAAGGTTCAAGATGGTGAAATGCAGGAACTGTGTCAAGAATATAATCAAGTGAGTCGGCTGCTTCTTGCATACGAGTTGCATCCGAGCTGACCAGGTACTCATTGGCTCCAAGATGCTCCATAGCCTCCACTTTTTTCTTATCGGAAGAGCTGATAACAGTGACATGGTGTCCCATTGCCTTTGCTATCTTCACCCCCATGTGCCCTACTCCTCCGAGCCCTAATATTCCTCCTCTCAATCCACTTCTATTCCTTCCGAAGTGAACCAGTGGGCTGTACACTGTTATCCCCGCGCAAAATAGTGGTGCTGCCTGCTCTAGCACCATTCCTTCCGGTATCTTAACCGCAAACCTATGACAAAGAAGCATTTTAGTTACGGGTGGAACAAAAAAAGTTTTCTTTTTTAGGGGTCAAAATTTAACGGCGATTTTATAATTTTTTAAAAGAATTCTTAGAAAAAAAAAATAAAAAAAAATTGAAGCTCGATTATATAGTGTATAAAATTAAAAGATGTAATCAAATAAGCTAGCCAAGTAGACACGTAGTATCAACAAATAAATGCATTTTTATTAAAGTTCTTAATATTATCGGCACTTTTTGATCATGATTTCTTGGGACTAACATCAACTTAATAATTATTTTTAACTTTTACTTGTACCAAAATTGTGTTTCTTGTAAAAAAACATTTCAGACACAGATACAAATAAAGTCACGGCTTAAATACATTTCCAAGACTTAAATCTAGAAATGCATGATAAGATGAAGGAATTTTATAAGGAAAAGTTGTTAGATATATTACTTTTGATCAACGATCATGGAATCAGCAAAGCCGCCTTGAGTGAGTTGGCCGTCGGTGTACACGTCGCCGTATGCTTTGATTTTCTTGTTGCAATATTGCTCCTCGCCGGATCTACATGGGCTGCAATTTCTACAGCATCCAACGATGAATCCCACGCCAACTTTGTCTCCTACACTGAACTTTGTCACATCTGATCCCACCTCCACTACCTCACCTACTACTTCATGCCTATACATGATATATCATATCACCAATATTAATCAATCAAAACATGTGATAATCAGCTGGCCCACCATCTAATTAATTATAAATAAAAAATTTGAAAAATTATAGAGTGAAGTTGTGCATATGTACCACCCTCCAAAAGTGGTTCGGTGGTAAGAATGTTCAATGTTTCGAGTCACCACCACCGCAACTGTAAAAGAAAAAAGAAAAAAAAGATTTTGCAAATTAATGTAGGACGTACCCAGGAACAGCAGGGTAACGTGTAATGCCAAGATAATTTTTGGCCTGATGGAGATCAGTGTGACAAACTCCACAGAACAGAACCTTGAATACAACATCTTCTGCGCCTGTTTTCCTGTTCATATATGCCAACAAATTAAATTTCCATTAGAGGTGTTAGAGAGTGCTTGAACTAGACAAAAATGCATGCTTTTCTTTTCATAAAAAATCATTAAAAGACAAATATTATTCATATCTTTAGAAATAAATTATTTCTGAGGAATGATCAGATCAAAAGGGTTATTTCCAATGATATTATTTTTGAGGGAGATTGACGGCCTTTTCCTGTCGGAAATGTGGATTTCCGAGGACATTTAAAAAAATTTCAACGATTTTTGGCCACTAGAAGAAGACCCTATTTTTGTAGTGATGGAATAATGTATGAAAATATGTTTTTTACCTAAGAGTGTAAGTGTAAGGTGACAGAACTCCAGATGGGTCTTTTGCTGCCCATCCTGTTGTTGTTCTTGGAGCTTCGCTGCTACCCATTTTTTCTTCTAATAATTGACACAGACAAATGAAAAGAGACTGAGATACTCTAAGGAATCATCAGGAAAAGCTTATACTTATATTTCTAACACAACTTTTTTTTATTTATTAATTTTCAAAAAAAGAAAATGTATGGATATAAGGAATTAGGTAGTTGTTAACATAGAAGTTGAATGAGATATGCAAAATTGAAGTTCTCTCTAGTCACTTTTTTAACTTGTATTTAATATTTCTTTATGCAAAAGAAACTGTTTCAAAACAAACCACGTTTTTGTTTTAATTGATTTTTGAAGTACGAAAAGTGTAAAGAAACTTTGAAACGATCGATACCGAACTACCGAAGAAGTAAATTAAACAACACTTTTATTGATTTATTGGTTCAACTAATATCAAGTATCAATAAAGAAGTGAACTATCGGCATTGGGTGAGTTTGCCGTGACAGACACCCACCCACATGTACACACGTGTTTACTTGACGTAGTGAAATTGCTTTCATATATACTTACTGCTTTACTAGACCGTGCTTGATATTATTTTTGAAAAAAAATTAAGGATTCAAATCACCTATTAGAAAATATCAAAATAGTGTACTAATTGTATCTAATCAATCAAATTGGGCCATATGTACAATATCATTTATATTTAATTATTTTTAAAAATATGTATACATATGACTTAATTTTATTGGTCAGACACAAATTAAAATGCTATTTTTTTTTTTATAGATGATTTGAATCCAAAAATTAAAATCATGTATAATTTTTGTATAGAAAATATTTATTAAAATCCAAAAACTTGAAAGTTAAAAAAAAAATTAAAAAAACATATATATTACCTAAACTCATGGGATGTTGTTGGTACAATTAATCCAAAAATATATATTAGAGAAGGTCCACTCCCCCCTCCCCACCCTGTCATAATTAACTTGTTTTACCATTCAATGTGCATTGATAGTGAAGAGTGCTCATTCAACTTGACAATGTACTAGGTTCAAGTCGTCGTTACTACATATGATAGTATATATATAGCTTCTCAAGTGCATACCCCTTGACATAAGCATATATACAAACCTGATTTATAGTCATTAGATCAATCTTGTGGCTTTGATAAAAACATTATTAAATTGTTATTTCTCTTTCATATCTGCTCCATACTCTATGCAGAATCAATTTATTTCACCTGACACACATTCTCTCATCTCTCCTCTCATCTCTTCTCTTCTCTCTCACTCCTGTACCTTGTACTGACGATTCATCTCCCCCTTATACATACATTACATTTTCTCCAATTCCCAACTCTAGTTTTGTACTATTTTCTAAATTACATGATTAGATTAAAAAAAAAATTACATCACTTAATTAAAATCCAACACAAAGAAGATCAATTCTTAAATAAATTACAATAACCTCAAACAAATAAAAAATAATAGTAATAAAATAGGCATTGATGTCATGATGTGCCACAAGTGAGATGTATTTTTTTAACATCTTCAAATGCAAGGATATTTCTTTCATTCTTTTTTAGCTAACTAAAGTTTTAAAATTGAATTAAAAAAAAAATTGTCTGGTTTTAAACTAACAAGACTAACAAAATCTTAAATTAGTATTTTGTTTCTTTAACTCTTAATAAAAGCATAATCAAATTTAAGAAAAATTGAAGATTTGAAATTGAAGAACATGTTCCAAAAGAGAGGAAGAGTTCCAAAAGAGAAGTTTATATAAGGGAGAAAATGTAAAGTTTGTGTAAAGAGGAGGGGGGGAAGGTGTGTATGTGAAATAAATTGATTATGCATTGGATATGGAGCAGATAGGTAGAGGAGAGAGAAATAACAATTCAATATTTTTTTTATCACAACTACAAGATTGATCTAATGACTATAAATAAGGTTTGTATATATGCTTATATCAAGAGGTATGCACCTCAGAAGCTATATATATATATATATATGATTGTATCAAACTATTTTATCACAGTCATACTGTTGTTTGTTAATTTGTTTTCTTTTCTCCTTTTTGGTCGAATATTTGGACTTCATTTTGAGCCTCTGGATTGTATCAAACTATTTTATCACAATCATACCTGGGGATGGCAATTAAACCCGAACCCGTGGGACCCGTCCAAACCCAACCTGATTAAAGAGGGTTTGAGTTGGGATAATTGTACCCGTGGGTGGGTTTGGGTTTAAAAATTGTACCCATCACGGGGTTCGGGTTAACCCGCGAACAATAAAAATTATATAATATTTTATTATTTAAAATATTATAAATTTAAACTCCAATAAAAACTTTTTAATTATATAGATAATAAAATGTAAACATTTCAATCTATTAAGTGTTTTTATTCTTTAAAATTATAATATTTCATATATTTAAATAATATAGAAATAATTTATAAAAAAAAAAAATGGCGGGTTCGTAGGTTTTACCCGTGGACCCGCTTGTTTCACGGGTTCGTGGGCGGGTTTGGGTGTCCCCCAAACCCGCGGGTAAAACCCGAACTTGAACCCGTTTATTTTCACGGGTTTACGGGTGGGTTTGGTAGACACAAAATTTCACGGGTTTGGGTTTGGGTTTGGATTTTGCCAAACCCGCCCTATTGCCATTCCTAATCATACCGTTGTTTGCTAATTTGTTTTCTTTTCTCCTTTTTGGTCAAATATTTGGGCTTCATTTTGAGCATCCAGATTGAAGTGGTTTGAACATCAAGTCCTTTTGCTGTATGAGCCCGCCAAAACAAAGCTTGTATGCTCAAGTTCAACTAAGCTCATGAGCCATACACCTAGCACTTACCATAGACCACAGGACTCGAGCACAGACTTACCACCAATCAAGAGGGATAGATCGTGAGGGTCGTAACCATAGACGTGGTAAGTAATTTGTATTTATCATTTTATTAACTACGTTATTTCATCATTTACCTAATAAATAAATAAAATACTTACCACATTATATGGAGTAATTTTTTGATAAGTAATTTGCGTTATGGCATTGCTCACAAAAAAAAAAAAAATGAGGGTAAAAGTTTTATTTAAGGTGAAAATTAGGATTCTAATTGTTTTAACTATTAATTAATATTTAAGTTTGTTTGTTTTGTTCTTTTTTGTTTCTTACTTATCATTTTAATAATATGGACAGCTAAGTTTGTTTTTTAAACTGGTTAAAAATAATGCTAAAAACATTTGAAAATAAAAAGGAAATTTTTTTGACTCATTACTTAAAACCAAATCACATAATTATATTTACATTTTATTTTTTTTTCAAAATTATCCTCACAAAATTAATATATTCCACTTCTATTTTAATCATATACACCTTAGATTTCTAACCTTCATGTGCTTTTGTATAGGAATTTCTACTGTGTATATTAATTTTGAATTACAAGAAATTAATATTTAAAACTATTAAATAGCCCACCTCAAATCCTAAAGTTTTTATTTTTATTTTATTTTATTGTTAGGGTTGACATGTGAATATGTGATGATATCAATTCTTACATGCGAGAGAGAAAATAAAAAACTCCCCACCCTTATATTTTTATGATTAAGACATAACTCGAAGCTCCTCACCGAGGAGGGGGAAGCACACTTCTACTTTTTTTTTTTTTCTCTCGAAAGTCTACTATCTCGAGTTTCATGGTTTTTCATTTCGTTTTATTGTTATAAGTAGTTACAACAATGATTCATTTTTCTTTCTCTATTTGTGTCTTTTTATTTTATTTTTTTAGTAATGCTAGACGTTCCAATTTTTTTTCTCAAATTCTGTCACAAATGATGTGGCACGTGAGGTGTCAATATTATATCAATTACCATTTAATCTCATGATTTATAAGATGCTGACACCTCACATGCCACATTATTTGAAAATAATTAAGAGGGAAACAAATTGATAATTTTTGGAAGTACTTTGAAATTGTCCAAATGAAAATAATAATAATAATAATAATAAAATTGTATATTGTAAATAATAAAGTGATTAATAGCAAGAATTACACAAAGTCAAAGGCAGTAGATTAGGAGCATGAGATATGAGAATTTTGAGAAAATCTTCAGTGGACCGGGTGTGCATGACCTGAGTGTTGCACCCGGCCACTCAGATGGTGACACATCGGTATGTGTCAGCTTTTTTTTTTTCTTTAAAAAATGAAAATGTATGGATATAAGGAAGGGTACGCATATTGACACCCATAAAAATGATAAGCACGCCCATATTTATAAGTACACCCATGTCTAAAATTTAAAATTAAAACATTACTAGAAACATCCATTTTAATGCCAATAGTACCATTATTTTTATGAATGTTTTCATTTTAATACAATTTATACTTCTCAAGTCCACATTTTAGCTACCACATGCACATCTTGGGAGTACTTAGCCTATCAGGGGTTCCTTATACACAGTTGCACACGTATTACTAAGATGTAGTTTGAAACTGCATGCTATCCGACTTGCTGGAGAACCATCGGCTGGATCAATTACTATTGGTGTTTGAAGCTATTTTGAAGAAACGTGGACGGGGAATCATTAATAAATAAAAATAGTAAGTATTCAAAAAAAAAAAAAAAAAATTATTAAGAACATTCAAACTATTAACATAACCCATGTTTAATTTCACTTAACATGGTTTTCACCATTTTTTTTTTTTTTTTTTTTTTTTTTTTTTTTTTTTTTTTTTTAACTATTGGCTATTTCTTCTTTTGAGCTTTAATCCTGGAAAAAGCAAATCACACACCACTAATACCCAAACCCACGCCCTTAGATCTTTACTTAGGTTTAAAGTTTGATACTGTAGCTAAATGCACTCATCTTTTACCATCAAATTTTCATTTTGCATCCATAAACCTTTTTCATGTAAAGAGGGTTTATTTTATTTTTAAGAAGAAAAACTAGTTCCCAGATTTTTATGTTTCGTTTTTTTATTTTATTTTAATAAAGTGATATAGTTGAAGATATTAGTGTAATTAATGGGTGTAAATAGTATTTTGTTTATTTTTAATTAAACTAATTTGTCCTTATTGGTAAATTCCTATTGGAATATTTTTATAATTAAATTTTTTATTAAAATATGGGTGTGCTTATCATATTTATGGGTGTCAATATCAGCTCCCTATAAGGAATTAGGTAGTTGTGAACATAGAAGTTGAATGAGAGATGCAAAATTGAAGTTCTCTCTAGTCTCTCTTTTAACTTGTATTTAATATTTCTTTATGCCGTCATCAAAAGGAGAAAAACTTGGATGGATGAGATCGTCCAATGAAAGTGTACCGTTTATATTAGAAACATAAAAATATATTTTCAAAGTTCCCTGTAACATACCTTCATTGGATGATTTTATTGTCAATGAGACCATCCCATATAAGTTTTTCTCCATAGTAAGACTAGTCTGTAAAATTGTACAAATAATTGTCAAAAACAAAAGAAACTGTTCCAAAACAAACTACGTTTTTGTTTTAATTATTTGCTGAAGTACGAAAAGTGAGAAGAAACTTTGAAACGATCGATACCGAAGAAGTAAATTAAACAACACTTTTATTGATTTATTGGTTTCAAGTTTCAACTACTATCAAATATCAATAAAGAAGTGAATTATTGGCATTGGGTGAGTTTGCTGTGCCTGACACCCACTCACATGTACGCTTTGTACTTAAACTTGACATAGACACGTGTTTTCTTGACGTAGTGAAATTGCTTTCATATATGTACTTGCTACTTTGCTAGACTGTGCTTGATATTATTTTTGAAAAAATTAATGATTCAAATAACCTATTACAAAAGGTGTCTCAATTTATATCTAACCAATCAAATTGAGTTATGGGTACACAATTGTTTACATTTAATTATTATTTTTTTTAAAAAAAAAAACGTATATATATGGTCCAATTTTATTGGTTAGACATAAATTGAGACACTATTTTTGACAAGTGATTTAAATCCAAAAATTAAAATCATGTATAATTTTTGTAAAAAATTATTTATTAAAATCCAAAAACTTGAAAGTTTTAATTTTTTTTTAAAAAAGGAGTTAAGAAAATAATATATATATATATATATTACCTAAACCCATGAGATGTTGGTGTAATTAATCCAAAAATAAATATTAGAGAAGGTCCACTCCCTCCTCTTCCGTGTTTTACCGTTCAATGTGCATCGATAGTGAAGAGTGTTCATTCAACTTAACAAATGAAAAGAGATTGAGATACTCTAAGGAATTAGGAAAAGCTTATACTTATATTTCTAACACAACTTTTTTTTTTTTTCCCTTCAAAAAAAGAAAATGTATGGATATAAGTAATTAGGTAGTTGTGAACATAGAAGTTGAATGAGATATGCAAAATTGAAGTTCTCTCTAGTCTCTTTTTTAACTTGTATTTAATAATTATTTATATGGAAACTTGGATGGATGAGACCGTCCAATAAAAGTGCACTGTTTATATTGGAAACATAAAAATATATTTTCAAAGTTCTACATTACACACTTTCATTGTACGGTCTTATTATCATTGCCACGTCAATGAAACCGTTCCATATAAAATTTTCTCCATCAAAACACTAGTTTGTAGAATCGTACTAATAATTACCAAAAACAAAAGAAACTGTTTCAAAACAAACCACATTTTTGTTTTAGTTGTTTTTTGAAGTACGAAAAGTGAGAAGAAATTTTGAAACGATCGATACTGAAGAAGTAAATGAAACAAACAACTTTTATCGTTTTTTTTTTTTTAATTGTTTTTTGAAGTACGAAAAGTGAGAAGAAACTTTGAAACATCGATTCCGAAGAAGTAAATTAAACAAACAACTTTTATTGATTTATTGGTTCAACTACTAATCTACTATGTATCAAGTATCGATAAAGAAGTGAAGTATTGGCATAGGGTGAGTTTGCCGTGACAGACACCCACCCACATGTACACTTGTACTTGAACTTGACATAGACACGTGTTTACTTGACGTAGTGAAATTGCTTTCATATATACTTACTGCTTTACTAGACCGTGCTTGATATAATTTTTGAAAAAAATTAAGGATTCAAATAACCTATTAGAAAATATCAAAATAGTGTCCTAATTTGGATCTAATCAATTAAATTGGGATATGTATAAACTATCATTTATATTTAATTATTTAAAAAAAAATGTATACATATGGCTCAATTTTGTTGGTCATATACAAATTGAAATACCATTTTGTGATAGATGATTTGAATCCAAAAATTAAAATCATGTATAATGTTTGTATAGAAAATATTTATTAAAATCCAAAAACTTGAAAGTTTAAAAAATATATATTATTTAAAAAAAAAAAAGGAATTCAGAAAATATATATATTACCTAAACTCATGAGATGTTGGTGCAATTAATCCAAAAATATATATTAGAGAAGGTCCACTCCCTCCTCCCCACCCCGTCATAACTTGTTTTACCGTTAAATGTGCATTGGTAGTGAAGAGTGCTCATTCAACCTGACAATATACTAGGTTTAAATCGTCGTTACTACATATGATAGTATATATATATATAGCTTCTCAGGTGCATACCCCTTGATATAAGAATATATACAACCCTAATTTATAGCCATTAGATCAATCTTGTGGCTTTGATAAAAACATTATTAAATTGTTATTTCTCTCTCATATTGCTCCATACCCTATGCAAAATCAATTTATTTCACCTAACACACATTCTCTCCTCTCTCCTCTTTCACTCCTGTATCTTGTATTGATGATTCATCTCCCCCTTATACATACATTACATTTTCTCCAATTCCCAACTCTAGTTTTGTACTATTTTCTAAATTACATGATTAGATTAAAAAAAAAAAAAAAAAATACATCACTTAGTTAAAATCCAACACAAAGAAGATCAATTCTTAAATAAATTACAATAACCTCAAACAAATAAAAATAATAACAATAAAATATGCATTGATGTCATGATGTGCCACAAGTGAGATGTATTTTTTTAACATCTTCAAATGCAATGATTTTTCTTTCATTCTATTTTAGCTAACTAAAGTTTTAAAATTGAATTAAAAAAAAAATTGTCTGGTTTTGAACTAACAAGACTAACAAAATCTTAAATTAGTATTTTGTTTCCTTAACTCTTAATAAAAACAGAACCAAATTTAAGAAATATAGAAGATTTGAAATTGAAGAACATGTTCCAAAAGAGAGGAAGAGCTCCAAAAGAGAAGAGCTCCAAAAGAGAAGTTTCTATAAGGGAGAAAATGTAAAGTTTGTGTAAAGAGGAGAGGGGGAAGGTGTGTATGTGAAATAAATTGATTCTGCATTGGATACGGAGCAGATAGGAGAGAGGAGAGAGAAATAACAATTTAATATTGTTTTGATCACAACTACAAGATTTATCTAATGACTATAAATAAGATTTGTATATATGCTTATATCAAGAGGTATGCACCTCATAAGCTATATATATATATATATATATATGATCTTATCAAACTATTTTATCATAGTCATACCGTTGTTTGCTAATTTGTTTTCTTTTCTCCTTTTTGGTCAAATATTTGGGCTTCAATTTGAGCCTCCGGATCGAAGTGGTTTGGACATCAAGTCCTTTTGCTGTATGAGCCCAAAACAAAGCTTTTATGCTCAAGTCCAATTAAGCTCACGAGCCATACACCTTGCCCTTACCAGAGACCATGGGACTCAAGCTCAAACTTACCACCAATCAAGAGGGATAGATCGCGGGATAATTTCGAACCGATGAACGCGGAAACACCGTGCCTAATATACACCCATAACTCATAGCAAATAATAACGTCAATAAGTAGAAAAATAGATGAGAGAGAATAAACAATCACAACACAAGATATACGTGGAAAACCAAAATCGGGTAAAAAACCACGGGCCGTCAGGACGACAGAGAAAGTTCCACTATATGATAAAGTTACAAACATATACTCCAAGATTCTCTCTCTCACAACCCAAACCCCAAACACTCACAAGATCCTCACCAAGAACCCCACAATATCCCCTAGGTCTCCCTTAAATATCACCCACGGATCTCATATTTGATCCACCGATATTCCTTTTAATCCCTCCTCGGATATTCCCATTGGGTCTCCCCGGATCTCACTCACATTCTCTGATGTTACATGGTGTTCAACTCACACTTTCAACCTAATTACAAGGTTCTATTTATACTAGTTATAGGGAGTATAATATAAAAGGAAATCCTACTCCTAAACGTACAAGACTTATTTGTTCCACATAAATACTATTTCCTTTTATGACAAGTCTTCTTGTAAGGAGTAAATCTTTTTCCTTCAAGCACAAGAACTTCCCAAAAGAACACTTTCCTTTTCCGTTGAAGATTTCCCGTTCCACGCATGCTTATGATTGACTACGATTCGGGTCACGGTTGCGCACCTGCTTCCTAAGCCATTGCAAGTCACCTAAAATTACATCGCTCAGAAAACCGCGATCCATACGATGAAACCAACCACTTCTTTAGTTCTTCATGTTCTTCAAACCTCCCTAAAACACCAACTTCAATCTTCCAAACGTATCCCACGTCTCCAAAAAGTTTCACATCAGTTGAGTCTCGTTTGGTTAACATTGGGTTCACTTAGGAATGCAAGTCAAAGCCTAACACCTTGCCCTTACCAGAGACCACGGGACTCAAGCTCAGACTTACCACCAATCAAGAGGGATAGATCGCGAGGCTCGTAACCATAGACGTGGTAAGTAATTTGTATTTATCATTTTATTAACTACGTTATTTCATCATTTACCTAATAAATAAATAAAATACTTACCACATTATATGGAGTAATTTTTTGATAAGTAATTTACGTTATGGCATTGCTCACAAAAAAAAAAATGAGGGTAAAAGTTTTATTTAAGGTGAAAATTAGGATTCTAATTGTTTTAACTATTAATTAATATTTAAGTTTGTTTGTTTTGTTCTTTTTTGTTTCTTACTTATCATTTTAATAATATGGATAGCTAAGTTTGTTTTTTAAACTGGTTAAAAATAATGATAAAAACATTTGAAAATAAAAAGGAAATTTTTTTGACTTATTACTTAAAACCAAATCACTTAATTATATTTACATTTTTTTTTTCAAAATTATCCTCCCAAAATTAATATATTTCCACTTCTAATTTTAATCATATACCCCATAGATTTCTAACCTTCTTGTGCTTTTGTATAGGAATTTTTACTGTGTATAATACTTTTGAATTACAAGAAATTAATATTTAAAACTATCAAATAGCCCACTTAGAAAACCTCAAATCCTAAAGTTTTTATTTTTATTTTATTTTATTTTTAGAAAACCTCATACGTGAGAAAATAAAAAACTCACCACACTTACATGTTTACGATTAATACATAACTCGAAGCTCCTCGCCAAGGATGGACATACACACTTCTACTTTTTAAAGGTTTTTTTTTTTTTTTTTTTTTTTTTTTTTCTCTGCCTTATATGAAATTTAATTAAAGGAACGCATACAATTTTGTCTTTATATCTTGATACCATTTAGAATAAATTATTTTGCCCGTCCAGTGTTTTCAAAATATGAAACTATATCTATATGTAAGGTTGCACATTTTCCCCCGGATCCCCGTTTCCCCGCTTCCCCATCCCCATTTGAGGGAAATTTTTTGGGGGAAAATGGGGAAATGGGGAGGGATGGGGATGAAAATCATCCCCAAATTGAAATGGGGATCCCCATTTCCCCATTTTCCCCACTAATATAGTGAAATAGGGATGGGGATGGGGATCGGGATCGGGATCGGGGGAGGTACCCCCATCCCCATCCCCATCCCCATTTCCCCATTTCCCCTAAAATATTATAAAAGTAATTATATATATATATATATATATATATATATATGTATTTTGTAATGTATTTTCTTTGACATTATTTTATAATGTATATATATTTGACATTATTTTGTAATGTATTTTCTTTTGCATTTGTAATGGAATGTTTTTTTTTTTAGTTTAATTTATAATTTTCAACCAAATAAGGAAATGGGGAAATGGGGTAAATAGGGAAACGGGGAAATGGGGAAATGGGGATGGGGATGAGGGGACCTATATCCATCCCCATTTCCCCGATGTGCAACCCTATCTACATGGAAGACAAAGACAACTTAATTGTCTAGTCTGCTGGTTGGTACAATCCTTGACACCGGTTACATTTTCAGTGGCAGAACCAAAAGTGAAAAGTCAAAGGATTGGAAATTTCTAAAATGACATTTACCTTCTTTTCAAACAAAAGTTGGTAAGCTTTCGCTACCACCCCCGCCAAATTTAGTGGACACTCCCCCACAAACACATTGAATAAATTTCTAAAAAGAAGAGATTTCATAGAGAAACACCACCACAGCTTGTATTTTTTATTACCCATTTCTAAAGACCAGAGAAAGTTGAAAGCAGCGACAATGCACCAAAACAAAGAAGAACAAAATACGAAGTAAGGAAAAAAAAAAACACGGCACTCAAAAAGACAAAAGTCACCAATCCATGTATGATGATGCATTGAATTATGTTTTGTTTAGTAAAGTTGATCCCTGAATGAGATTGAAATCGATTTCTCTATTGATCAAGCTTGCTTCCGGCGACATCGACGACGAACCTGTATCTAACATCGTTCTTTTCGAGCCTCTCGAATGCAGTGTTGACGTAATCCATCTTCACCACTTCAATCATGGACGTCAATCCCTTTTCTTTGCAGAATTCAAGCATTTCATTTGTCTCCTTCATGCTTCCTATGAAGCTCCCTGTTATTATCTTCCTCCCTACACAGACAATAATTGTTGCAGATTGCAATCATCAGAATCAGAAAACCATGAAATTCGATAAAAACAGAGCAAAAACAGAGGCTGACCAAGCATAAGCATAGGAGTGACAAACTGGAGAGGAGTGCTGATAACACCCATCATGATCAATTTCCCATCAAGCTTCAACAAAGAGAGATATGGTTCAAGTGGGTGAGCTACAGGGACTGTATCGATGATATAATCGAGTGAGTCAGCGGCTTCTTGCATACGAGTTGCGTCCGAGCTGACCAGGTACTCATCAGCACCGACATGCTCCAGAGCCTCCACTCTCTTCTTATCAGAAGAGCTAATGACAGTCACATGGTGTCCCATTGCCTTGGCTATCTTCACACCCATGTGTCCTACTCCTCCGAGCCCAAGTATTCCTCCTCTGAGTCCACTCTGTTTCAATCCAAAGTGACTCAGTGGACTGTACACTGTCACGCCGGCGCACAGCAGCGGCGCCGCCTGTTCTGCTGACATGCCTTCAGGAATTTTCACCAAAAACCTATTGTAAATTCAATTCATTGGTATGGTAATTGTTAGTAACTAAGCAGGAAAGGCCCAAATTGAGATGCATGTGAGGGGACTCGAATCAAAGATTTATATAATCATCAAACCTAAAAGCTTAAATCAATAGAAAATGGCTCAACAATAGGATTGATATTTGATAGTTACTTTTGATCAACGATCATGTTCTCAGCGAAGCCGCCATGTGTGGGCTTGCCATCGGTGTAGGTATCGTTGTAAGACCAGATTTTCTTGTTACAGTACTGCTCGATGTCTCTTTGGCATGGATGGCAACTTCGGCAGCAACCGACGAGGACTCCGACGCCGACGATGTCTCCTGCTCTGTAGTTGGTCACATCTGAACCCACTTCCACCACCTCTCCCACCACTTCATGTCTACATATATAAATATATATATACATGTATGTATCAGTAAACATGAACTATGAAGTCACCATTAAAAAACAAAAAAATTTGCAGAGGGATTAATTGTACGGAAAATACCCAGGAACCATTGGATAATTAGACTGGCCAAGTTCATTCTTGATTTGATGGAGATCGGTGTGGCAAATCCCACAGCAGAGAACCTTTATGAAAACATCTTCTGGTCCTGTGTTTCTACAATCATGAAAAAAAAAGATTCATTGACAATCAATTAAGTGAAGATCTCTATAAATGAAAAAAAAAAATTGAAAATTGAAAAAATACCTGAGAGTGTAAGTGTAAGGTGACAGAACACCAGATGAGTCTCTAGCTGCCCAACCAACCACGCTTCTCTCAGATTCATCGCTACCCATTATCTCTATCTGCAACAACGTCAATGAATGTCTGGTTTTTTTGAGAGGACAGTGAGAGAGAAGATAAAAGGAATAGGAAGCAAAGGGTTATTGTTTTATGTTATATATAAAATTGTAAGCGAAGCTTTATAAAGATGCGGTAGGTGGCGATTTTTTTACTCTTCGGTCTTCATTTTACGCTACAATACATTATTGGACCACGTCAGATTGGTGGGTCCAGTTCTGGTGGGGTTCATTTGATCAACGTACTTGATCTAAAGGATTGGTGGGTAGTGGACGGTGGATCGTGTAAGATGTCTAAATGATTTGGTGAGGCGTCATGCATATGTCAGCTTTCATTTAGTGACTTGCTGTCTATACAACTTTCCTAGCCGGTCTGGATTTAGCTACTGTACAAATCAGATATATAGATTTAGTTACCGTATAGGTCAATTAATTATTGAATTTTAAAAATTAATTAATAAAGAATGTATTCAAACAAAATTTACTATTTAACCATTCTCTTTTTAAGTGTTAACGGCTTACCACTAATCATAGGGGATGTATGTGGCAATTTCATGTAAAAACTGCATTATATCAAATTTCCATACATGTTTGTGCAACTTTCCCTTTTAAAAATTAGCAAGTATCTAATCATTTTTTTCGAAACAACCTTCTAATTTCAAATTTTGATGAAAATTCCCATATAACGGGATTTTGGGTATACAATCGGTGGGTTTTTTAAATTAAATTTTGAAACAATAAATTTTTAAAAGGAATTTTACCTAAATTTGAAACTAGAAGGTTGTTTATGAACAAAATCAAAACTTCATGGGATTTTTCTAACTCCCTAAAAATTATTAATTCTGTTCAATAATTTGAATTTTAGTCTTTATATTTCATTTACTATAGAAAAGTCTATGTCCGTATCAAAATAATCCTTTAAAATCTTAAATATATAAAATATTAATCCTCAACCACCACGATTTCATTATTTAATAATTAATACAAGCTGAATTGAAGACAATAGACAGGCTTTCCAGATCAATATTGTATAACAATTTTATACTAAATGAAACTAAAATAACAAAGTGGGAATCAAATTGATAATTTTAGGAAGTACTTTGAAATTGTCCAAATGAAAATAAATAAATAAATAAATAAAATTGTATATTGTAAATAATAAAGTGAGTAATAGCAAGAATTACACAAAGTCAATAGATTAAAGCATTTTTAAAAGACTACTCTATTTTCACTCTTCAAATATTTATTTACTTACCAAACTCTCATTTGAAGAATTTGTTAGAGCTAAATATACTGATGTAGCTTGTTTGACTTTAATAAATATCTCATTTAAAGAGTCTTTTGGAGATGCTCTTAGGAGTATACGAAATAAGAATTTTGGTATGAACTCAAAATCTGATTATTGATTGACCAATCACGCGTTGCAGAAAAGCTTTCCCAATGATGTGGATATTTTATCATCATTGACCAATATTGTAATTTCAATTTCCTCTAATTTAATCATTTATGTTACTTTACTTGCTGTGAAAGTGATTAGAAATGTTGTTCTAACCATTGACAGTCCCATCCCCATATGCCAATGGGATGGGGATGGGGTCGGAGAGTTTAGGGTAGGGATCCCAATCCAACAATCCCATCCCAAGATGTCAATGGAATTGTGTCGGAGAATTTAGAGTAGGGATCCTAATACCATCCCTATCGTCATCTTTGCTTTGTTTAGAAAACGTTGCCCCAAAGCTTCGACGGGGACTCAAGTTTCGAACTCAGTTTCACTATACGGATTCGGAGATTTTTCGATATTACTACCAGTATTGACCGGCAAGGTTCCCTTGTCCCTACCAACTTAACCATTTGAGACTCTTATGGAGGTCCACCACCTTGACACCAGAAAAATCAACCCACAATTCTGTGAAGCCTTTCTCCACACTCTTCAATCATCCATTTGAGTTGGATAAGTTATTTTATGCTCTAATATCCAACTTATTCTACTGTAATCAATTACATATTGTAGTTGACTAGTTTCTATAAAACACCACACAATCATATTGACAACTGTATACTTAACAAGAGAAAATAAAAAAATAAAAAATAGCATCAAGCCATCAACTAACCAACGAAGCTTTTATTTATTTTTTTGGGTGAAATTTTGGAGTCAAAGAAAGCGATGTACTACTATCTCTAATAGTTTTGCTTATAATCTTTCTTCAACTCACCCACCACATCTTTGAAAGTTTTGCCCAGATGGTATTCAAATTCTCACTCTCTTGACTCTTGATTTGGAATTTTTAATTTTTACTGGGTGTGAATTCAGAATCTCACCAAATACATTATTACCAAACCACAGAAAATGCTTACTCTAGATTAAAAAAAAAAAAAAAAAGTATTAGTAATATGGTATTGGTAGTGTGGTTGGTGCTAGAATTAGAATCCACACCCACATGACCTATGAGAATTATTATGATAAAAATATAATTTAAGGAGAAAAAAAATTGACATCAACACAATAATACCTATCAAATGAATTATAATCCCAAATAATTCATCGCACGATATTGATCACTTCCTCACATTATTGTCACAAAAGATAAAGAAATGCCCATGTGAGAGATTCTTTCTATCTCCTGCAACAAGTCTGATATCTTATGTATGCAAGATCTAAAACACCAACACCAGCAACTCTTCAAGCACTATCTTTCCTTGATGATAATCATTTTTTCATGGTTCCCACTAAGAATTTCAAGTAATAATTTCCAAAAGATAAGAAAGAGATGGGGTCCATGATTCCATTAATTTAAGTGGTATTTCAAATCGTGAATAGATAGATGTCAATGACAATTTCTTTCCTGGGTCACTGCTCACCAACCAACCACCCAACTATTGCAAACTAATGTGTAAATACAAACATGTCAACTTGGTTTCTAAGCTTAAACAGTCATTGATATCCTTAGTGGCTATAAACTCCACCATCCATTTGTGAAGTAAATTCAAAATTCTATACATATGCTGTCATTTTTAAGTTCAACAAATGCATATCTAACAAGTAAACAACCAAACAGTTTCATAAACAATCCAAAACTGAAGCGGTAAAAGAGAAGCTGCAGTAAGCAACTCTGGCATTACAGATTACTATAATTTCCTGTTTTCCACGACAGTGATGATAACAATGATAATGATTTTATTCTATGAATATAATATATTACATGGGTCTAAAGATAAATGTAAAGTATTTGTTGAATAAGTCTTCCAAATCACGTATGAGATCATTATTAGGTATATGTAAAATGATGTCAATTCTTCGCTAGAGCAAAGCACATCATTCATAGGATCATAATATAATTTAGTTGCAATTTTATTACAATAAATGTAAAGAAATACCTGACTGTGGCAGCTGCACATATATAGCAAGGCCGGCAATTGTATACTAAATGGTCAGTATATACTATATACATAATGATTGATGTACAACAAGAACTTGGACATAAGCAGAAAATGGTCAAACAGGTTATAGATTTATCTAATTAATAAGACAAACAAGCCATTACATTCAATCACAAGTAGTATTGAAAGCAAGAATATTTAATCACATTAGAAAGCTCACTACTTCTATCAATCTATTTTGCTAATGTCATCGCTATTGATATTTAATATGTTCATGAAGGTGTAGACAAATTGATTGACTAAGAAAAACTAAATTTTGTCATCCCCAATTTGGGCAATCAAATCATATTTTTGTTATTTAAAAAGCAAAAGGAAAAAAAAAAAGGCCTAAATATTTTGAATTGAGATCAAATTAGTTATCTCCCTAGGGATGGTGTGAGATTATAACGCTTCCTCCTATGTTTTCTAACCTAAGCTTAACACTATTAGGGAAGCCTTGAAACTAGACCCACGATAATAAACCTAGTCTTCCAAAAAATCAGAAGACTTAGAATGTAAACTTTTTCTCTTATCTTTCTCCATTTTTTTTTTTTTTTCTGTTTCCGTTCAATAATCCAAAAAAGCAATAGATAGCAAACCCAAAAGTTTGCACAATTAGTGGCTCAAGAATTCAAAATGTCCCAACTTCTTTGCATGTGCAAAGGCAAAGGTGCAACCAACTTAAGGCTTTCCAGTTTTGAAAGATCACAGTCTGAAGATAACTGCACATTTTGCAAGGCCTTAGAGACATCAGGCAAAACCATTTCCTTACAGTGAAGATGAAGGCGAGGTTGCTTTTCAGATATACTTCCATTTTCCAAATCAAGGCCAAAGGGAATAGATTTTTCCTTGAAAAGCTTCTCATTTGAGCTCTTACTAAGATCAGCCGAGTGCAGTTCTTTCCACCTCTTATGAGCTTGCCACCCATATTTGTAGTCTCCAACTATAGGAGTTCCCAAAACCTCAGCACAGTGTACACGGAGCTGTGGTATACAAACATTGTTAATATCATTTTCAGAGCAAAAGGAACCAAGAAAAGAGACAAAGATGCATTCAGATATCAGGATAGCAATGGTTCAGACATATACCTGGTGCTTTCTACCAGTGAGAGGGGACAACTCTAACCATGTGTAACCTGCAATATCACCACGAGCATAAGAACTTAATGAAAAAGTTACATTTATTAACAATCTCCACTAGAACCAATTAAGACAGTTGAAATAGTCTATTATACTATTTCCATTAAAGAAATTTGAGGGCTGATGTACAAATATTAGTGGAATAGACACTTAACGATCAAAATTATTGGAAAAATATTCTAATATTGTATTTACTCCTCTATGGAAGATTAGCCACATTAGTCCAATATTATATAAAATATAAATTAGAACACTCTTCTTAATGGAAAGCTGAGCTATATTACTCTAATATGCATATGAATTAGAATGCTTTTCTTCAGCACCAAAAGAGCCACAAAGACACACATGCCAGCCAACAGACAGGTGGGGGGAGATCTTTATAATGGAAGTAAATGTTGTAATAAAATCATCTGCTCACCATGAGAAGATGACCCAATTACTCGGTACTCTGTTATTGCATGCTGAGATAACATATTTTGAGCGTTGTCAACAATTGTGATTCGGTCAGACTTCCCATTGTCAACAACCACCTGAAAGCAATATGGCATGAAGTTTCAATAAAATTAGAGCTGATAGAAAGTGAGATTGGAATCGAGTAAAATTTGTAAGACTAATTTGCAAGAAAGAAAGTGTTCACCATATCGTAGGTGAAGTTTTTTATTCCCCTCTTAATAAAGGAAAAAAAAAAAAAAAAACAGCGCTAATAATAAGATTCTTTCTAGAATAAGCATGGTTTACCAGCATCAATATATCTAGCTAATGCTGGGGACCTACAAGTGACTCCTGAAGCAAGGCACATCATGTATATTTCCTATGCCATGACTAAAATTTCTAGTTGCAAAACATAATCTTACAAGTGCCAACACATCAAAATAATTCAATCGTCATACTATATATTTATATGTTACTGATCTGCACATTGTAGTCATTGAAAAGTGAGTGAAAACAATTACCGCAATGAATTATTAGACTTCTATTTCTATTGTATGAAACAGCTGAAGTTATTTTGCAGAGGTGCAAACTACTTGTATTAAGCACTTAAAATTTTCTTTCCCATGGACTGTTAACGTGCACAATTTCTTTTGGCAGTTAGGGAGATAGTTACTATATTAGTCTATTAGATACATCGAATAACTTTGATTACGTCACATGTCCAAGTACAAATATAAGAACTTGTGTAGCACGCCAAACAACATAACTCTAGGCAAATGCCTAGTAGCCGTTCTTCATTGCTCCCAAGTGCATTGCCCAGTCAATAACAATGAAATGTAAATTGAGCAAGAATCAAGGGTGTACAAACCTTTCCCAATGGTGCAGAAATCAATCCCTTTGGGCGCCTTGGAGACCCAATGACAAGGGCCCAATACCGTCTTTGTAGGATTCGTTTTTCATTGTCAAGGCCCTTTAACATAACAAGTTTAACTGTAATTACAAAAACTGAACAATCCATTTTTCATAGATATGTACAGATGAGAAGAGATATATACGTCTTTTGATGCACCAAAAGTTTTCTCACGGAAGATAGAATGCAGAACTGTCGCACTCAATTGTGTTCTCCCCATCACCAAGATACCACTACTATCTCTGTCAAGTCGATGCACCTAATAACCACCGACAAAAAATGTGAACATGCAAGATACTGTTAAGGGGATACAAAAATATATCATCCAATCACTTCTATAATTCAGCATGAACTCGTAACAACCAGAAAGGTCAACAAACAAGAAAATTATAGAACAAGCAGCACAGGGTGAAAAATGAAAATCTTCAAAATTGCTGTGGTGCAATCAAAAATTTTGAAAGGCATTTATCAAAAACACAAGCGTTCAAACGGAACGGTGATAAGCAACTTCTACGAAATATAAAAGGATAAAAATGCTTCTATGTGCTTCTTAACAAAGAACTCAGGATTTAGGTCAAAAACCAACCATGAAAGCAGTGTTTTGGAACCTTATTTACTTGTATCACCAACAATTACTCAGAGTAGATTGTATTTCATTAATAATGTCATACTAATAGCTATACCAAGATCTCACAGATCAACTAGTATATTATTATTGCATATGTGCAATATTTCTCTATTATTTTCTTCTTTTCCTGCTTTATAAGAGGGAGATCACAACTCATTAACTAGGGTGATGATGGCTCAGGAATCAGTGCATAATTGTTCCCTTATTAGCAACTCTAATGTGACACTTCATTGAAAGTGGGGCTAAGCTTTAGAGGAAGTATATATTAAGAAAAGTGCTAAATTGAAAAGAAAATACAGTCCTGCAAACAAAAACAGATAAAGTGGGGGAGATAGACAAAGAAGAAGAAAAAAGACATGACCTGAACACCATATTCTAGAAGATGTCTACCTTAGATATGCATTAAGCTTGCAGTCTGAATATCAAAAATACGTGCAATTGTTTATACTTAAGTCATCGGGAAACTCACCAGTCGCGGTGATTCTGAGTAATCATAAGTTAAACAAGCGGCTGCCAACTCATCTAAACTTCTTTTAATGCCAATGCCACCCTGTTTAAACGTAAACATCAAGAAAATTTTCTTAAGAACTGACCAAAAATAATTAAGTTCCGCAAAAAAAAACAAGTGACAAACATCTGGTAGCTTACCTGTACAGCCATCCCAGGAGGTTTGTTGATAGCAATAATAGCTGGATCCTAAATTTGAAAAACCCATACTGTGTAATGTTATTGGTGTGAATTGTGATATAAAAAAACATACATTCCAACCATAGAACAGCTGAAGTTAAGAACCTTATAAAACTCCAAGCTTTGAATAAAATTCATTTCTTCTTCGGTGCAAGGGCAATCTTGTTTCTTGGGAAGCAACTCCTGAACAGTATTTGGAAGAAATATTCGATCTCCCGAGTTCAATGAGTCCTTAGCTGCCACCTTCCAGTAATTTTAAATGATCAGAAACAGTTGATCTCCTAAGTTCAATATATCGATATCACTATAAGTTACTTCATTATCATTCAAAATCAAATGTATAATTATAAGCTAAATTTAATAGAATAACAATGTAACATCATCTTCAAATTTCAAATACCCTTTTCAGTTTAGCTTCTTGTACTTGACCACCATTATCAGAACTTTCCATAACAGAGAATTCTCTCCTGACCTGAAAACATAAAGTTTTATGAGAGACTCACTTCACATTAAAACAATTTTAATGACCCTGTAAATTAATCTCCATAAAGAGTACATATTAATTTCCAGACAATTTCAAAAGTTACAACATTTCATTACGTTTTGATAATAAAATTTAAAAAAAAAAAAAAAATCACACGCAAATAATCACAAGAAATAACAAACTTTGAAGAGAAACGATAACCTGTCTCAGACGAAAGAGCTTTTGTATTAAACTTCTAGGCAACTCGGGGCAGCATCGAAGAACCCACTTAACCGCCGTCATTTCCGCAGTTGCGCTGCTTGAGACGCCGGCCAGCTGTTTTCCCAAAGCCGCGCCGCTGATGGTGGAAGTGAACGGAGGTAAAGAGAACCATTTGCCCCTCTTGTTGTTATCGTTATTATCATTGACGTTGGTTAGAGTTTTGGTTGAATAGTGAGATTGGTGAGGTTGGGAGACTGATACGGCTAGTCTAGCGGCGCGGCCAGGGACGGATTTCCGCGGAAGTTGGAGGAGGACGCGGCGGAGGAGTTCGGTGTACACCATCGCCCTGAATTTTTTTGGTTTTTGATGGATTGGTGTCAGCTTGTGCGCGACAAGAAGGGTTTTGTCACCGGCAAACTCAGATATGTTTACCGGTAGCCAGTATACTTTTATTTTATTTTTGAGAAATTTTACTAAAATCCCAACTTTTTAAAGAAATATCAATTTTTTTTTATATATTAAAAATAAAACGAAAATAAAAAGTTTTTATCATATTAACAACGTTAGTCCCTAATTCTTTCAAAATACATCATTTTAGTGAATCCGCCAATCAAGGGGTATTCGAACTTGATGAAACTAGGGTTATTTTGATTTTCTTAATAATAACACATGACAAGTTGACAACTAAATTTAAAATAAATAAATAAAGTCAATGAATCTCCATTGTCGCTAGTACTACGCACGCTTAGGAGATGCCTTCGTTGGGTTGCATGTGCCCAAGCGATGCCGTCATCGGACAGTGCGTGCCTAGGCGGCACCGACTCTAGGAAATGTGTGCCACATCGAGGATGGTGAGACTGTAGACAGAGTTATGGGGAGGCAATTACTTGGGGGGTATTTAGACATTTTATAAAAATATGGTTATTAATAGTAAAACTTTCATATATGATTAAAGACGAAAGTCTAAAAATGTTGTTATTACATTTGGAGGAGTTATTTCAAATATTCTCCTATTGATTGAGAACTATATTTGTGATCTATTTTTGTTCGAGATATATTTTCTTTGATATTGAACTATTATATATATATATAGGGGTGGATAAAAATCAATAAACCGAACCGAACCGATCCAATCGGTTTTTTTTTTTTTTTGGTTTTTTTATGTTAGTCGGTTAAGTTCAGTTCATTATTTTGAAACCGATTGGATCGGTTTTTTTTTCCCGATTCGCTATCCCAAACCGGAAAACCGAACCGAGATCCAACTTTATAAAATAAAATAAAGGGTAATTGGCAAGAATACCCCCTGAACTATACCCGAATGTACACTTTGGCCCCTATACTTTTTTTTTTCGACAGTAAACCCCCTGAACTATCATAAATTGGCAATGGCTAACAGAAACCTAACGGAACCCTAATTCCGTCTAAGGAAAATTACGCTAAGTTCCCCTAATTTTTATATAATTGCATTAAACCGGAAAAATATAATATGACACGAATACCCTCTGACCATTTTTTTTAAATTAAATTTAAAATTGAAATAATGGTTAAATAATAAAAATTTAGAATTTTATTATAAAGACAATTAAATAAATATCAAATGATAAAATTAAATTGATTTAACAATTATTTAAATTATCTTATTATTTAAATATCCCTAAAAAAAAACCCAGATAAATTTAAATTATTTAAGAAAAATAAAAATAATGTTTAAATAATAATACAATTCCATTTCAATAATAATAATAATAATAAATAATACAATTCTTATTTTTTTTTATAAAGAAAATAAAATCTTTAAAAAATTAAAACATCTTTAAAATTTCAACCATCCATCTCAGAGATGGATGATAAAGAAATATTATTAAAACAAATTCAAATAAAAAGAGCATTTTTAAATAGACTGATTGATCTCAATTACAAAAAAAATAAAGTAATAGGTTTCTCCATTAATGAAGATCCATCAATGTTCTTTTATTATTATTATTTTGTTTTTAAAATTTTTTTTAATTGGATTTCATTTATTGGTGTGTGAATTGTGTTTTTTAAATTAATTCATTAACTTAATGAACATACAGAAGAGAAATCCTTAAAATAAAAAATTTCAAATAAATATTTTAAATGAACATCGATCCATTTAATTAATGAACATCTGTTTCTCCATCAAATCCTTAAAAAATTCCCTTCTCTAAAGAAATAAAAATATTTAAATTTGCAACACCCAGAAACCAAAAATTAAAAAATTTAATTTTTAATTCTTCTATGTGTGTTTTTAATTGGAGCGATATTCAATTTTTAAAATTGTATTTGTATTATTATTATTATTATTTGTAATTGAGATAAATCAATCTATTTCAAAAAACAAATTGAGATAAATCAATCAATTTTTTTTTAAAAAATACTTTTTTTTATTGAATTTATTTTAATAAATATTTCTCCACCATCCATCTTTGAGATGGATGCTAGAGATTTTAAAGATGTTTTAATTTTTTAAAGATTTTATTTTCTTTATAAAAAAAATTAGAATTGTATTATTTTATTTTTATTTTTTTGAAAGGGAATTGTATTATTATTTAACCATTATTTTTATTTTTCTTAAATAATTTAAATATTTATCTTAGTTTTATATTTAGGGATATTTAAATAAAAAGATAATTTAAATAATTGTTATATCAATTACTTTTTTCATTTCTCTATTTATTTAATTGTCTTTATAATAAAATTCAGAATTTAATTATTATTAACCATTATTTCAATTTTAAGTTTAATTTAAAAAAAAAAAAATTGGTCAGAGGGGTATTCGTGTCATATTATTATATTTTCCTGTTTAATGCAATTATATAAATAATCATGGGAACTTAGTGTAATTTTCCCTAGACAGAATTAGGGTTCCGTTAGCCATTGCCAATTTATGATAGTTCAGGGGGTTTACTGTCGAAAAAAAAAAATATAGGGGGCAAAGTGTACATTCGGGTATAGTTCATGGGGTATGCTTGCCAATTGCCCTAAAATAAAACTCTAGTTTAATGTTCAACAGTCCATGAACTATAAAACTATGAAAGTGTGTCACATAATATATATATATTTTTCTTTGTTTCTTTGCTAAATATTATTTTAAACTAGTATTTTCAATTTGTTTAAGCCTATAATTTAATTTAGTCAAAAGCCCAAAAGGATTAAAATATGAAAATATATGTACTAATTAAAGCCAATGAATTTGGCCAAGTAGGACCAAAACCGAAAAAACCGAACCGAACCAAACTAAATTCAGTCCAATTTGGTTGGTTTTTTATTGGTTGACATTTGTAAATTTTATTGGATCGGTTCATACTTTCAGAAACCGAACTTTATTGGTTTTTTATCGGTTCTATTGAAAAATAAACCAATCCATTAAACGCCCACCCTATATGTATGTATGTATTAGATGCTTTTATTTTTCGAAGTACTTTATTTTGTTAGTAAGAACAAAAATGAAAAACAGAAAATATTGAAAAAAGAGTTTCAAAGAGTTCTGCTTTGCTTAAGCGTTTTTATATTTTGCATTGATGATCATATTTTGAAGATGAACATGTTTGGTTAGAATCACAATCAGTGTTCGAAAATGCGGCCGCCTAGGCCGATTAGTCGGAGCAATACAGCTAGGCGGCTGGAAACGCCTTGAAAATTGTAAATCGGACCAATTAGGCGGCCTCCGCGTAATCGGACACGTGGCCGAGTAATCGAGCTAGGCGGTGTTCTTTTGCACCGAAAATCAGTCGGAATAAGGCTCGGGATCGCCGTTTCAGTCGACTGGACGAGCTCGGGAATGTTCGGCAATGGAGGTTGGCGCGAGGTTGAAGATGAAGTGAGGAAGGTGGGGTGCGTTTAGCATCGGGCTGGGGTGTACGCAGGAGTCAAGTATGCCAACGTTTGGGCTCGTGTGTTGGGCCTGGCCTGTTGCCCCATTTCAATGAAACACTGCCGTTTCATTGATGTGGTTTGTTCACTAATTGAGCTGCAAATTACGAAACGCCCACTGATCTCTTATAAAATCACAATATCTTCAATCTTCCTTCAATAATTACACTTATACCCCTAATTGACCAACTTTATAAATACCTGGAAAGAGTTTTGTTTGGATTTGATGATTGGAATTTGTTTGAGATTGGATTTTTATACAGGAAAATAAAAAAAATAGGCTTAAATTCGTCGGCCGATTAATCGCCGACTAATCGCCTAGGCGCTAGAAGGTGGGTCTCCGCCTAACTAGCGCCTAGCGCCTACTATAACAATGATCACAATGCAATGCTGAAATTTGCTCATGGGTGCAGAACTCTATTCATGAAAAGCTACTTGGATGTAACTTCTTCGCATGACTAGACAATGATATGTTGATCTTAGAACGTCAAAATTGCAAGCCAAAACCTAGGCTTGATGGAGAAAGAAAAATATAAAATACAAAAATGATGGTTTATGAAAAATTGTGAACCAAAAAAAAAGAAAAAAGAAAAAAAAGATATTGCATTTTACCATATTGATGTCGTAAAGATTGTAAAAAGGCTAATAGTTCAATCAGATATGCAAGCAATGAGTTTGTAGTCTTAAGAAAGTAGAAAACCAAAAATGAAGTAATGTCTTTAGGTTACTTGAAGTTGATGAAGTTTGAACTTTATGTTCAAACTCATTCAAGCAGGTTGAACTAATTAGGTTCATGTTAATCTTTATCATATGTCATATTAATTGCTAAGATGCTTTCAAGTTCTACTAGTTTAAATCATAACCTTTGAGTCCATACATGTTTCTCATGATGTTAACATGTCTTTCAAATTATAACTTGTTATATTATTTTGTTTTCCCTTATCTTTGTTATTGGATTATTCCAATCAGTGGCGGAGGCAG
This sequence comes from Acer saccharum, assembly GCA_030490815.1. Taxonomy (NCBI): domain Eukaryota; kingdom Viridiplantae; phylum Streptophyta; class Magnoliopsida; order Sapindales; family Sapindaceae; genus Acer; species Acer saccharum. The sequence goes on from CM059870.1 coordinate 11,913,861, forward strand.
AAATTTTATTCAACGGGGGCTTGGTTCAAATACTAAAATTTAAAAATATTAAATAAAAATAATAATATTAAATATATCAATAACAAGTGATAAATAATAATAAATTCAATTCAATTTAGACTCGATTATTATCAACAAGTATAACATAACACTACTTATCACAACTGTAAACTCAAAATGTAAACTTTGCTAAAAAAAAAAAAATAACACAATAAAGAACAATCAATATAACTCGATCTGTAAACATAACTAAGATCAAATTAGGGTGATAGCTTAAAAAAACAATAATTATAATTATAATTACAACAAGCATTATATAAAATGGTAATTAACAATCACCATTCACTAATTACCTTAAAAAATTAGAATTATACACAAGATGTGAAATTAAATGTAAGACTACAAAATTAAAATGACAAGAAATGAAATATGCAAGTAGAGACATTTATTCACAAATTCTACAAGTATAATAAATCCAAATTACATAGTTTGTTTTTAGTCTCATTTTTGTGTGTGACAAAGAGCTTAATGTGAGGATGCTCATTAATAATAGTAAAAGTGAAAAACAAAGATGTAGAAAAAATGATAATTCATGCTGAACTTGGTGATTATCTTGTTTTAAAATGTTACGGTTTTGTGTTTTAATTGTATTTTTTTTTTTATAAAAAAAAGATAAATTTAGATCCAATTAATTATCACATGGTTATTTTGTATTTTGACCACTAGGAGATTGAGATTAAATTATAAATCCATTAAAAAAATCAAATCTAAAATATATAAAAAAGTTAATTAAATCAAATTTAAAATATATAGAAAGTGATTTTTTTTTTTTTTTTTTTTTTTTTTCCTAAGCTGGGGCTCAAGCCCCCACTGGGCATAAGGTAGCTCCAGTGCTCCACCCCTAATTCCATTAGATACTCAAATAATTATATTGACTATGTGTTTTCATATGTTATGTGGTAAATGATACTCAAAAATTGGATCTTCTCAACATAAGAACACTTCTTCCACGCTCAAAATTCTCTACGAGAAGTCTTACCACTAGTAGCTGAAAAGCCTGTCGCGAGTAGCCTAAGTGTCCGTTTGGGAGAGCTTGTCTACTGGCTAAAAGAGCTTTTTTAATTAAAAAAGCTCTTTTCAATTTTTTTCGTGTCGTTTGGTTGACACTCCAGTAGAGCTTTCGACGATTAAAAAAGCTGTTTTACGTCTATTGGAGAAGCTCAAATTTTAGGCTTTTCCAAGTAGATCTTTTTGAGCTTTTTTAAAAAACATTAAATATCTAATATACCCCTATTATTAATTACACTGTATCTTTTTAAAACCCTAATCAAATATTCTTTTTTACACACTTCAAACTTTTGAAGATTCATCATTAACTTGAAAACTCAAACTTTCATTATTGTTCCGCCTATGAGTCCAAATCGAATTTCTTCGTTTGCAACTAATATATTGCTTTGTTTGATCATTGCTCTTTTTCAATACTTTGCTTTGGTATTAAAAAATAAATTGTGCTAAAAAAAAAAGAGAAAAGATGCCATATTGTTTGTGTACTTCAATCGGAAAAATATTGAATTCACATTAATTTTTCTAACAATGGTGTTCAAAAAGCAACTAAATATATATATATATATATAATATATTTTGATCTTTTGTAAACACCACAATAAAGATATATACGTTGGCATATGGATCATCAAGTAAGTAATGTTTTTTTTTCCTAATTGGCATCTTATCAAAAAATAAATAATAATAACAATAATACTCATACATTGCTTTTATATATCCTTTTCGGTAATTCTATTATTTAAAAGAGCTTTTAAATTTTCTTTCACCAAACAATCTACGGTTAAAAAGAGCTTTTATAATTGAGAACCAAACGACCAACATCTACTCCCTGAAAGCTCTACTTGTGGAAGCTCTACTTTAAAAAGATCTACTGTAAAAAGATCTACTTGATAAGCCCCCAAACGGACTCTAAAGCCCCTGCCAACTGCCACACACCCTTTTTCTAGTTTAATTATATTCTTTTCATATTTTAGTTATTGTCGTCGTTGACAGGTGTTGCATTGAGTGTTTGATAAGATCATGTGTTACCTCGACTGGCTGACTTTTACACCGACCAAAAATCACCATCAACAATACTTATGTTTATATTAAATTGGTTTTTCATCGGGCCGGCCTTGGGGTGAAGCCCAAGAGGCAACCGTTTAGGGCTCCCGTTTTCAAAGGACCCTCAAATTTCGTTTACTGTGTATTTCTATCTGGAGGCTCGAGTATAGTTTTTTTTTTTTTTTTTTTTTTTTTTTTTTTTTAATAGCTCAATTAGTAAATTGTGTTACAGATAATTCAATGAGCCCAAATATTTGTTTTAAAATAAGCCCAACAATACTAACAAAAAAATGGCCTACGATTTCTCTAATGCCTATTGCCCAATTCATTTACTTTTCTAGTTTCACAAGCTCAATTCAGTTCTCTAATGCCCATTGCCCACAGACCCTTTTTCTAGTTACAGGGTTTCAATTCATCTATTCATCTTTATTGCTTAATTCTTTTTCTCCACCAGACGTAGCTGCCGTCTGCCGCACCTCTTTCTCTCTCTCTTGTTATTTTTTACAAATTGTAATTTTTCTTACAAATTATTATTGACTTACTGACCGATAAAATCCACACCAGATAGTGAATAATCTCTTGGTCTTTTGCCTATTAATTTACTTATTTATCTTTAAATTGAAACTATTATTTGATTTTAAATAATCCTAATTATAATTTTATGAATCCAAGAGTATACCCGCGGTTTGCGGGACTGGTTTGATTGGTTTATTTATTCATTTATTTTTAAAGTTTGAATTTTACGTTTTAAAAACCTCAACTTGAATTGTTTTTCAATAATATGGGTCAGTTTGTTAGTTTTGTGGTTGGATATGTAGTGCTTCACGGTTTTATAATTTATACCGAAAAAACTATGAAAACGAATAAGGGACCCCATTTTGGATTTTCGCCTCCCTCGGGCCTTACAAAAGTCAGGGCCGACCCTGTTCTTCATAAGTAATATGAGATGATAAGTGAAAATTGTCAAAAATAACCACTCTAATTATGGGAAATTCTTTTTTAACCACATGCATAATTTTAATTGTTAATAGCCACTTTTTTGAGAAATTACTGGAAAGCCCTCTTATAAAAAGGGTCCCCAAACACCCTCTCTTTCTCTTTCTCTTCTGGTCTCTCTCTCGCAATCTCTCTCTCTCTCCCCATGATCTCCCTCGCCGGCAAGCTTTTAAGGGTCCGAGCGTCGACGAAGGTGTCGCCGAGCACCGTGACCTTCTGGGCCACGTTTGGTGATACTTCGTGCGACGGGATGGCGTGCTTTCGTGCAACGGCAGTTGCGTGCGACGACTGCTGGTTAGTGCGATGGCGCTTGGTCGTGTGACGCTGCTGCTTCGCCGGCGACGGGATTGCGCTTGGTCGACGACGTCCGGCAGCTCGGTGTGCTTCGCGATCGCCGCGAATAGATCTGCAAAACAAACAAAAAACCTAAACCTAATTTGAATTTGGGGAAGAAGAAGAGGAAGAAGAAAGAGGGGAAAAAAAAAAAAACTTATCCTAATTTCAATTTAGTCCAGATTTCAAGTTTGAATATTTCTATTTTAGGCATGATTTCAAGATTGGATATTTCCATTTAGGCATGATTTCAAGTTTGTGTATTTCAATTTAGTCGTGATTTCAAGTTTGTTTCGAGGTTTAAAAAATCACTATTTTCAGGGGTACTCTGGTAATTTATGGTACTATACTGAATTTTTTAAAAAAAGTGGTTATTAACAATTATAATTTCAAAAGTGGTTAAAAACAAAAGTATGATAATTTGGATGGCTATTTTCGGTTTTCTCTCAGATGATAATGTGTATCTATTCAAATCTAATATGATTTATGTTTTCTCCCTTGTGGTATTTATTCTCTTATAGAGATTGACAACAGTTTTAAAGTAAACACTGCTATGAGGCTGTACCAAGAAACCTTTTTTTTTTTAATTGTGATAGTTCTGTGAGGATGTTTGATGTTGGGTTTGCAAGGATTGAAGAATAGATTTTGATCAAAGGATGGAAAGGTTATTAAGCAATATGAATTTGTTTCAAGTGATTGGTTCGTGAGTTTTATGCAAACTTGAACAATTATTATTATTATTTTATGCAGGAGGACGTGTCTACTTGAGAGGTAATGAGATTCAATTCAATACATATAATTGATAATGTGTTAGGAGTTAGAAGTGTTACGAGGACATGTCTACAATCCTAACTCCTTAGCAATTATATAAGTATTGAATGAATCTCATTACCTCTCAAGTAGACACGTCCTCTTACATAAAATAAATTGTTAAGTTTGCATAAAACTCATGAACCAACTCACTTGAAACAAATTCATATTGCTCCAAAGCCTTTTCCATCCTGTGATCAAAATCTATTCTTCAAGCCTTGTAAACCCAACATCAAACATCTTTATAGAACATTCCGCACCTACATTACTGTAAGAAAAGGTTTCTTGGTACATCTTGCAAACCAACATCAAACATCTTTATAGAACGTTCTGCACCTACATTATTGTAAGAAAAGGTTTCTTGGTACATCCTCATAACAATGTTTCATTTAAATGTTGTCCATCTCTGTAAGAAAACAAATACCAACTAGAGAATTGAATGTAAAGAATGTGAAAAACAAGGAATTCCGGTATCTTGAGTTATGATTTTGACAGAGCTTCAATATGCAAAAAGCTTTTTGTTGGGAGAGAAATCAGAATCCCTCTCCAGTGAGAGGAAAGTTCTATTTATAGGAGTTTTTGAGGCTGTTGGTTCATGATTCTGTGGAGGATCTTATCCCTGAAATCTCGGCTAGATTTCGTGGGACAAAGGATTCAACTCATTCAACCTCTGTCTATGTTATCAAATGACAGTTTGTTTGAGTGACTGAGTCAAACAACCTTCACGGAGTATCGAAGGATTTTGGATCGACCCAGATCATGTGGGCCTAAACCGAATCCGAAATGGTATCAATTATGGGCTTAAGAGTTGGGCCTAAGGCCCATTTTTTGCTACCACAACTATCACCTCTCTTATTACTTACCAATTTAATATAAACATAAGTAGATCCATTGTCGGTTGCTATTTGATTAGATGCTATCTGTAGGTGGTCGATCGACTTGGTATGTCGAAGGGTGGGTAGAATCAGGCCCAAAGCAACTAAGCTAGAAGTTGGATGGGTGACGTTGGTTGTCGTTTGCGGATGGTCGTCTGGACTTCGCTGAACCTGTAAAAGAACTTAAAATAGTAATACGATATAGAGAAAAGAGAAAGGTGGGGGCTTGATGATAGTGATTGGATGATTTACATACCTATTTGAGGTCCCTATTTCCTAGATTTTGTACTCGTTGTCGAGGTGTTTTGTATATAATGCATTTTGTGAGCATTGTTAGGTTATATGCTCTAAAATAAGGTGTTGAGCATAATTGAAGAGTTTTGGAAGTTAAAGGGCTGAAATTGGAAATTTTAGTGCAGAGCTTTCAAATTTCGGGGCCATATCTCCCTCCTAGATTGAACTACATTTCATATAACCTATTTTGGAAAGCCCCACGAGTCTACTTTCAACGCTTTTTACGGATCGCGATTTCGAGTTCTAGAGGAAGTTATGGCCATTTTCGTAACGGTGCGCGAAGCTAGAAAACTTCACCCGAGAGAGATGCGAGCCCAAGGCGAGCTCAAGCAGCTCGCCCCTCAAGGTCGCTAATCTCTCAGGTTTTCAACAGTTTTCTTCAACCAAGAGCATCCAAATTGCCCCCAGGTCGCCCTAAACTCGCCCTTTTACCAAAATATGTTAAAAATCAAGATTTTACCTCCTTGCCCTTGACCTAATTCATTCATCTATATAAACCTTTGTTATTTTTAAACCAAAAGAGAACTCTCTGACCAAAAAGAACCCAAGACACCATTTTTACTCTCACCTTCCATCTTCCACAATCCATCTAGCATCCAAATCTCCTTAACATCCAAACACAAGCTTCACTCCCACTTTTCCACATCCACCATCACCCCACCTTTTTGGGCAAGAGAGAGTTGAAGAAAGATAGGAGGAGAAGAAGATCCAAAGAAGAAGAGGAAGCTCTCCATTAGTTTTCTCTACATCCTTTCTCCTTTACTCTTTTTCATAGCCATGTATTTATTGATTTTATCTATGTTATGGCTATTCTTTGTAATATGAGCTAAATATATATTGCTAGTATTTGATGAAACCCCACCCATGACTATATATTTATATTGATTCTTGTTTATCCATTTATGTGCAACTTGTGGTTGTATGAGTATTTTGTATGCTTAAAGCTTTCAAGTGATTGATCTCCATTTGAATGAATTATTGGTGTGTTATGTACTGACCGGAGACGCACACCACGTGTTCGATAAAATGCCTCTATACATGTCTAGAAAAGTACACCCACTTAGGCTAGCGTATAGGATTCGTTTAGTGCGCCAACAAACTTAATGAACTCAATTCGTATATTCCAGGTAATCGAGAGATAGGCTTGGGTACGTTTCGTGTGTAATCTACTTTGCTTGACCAAGATTGTAGGTTAATATTAGGGTGCATGAATCTACAAATTGCATGAGTATGTTTTGGGTGAATAATTGAGTCTAAAACGGAAGTCAATTGGGTGGGGTGTAGTCAAGTCCTAGCATGTTTTTCTCGATATTACACTTGAGTTTATTTTAGTGTTATTTATTTCTTGCATTAGCATTAGTCAGTAGATTAAATTAGTTTAATTTACTTAGTTTAAATATCTTTTTCGCTTGTTTGAATAGCATCTAGGCTAATCAATTTCGGTAATCGATCACTCGATCCCTGTGGGAACGAATCTTATTCACCGTTGTGACTTTCCGACCTCGTCCTATTGCGAGTGTCGCTCATAAAAGAGACTAGCCAGATAGCCTTAGATATGCTTGGGCTGAGCAATGCAGTCAGGTGACTGATGAGTGAGTTCCGATGACCGGAATAAAACTGTAATCAGAATTTCAATATAGTTTTATCGAGAGAATTCAGAGAGTTTTTTAGTGGAGGAGCCTTCTCATTTATAGTAGGGAAGTAACTCCAACGTCCACTGATCATGCTGTGATCGTGGGCGAGATTTAGGGGGGATACTGGGAGAGATTCTCTCTTCCAGTTATCCACCAAACCAACGGAAGTTTTGACTTGGTCATTCAAAGACCAAGTCATGCTGCTGACACGTGTTGGATCGACCAACCCGACGGGCCTGGGTTGGGTCTTTTTGATACAAGGTCTGGGCTTTATCCCATTGGGCCTGTGGACCATTTTGGCTACCACAGTTTGTCCCCACTATCTAAAGAAGAAACCTTTGATTTAGAGAGTGACTTGCGTTGGATCGATTTTTGTCGGCCGACTTCCTTCGTTGAGTCGAGTAGATGTTCTTGGAATGCTATTTGACGCACCCGTGTGGGGACTAACGCCATGAAGAAAGGACTTGTCGTTCGACTATCATCAAGGACTTGTCGTTCGACTATCATTTCAAAGTACAGCAAATGGATCGTTCTGGTGGAAACGTTTAGGTTTCACACGATGACGTCAGATCCATGGCGGTTTTCGAAAGGTTTCAAATTTAAAACTGATAACTTCACCTGGGTTAACTGTAAACTGAAGGGGAGTTGACACGTCAACTATGTTGGGTTAAATGGCAGTTGAGAAGGCGCTGATGCTTAACTAGGGTTTACACATAATATGTTCTCTATAAATAAAACCCCTTACTCAACGAGACTATTTTGCACGTTTCAGTTTCCTTGAACCTTCTCAAACTTCATATTTACTGAACTCTCCTCCGCTGGTGATCTACTTTCGAAGACTTCATCGTATTCTTCAAGGTAGGCATACGCTTACTATATACTTTCTTTTTGTGTTTATATCTGTATGTGAACTTGATTTCTTGCTCGGATTTTTTTTTTTTTTTTTGAATCTGTAGGAAGTTTCTTGATATCTAACTGCAACTAAGTGTGTGTTCTTCTTTGTTCTTGGTGGTTTTTGACATACTTTCTCTATTCAATGCTATGTTGGTTTGATCTCGTATGTTTATTTTTGTTTTTGTGCGTACGTCGTTGTGATTAAGACAGCTCTAGTTTTGAAAGAGCAACCATTTTGTAGGTAGACTACTTTCTAAGGTTCTAGGTTGATTTTCACTTAAGGCTTCTTAATGTATATAACCAGGTTTTTGATCTAGAACCTTAGGTTGTGATAGTAGCGTTTTGGTTTGACTGACCTACGCATTTTTTGCATGTCAGTTTTTGGAGATATGTCGGGCGACGATCCAATTTCAATTTCGTCTCACTCAGAGTGATAATGACTGGGAAATGGATCTGATGAAGGAGTGAGAGTGGAGCGAGGAGTGTCGATAGACGAGTCACGGTTCGATCCGTCAGAATCATAAATAAATGTCAGGGATATATTAGATAGGGGTGGTGTTCGTGCAATAGCAACGCCGGTTGAATTTCCTCAGCGTAGGAATGATGCAGAGGCGTATACTTCTGGTCGACCGACAGAGTTTTGGATGGTAATCCAGCAAGTCTGATTGCCCAGGAAAATCTGGACGGCTTGCGGATGATTTATGGTATTCCCAAGTCGGTCGAACTGCGTGCCCCTCTAGACGTGAAGAGCAGATTGGGATACCTGAGTGGACGTGTTTTTATGATACACTTTACGTTTAGGTTTCAGATTTTCGGTTCCTGAATTGGTGCGACGACTGCTGAAGTATTTTGATTTGCTCCTGGCCAATGATGCCAAATAGTTGGAGAATTTTGCTGAGCTTGACGGTTTTGCAAGAGAGACACAATATCAGATTTGGGCCGGGTGCGTGTTGCATAACTATTATCTAAAGGAGCACGTAGGCGACCAGGTCGTTATATAATGACACCAGGAACTTTGCCAAGAGGCTCATTACTGACACGACCAAGAACGACCGGTTTTGGAAGGACACATACTTCTTCGCAAAGGGCCCGCCAATTGATGGCCCTTGGGGAGAATTCACGATATGTGTTGAGGAGAATTGGAACGGAAAGGTTAGTGTCGTACGACGTTTCTTTTATGCATATATATTTTTTAGTATGTTAGTTACTTTATAATAGTTGATGAAACTTTTTGCAGAAATCAAGCGTGCCGACAATGATGTGACGAGCGAGAGTGCGCCAGATATTACTGAAAAAATATGGAGCATCCCTCTTGAAAAACGAAGTTGTAAAGTACTGCTTGTGGATGGTAAGCTTAGGCCCAGCAGTCTGTTGCGGTGGTCGACTTTAAATAGAACGCGGCAACCGTATCCTTTAGTGAAGGATTTCGTATCCTATGTTTGGATTAGGAGGAGTCTTGAAATTCTTGGATGTAAAATGATTTTCTTGTCGCCTATTACTGACACTGAACGTTGTTTCGCAGTAACATCGATGTCGAACGCGAAGACGTTCCTGCCTGATAATGCTGACGCCATGCAGCGTCTGAGGGATGAAATGGCAAGGAAGCGGACGGCAAAGAAGAGTCAGTCGGCCGACAAATCAAAAGAGAGTGATGCTGCTGAGCATGTGCATATTTATACTTCATCCCCTGAGTGTGCTATGGGACGGAAGAGACAAAGGAAGGACTCGACAGTCGATGCGGGAAAGAAAGTTGGGCCTAGTTCAAAGAAAAAGGTTGTCGAAACTTTCGAGCCTGACTCGTCGATGGTGCTGCTTTCCTCCGGGATTTCGTCGTTCGGAGATCCTGTTGGATTTCTCTCCAGGTCAAGCGAATTCCTCCTTGACGCTGATGAGGAAATTTTGAAGAAGAAAAAGCCGGAGGATGTTATTGATACGGGCGTACTCTCAGCGTTCCAGGTAGTTTATTTTGACTTGTCGTTTCAACTGGTACCCTTTTTTTTTTTTTACTTATGACATTGCTTTTGCAGGCTTTGCAGGCGCAGTTGTATCTTCGTGATAGGTACAAGTCGACTAACGACAAGTGTCATAAGTTAAAAAAGGTGAACGACGTTCTTAAAGCAGACAAAGCCAAAGCTGATGCTCATCTGAATGATCTAGAGCAGAAAGTTTCTGTTCTAGAGAATAACTTGAAGAGCATGGAAGAAGAGAGAGATCGTCACCGTGAGGAGTCGACGAAAGCGAGGGCAATGGTGGCTGAGAAGGAAGGCCAAGTTGCTAGTTTGGAGGATCAGCTCACGTCGATCGCCTCTATAGCGATATGTAAGGCCAGGGCAGAGTTGTTTAAAGAATATCTGTCAGGTCAGCATATCAATTGGGATCGTGCAGAAATGCAAGAGGTGATCGACACCTGCGATGAGATGCTTAGGCTGGAAGGGTCTTCGCCTGAAGAAGAAGCAGACGCTGGGGAGAATGCTGACAAGACCCTTGAACAGTCGACAAGCGTGAACGACAATGCTGCTGATCCACCAATCGACTGAGGCTTCAAATTTTTTTTTTTGTAATTTGTTGATGATTCGGTCGACCTCGACCTATATTTTGTTTTGTAATGGATGTTATGGTCGACTTCGACCAAAAATTTTTTGCCCTTGTATCTCACTTTGACTAAATGAAGTTACCTTTTGATTCGACTCTCTTATACAGTGATAGTTTTGAATTTGTATGAGATATAAGCCTGTATACCCATGCCCATGAATGAGTCGATCGACTTGTGTAAAAAATGTATGAGACAAGCCTGTAAACTTACGCCCATAAATGAGTCGATCGACTTGTGTAAAAAATGTATGAGACAAGCCTATAAACTTACGCCCATAAATGAGTCGATCGATGTTGTAAAAAATGTATGAGACAAGCCTGTAAACTCATGCCCATATGTAAGTCGGTCAACATAGTAATTTTGTCAAAAAGTTGTAGTATGATCTCATTGTCGATGACTATAATTTAAAATTTGATTTCACGTGTTTATGGTCGACGAGACCTTTTATAGATAGTATCGCGTATATGCGTTTCTTGGTCGACAAGACCTTGTTACAAATAATATCGCGTACATGTGCTTGTCGGTCGAAATGGACCTTGTTATAAATAATATCGCGTACATGCGTTTGTTGGTCGACAAGACCTTGTTACAAATAATATCGCGTACATGCGTTTTTTTTTTTTTTTTTTTTTTTTTTTTTTTTTTTTTTTTTTTTTTTTTTTTTGTTTTGTTTTGTTTTCATTCGACATCTGTCCCCAGTGCTACGTTTTTTGTTTTTAGTTGACATATTTGCAGTCGACATCTGTCCCTAGTGCTATGTTTTGTTTTCAGTCGACATATTTGCAGTTGTTTTCAGTCGACATATTTGCAGTCGACATCTGTCCCCAGTGCTATTCCCCTAACTCTTACATGTGTTTGTCGTAAAAGACTGTTGAGAGTTTGACGCCTGGTTGAAGGTTGCGAGCGTCGTATCTGAATTAAAACAGTGGTTGCTTGTCGATGTCGACAGCTAAATTATATATATATTTTTTTGAGCTCAGGTTTGCACTTAGTTGCACTAAGTCGTCATCATTGCTCCTTGGGGGTCAATTTGTTAATAGGGAATTGTCGATGGAACATAAAAATGATATTTAAAGAATTGAAATAGCAAGTTTAGAAATGGTACTGTTTTAGATGTAGTGCATTCCAGCTGTTATGCCGCTCTCGACCGTCGAGGCCTCGTATTTTGTATGCTCCCCGCCCGACGACATTTGTTATTTGATAAGGTCCTTCCCATGTCGGCCCTAATTTCCCGGCGCCTTCTTCCCTTGTATTTTGGAACACTCGTCGTAGTACCCAGTCGTGTAGTTTGAAGACTCGGACCCTAACCTTTTTATTGTAATGTTGAGCGACTTGTTGTTGGTACGACTGAGTTTTTAGGGCTGCACGATCTTGTCGTTTGTCGAGGTGGTCAAGTTCGAAACTGAGCTCCAAATTGTTCTGTTCTTCATTGGGATTTTCGCTGCGGGCGGTCGACAGCCTAGTTTCTATTGGGATGACTGCTTCTGACCCGTAGACGAGTGAGAAGGGAGTTTCCCCTGTCGACCATCGTGGGGTAGTTCTGTATGACCATAAGATTTCTAGAAGTTTCTCTGCCCACTGGCTTTTTTCAGCTTCCAGTCGTTTCTTCAATGTGTTGACAATTGTCTTGTTGGTCGACTCCGCTTGTCCATTTGCTTGAGGATATCGTGTAGTTGAGAAACTTAACTTGATTGCGTATTTGTCGCAGAAATTTTTGAAGTCGTACGAAATGAATTGGGACCCATTGTCGGTCACTATCTCCTTTGAGACCCCAAACCTGCATATAATATTTTTCCATATAAAATTGCGTACCTCAATGTCGTGTACTTGTTGATATGCTCCGACTTCAACCCATTTGGTGAAGTAGTCTGTCAACACTAACATGTAGACGACACTGCCAGGCGCAGCTGGGAGCTTACCTACAATATCCATTCCCCATTTCATAAAGGCCAAGGGGCCGAAATTGAATTCAACATACTTGGGGGGAGATGTGATATCGGTGCGAAGCATTGGCACTTGTCACATGACTTGACCTGATTTTGAGAGTCAATTCGCATAGTCGGCCAGTAATATCCTGCTGTGATGGCTCTGTTCGACAACCTACGGGCGCCGGAATGATTTCCGCATTCCTCGTGGTGTAAACTTTTCAGGACGTCGTACGCTTCTCGAGGGGTCACACATCTCAAGTATGGGCCTGTGAATGATTTCTTGTAGAGTTTACCATACAGGATGCAGAACTTGGCTGCTTTCGTTTTGATTTTCCTTGCTTCTGCCATGTCGTCTAGTAGAATGTCTGCTTGGAGGTAACTGAAGATTGGCTCTATCCAGCTTCTTCCGTTGTCGACTGGTGCCAGTGTTTCTGATTCTTGAATTGATGGAGACATGAGATGGATTATAGGAACCGATTTTGAACTGTTCATTGTCGTCGAACCAAGGCTTGCCAGTGCGTCTGCTCGTGTGTTTTCGGATCTGGGTATTTGCTCGATTGAAAACTCGTCGAAAGTCGACTGCAGCTGTTTGACTTTGTTTAGATAGGCCGACATTCTCTGACCCCTTGCCTCATACGTGCCATTTACTTGTCGAACGACTAATTGGGAGTCGCTTCGTACTTTAATGATTTTCACATTTAGGCTTTTTGCAAGGTCGAGCCCGGCGATTAAGGCTTCGTATTCAGTTTCGTTGTTCATTGCATGAAACCACAGTGGATTGACTGCTCCAGTATGTCCCCTTGTGGGGATTCGAGTACCAATCCTAATCCGCTTCCTTTGATGCTACTTGAACCGTCGACCGACAATATCCATTTACCGGTGTAGCTGTTTCTGTGAATGCAACTAGTTCTTGTTCGGCCTGCACACTTTCACCCAGGGGTAAAATTCGTAATAAAATCGGCTAGTACCTGTGATTTCATCGCTGATCGCGGGTGGAAACTGATGTCGTATTCGCTGAGTTCTACTGCCCACTTCGTCAGTCGACCTGAAAGTTCAGGTTTATGAAGTATATTTTTAAGGGGGTAAGCAGTTAATACCTTAATCGAGTGGCATTGGAAGTATGGTCCTGAGTTTGTGGGCTGCCATCACAAGAGCTAGAGCTAGAGCTAGATTCTCCAGTCGACTGTATCTGGTTTCGGCGTCGAGCAGAGTCTTGCTGATGTAGTAGACTGTGTTAGGTTGATAATTAGTGTTGGCATTAATTCCATATCAAAACGTGTTTACTTGTAATGTTTAGTGGTTAGTAAATGAAGGATTTCGAAGAGGAAAGACGTCTCAACCATTATTCGTTCAAGTTGCCGGCTTTTAAGAGTCTCGGACATTATCGGTCTACAAAGGTATACATGTCCTCTTATCTCTTACAAGGCTAGGCGCACACACACACAATTCATACATGTGTGTCCCTGCATCGTGGTTTAAACATTTGGTATAACACATTCACACACTTCATAGCATGCTCATGCATTGATCTTGTATTGACAAACATTGTGAAATTGCATGCTTTGTGACTATCTCTTTGATATGGCATGTTTGTGTGAATATGTGTTTATTTGTTTTCGTATTTTGTGTTTAGGACTTGAACATGTTCTTATTTAATGCCTTATCGAGTTCCGGTCGTTTTGGTTACTCACTCTTAAGGTTTCGAGTCCAAACAAGATGACTAGTCTACTTTTCGTTCTCATTCGTTGTGTTGACTTCATCGATGATTTCCGAGATGATTTCTCAACCATTTTTCAAATTTGTATAGTCTTTTTCGTGCGTGAGAGAGTCACGGTTCGTAATCCAAAAACGGATTCGAATTCGGAGTTCGGACGCTCGAGATACGGGCCGACGAACCGAGAGTGCACGGGAGAGGACAGCCCAGGCCGTGGGCCCCACGGCCTGGAGCCCCTTCTGCTCCCGTGTGGGCCACGCGCCCCCCACGGCCTGGGGGTGACGTGGCACCACATGATTGGTCAAAAAGACCTTTCTCTCTCCTCCTATTTCTTCCCTCTCTCTCTCATTTTGAATTTTCAAGAAGAACATTTTCAGTTTTCCCGTCAAGAATTCTCTCCAATTTTTCCAAACTTCAAAACACCATATCTTCCTCATCCGGAGTCAGATTTGAGTGATTCAAGTTGGAGAGTGTTCGTATTTGAGTCCTCTAACATCTCCAAGTGGTTTGGTAGCTGTTTGATCGTGATTTCCAGTGGTTGACCACTGAATTCCGAACCAGCATCATAATCCGAGGTAATGGTCTCATCTTAGGGATTTCTTGTTATTTGACCTTCCAAATGCATGGGGTTTCTTCTTCTATATCTATGTTATTGTTTTATGAAAGCTATTTGAAAAGGTAGCTTGATTATCATTCCAATTGAAATTCAATTTATGGACTTATATTGACTAGATTTCATGATTCTAGGTTTTACATTTGTTTGTGAGTTGTATTGTGATTAGAATGGCATCTTAGGTTGTTTGATACTTAATTGAATTAATTTTGTGTTAAAATGACTTTGAGATTTGATTTGGTCCTTTGATTGAAGAAATCAAGGATTTGTGTATTTGTTTGTGATTTAGAGAATATAGGTTTTGATTGATGTAAATCTCAAAACCTTGCTCTATATTTTTGTCTAGTATATTGATTGATTTTAATCTCATATATCTAGACTTTGATTGTATATTGATAGCATCTTGAGTTAGGACTTAATGAACATTTTGTGATTCAAGTGTTATATGTGTGAATGAGACTTTGAGTATATGTGTTAGGTGTTTCACATGCTTAGGTTTCTATTCATGGATTTTTGCATCTAGACTTGATTAATTGTGTTTTCACATGTTTAGGTCTATTTGTGCCATAGAATGTATTGATCACATGTTCTATGTTGAAATGAATGTTTGCATCATTTGCATTCACATGATCACACTAGGAAGTCCTTGTAAAAGGCATGAAGTCTTGGTTAGAGTCGGGATGACTCGGATAGCCAAGCAAGAAGTCTTGCCTAGAGTCGGGATGACTCGGATAGGTAAGCAAGAAGTCATGGCTAGAGTCAGGAGGACTCGGATAGTCATGCATGGGAGGCTCCCTAGAGGCAAGAGTGCCTTGGATAGGGAGTTGGCTAACATATTGGTAGGCCTAGGCGTATGGTTAGACATAGACTCCGATAGAGCGGGGTACACGGGATGTGTATGCACTCTTGAGGAATTTCTAATCTACCATCGATGTTGGTTGAGTGTGTTGTCCAATATATGGTGGTTCCGCATCATTGAGGGATTTCATACTTTCCAATAGGGTTGGGTAGGCTTAGACTTCACTAGGTTGGGTGAGCTAAATATTGGTCACTTTGTGAATGTTCTATGTTTACTTTCCAATAATATAGTACCCAATGGTTGTAATTCAACCCGTGGATGTTTCCTCCTTGGAGGTTTTACCACGTTATAAAATCCCTTGTGTTAATTCTTTCTATCTCTTCTCTTATATTTTAATTGTATATTTTATTGTCTTGATTCATAATATTCACTTGTGGTGTATTGTGAACCTAGTCTTTGTATAGTGTGATTAGTGTATTCATTCTATAGATCAATTTGTATCTTTGATTCTTTTGTATATTGTAATATTTGTTTAATGACATTTTGCTCACTCTTGTAACACATTGAACATCTTATGAAATACAAGTTTATTTTGTTGTTATGATTATTTGATATTTTACCTCACATGACTTGTTGATATACTTAGACATTTCTATTATGATTGTGTCATCATATTGTCTATGTATGTCTATCTTGGATTATTGTGTTGTGTGTAAGGCTACCTTGAGGGACAAACAGATGTTTGTTCAAGGGTTTGAAAAAAGGTGTAAAAACCTATTCACCCCCCCTCTAGGTATGCTTTAAGCAATTTAACTTCGTTTGTGTACATTCAATTGGTATCAGAGCGGGTCGTCGGATAGCACTCGACGAGATCCGGTTTATACTTACGTGTAAATTGCTTAGGTTTTTGTGTTATAGTTGTCCTCCTTTATTTGTTGTGGAAAAGGTTCTTCTCATTTTTCATTGCATTTGTCTACTAACAAATTTGTTGATAAGCTTGAAAGAGTGTTAGTTACAAAAGCAAAGAAAAAGATGTTCTTGTGTTCCAAAGGTTGATCAATTTAGGTTTGATCACTTACTCAAGCAACATAATGAAGAAATCCACATGGAGTGATGATGTCTCTAGTGATGAGGAGAGCTCAAGTGATGAGTCTTCTAATGAAGAAGAGTTGGTAAGCAACTTTGTTGCATTCATGACCTCTCACTCTATCCTAGAGGATGTATGTCAAGATTCGTTGGATGAGGAGGTTGATCCAAATCATTGGGAGTGCTTAAGATGATTTGATTAAGCTATAAGTGGATGAGTTTGTCTCAACATCTCGGAGGCTCTTAGGTGAAAAGAATGTTCTTGCCAAGAAGCTTAGAGAAGTTGAAGGGTTTGTTCTTGAAAGGGTTTGTTCTTGAAAGGGATAGGATAATCTCTAGTTTGACTCTAGGAGGCTCAAGCGACTTTGTAGTTGAGGAGATTTTCATAGAAGTATCACTTCCTACAAAGCGAAGATCATGTCATTGTCGACAAGATAGCTCCTAAGAAGAGACATTCCAAGACCAAGATCAAATCGAAGAACAAGGTACCCATTGAAACTCCCATCTGTCCTCCACCACCACCGGAAGGTAAAATCTCTCCTTTTGTTCCCATATGTCATTTTTGCAATACCTTAGGCCATATCAAGCCCATGTGCTATAAATTCATTGAATATTGCAACTTAGAAAATGCATCTAGGAATAGAGCGATTGGACCTAATTCTATGCATGCTAAAGCTTTTGAATATGGAAAGCATGATAATTTGTCAAAGCATGCTAAGAATATCCGGAAGGTGAAGAATGCATATCCTACAAAGTTTGACCATGCATGTGTTGCTAACAATGTTGAGAAGAAGAGTATTAATGATATTATTGTGAATCAAGTTGTGGAAGAACTTTACTCTAGGTTCAACATTGTGGTCAAAGAGAATCTTGATGATGTTCGTGTATGTCCACCCAAGACAAAATTTGTCAAGGGTGAGTGCTCTTACCATTAGTGTAAGTTGCACATGTGAGTTAGCTTTAAGATTAGTGTCGTTGATAAGAAGCTTAGCTTTTTGCTTTGTATCTTTACAAATTGACATGAACTTAGCTATCTCACTTTGTTTGTTTTAATAGTCAAAATTTGTTGGTTAACTTTTGAGAAGTTTTTTTTTGGAATCTATATGATAACATCATTGTTATGGCTTTTAGAGAAAGTCATTTTTTTTTGTTTGTTTGAGTTGGATTACATTGCCTTTAGTCTCTTGGAATCGACACACCTATAACTTGTAGTCATGAGGACTCACAAGCCAAGAGGACTCATAAAAAGGGTGAAGGCTTTGTATTTGGTGAAAATAGCTTGCGAAGGTATCTCTGTATCATATTGCTTGCTTACTTGATTTTTCATCTATCAACTCATTGTTTGTATCACTTTCATGAAGCATGTCATAATTGAGAACTAATATAGTGTTTATATGGTACTCTTTGACATTTGCTAGTTTAAGATCTTTTGGTGATAAGTGTTCACATTGATCTTATTTCATGAAGCGTGTTGTTACTTGTATGATTGTTGAGTGGCTAATATTTGAATAATGTGAGTTTCATATTCTTTGATAGCTACTCTCTTGAGAAGTAGAGATCTTAAGTAAGTCTCTTTACTTGCTTTTAGATCATGTGCTTTTAAGTCTTGAAATTGGTTTCAAAAATGCACTTTGCTTCTCTTGTATGTTTTGTTAAGTATGTTGAGCTTGATTGATGTTCGCTTTGGATACACCTTGAAGTCCTAAGGACTAGTACATTTAAAAATGACCAATGGTTGGTATCCATTTGCTTCGGCAACATAGAACTCAACGAGCACCCTCATGGAAAGGGCTACACACCTTGGTTGTGAAGCCACCCAATGTTGGAAAGGGCTACGTCATTGTGATGAGTGAAAGCCGCCATGAGGTGTATATGTTTATGTTAGAAAAATCAAAGAAGTGTTGAATTGAATCATAAAAAAAAAAATTCTTTGATTCAAGCCTTAATAAAAAAATATATATATAAAAAAAAATAAAAATAATAAAAGGCTTTTGGAGTATAGTTGAATAATCAAATGAGCTCGGGTTGACAAATAGAAATGGGTTGACGAGCCACATGCACACACACGCTCACATGTTGAAATCTATTCTCTTTATAAGCAAAATTTCGGATGATAACCGGTTTGACCTTTTTATGGAAAGGCCTAAGATGAATAGATGTTGAAATTGTATGCATGCTTGATTATCAAACTACTTCTTTTCATATACTTGAAGCAAAATCTTCACACACTCACTTTTGCTTAATTAGTATTTGTGATACTTTAGCAATTTTTGATGACATATGAGAGTGATTGAAAATCTTGATGTAACTCTCTTAGATATGTGAAGCTTATTTGCAAATCTAATAAAAATTGCTTGTGATGTGATTGTGTGGTGATTTTTGTGAACATTTGTCTATCTTGATTTTAGATGAGGCACTTGTCAAGGGGGAGCATAATATGCTAAATTCTTGTTCTCTTTTATGACATATTCACATGTTCTTCAAGGTTGTTAATTGTTGGCATTATTCTTATTTTTGATAAATCATGAAGATGCTATGATAAATTCTTACTTGCATGGTGATTTATTAAATATAATGTTTTGCCTTTGTATATGTTTATTGGTTTCTTATTTGTTTCTTTGTTTCCTCTCACTTTGTTTTTAGTTTGTTTTGTGTTGCAAGATCATGGGTAAAGCAAAGAAGGTTGGTGGAAATACTTCTTCATCTCCCATTGCCAAGTCGAAACCTACAATTTCGTCCAAAATTTCCAAAGGTAACAAAGTTGATGAATTGGGAATTTTTGGGTGCAAAAAGATAATTCAAGAAAGAGGTATTGACTTGGACTCTTGTATTGGATCATATGTCTATGATGTGCTTAAGAGTAGGAATTGGATTTCATGGGTCAACATGTTAGGAGTATCTAATGAGACCATTGTTAGAGAATTTTATAATGCTTACAAATCCGGTTCTACTGTGACTAGTGCTACTCTTAGCATAAGGAAAGTTGTATTTAGAGTTTGCCCTAGGAAGGTTAATGAATTTCTTAACTTGTCCGATGACATTGAATCGGATTTCCTTGATGTTGATGTCTTGGAAAACCTTGATTTAATGGGTAAGACTCTTTGTGATGATGATGATTTTGTGTGGGGGAAACGTGCTTTTATTAGGCAAGGTGAGCTAACAAAAATTAGTGCATTTTGGCATTTATTTGTATGCTCCAATCTTATTGTTTCTACTAATGCTTCGGAGCTCAATAGAGACAAGATTAAGATTGTGTATGCCTTGGTTACTAACCAACCTATAAACCTTGGTGAATTGCTTGTGGAGCAAATTCAAAGTGCGGCTTGTACTAGTCGTTTGGACAAGAAATTGGCTTTTCCGGGGTTTATAACTCAATTGTGCCTAGCTAAAGGTGTGAGGAATCTTGATGGTGATGTTATGCTTCCTCCCTTAGAGAAGTTGAGTGAGAAACGTATGGCAACCATGTCATACAAGGACAAGGGAAAGTCTAATGATGTACTTAGGCTTTTTGGTGATTCTCTTGATTCTAACCATGTCCCTAACTCACCCGCTCTTCCTAGTTGGGCTTTAAAATTGAGGAAAGAGGTTGAAGAATCTCATAGGTTGATTGAGGCGTCACAAAGGAAGATTGAAGACCTTAGTGCAAAGCTTGTTGCTCAAGATGAGAGGATCAAAGAGTTGGAAGGAAAATCAACTCCAACAAGGCAATATGTGAGATCCGCACACCGTTCTTCTTTCCTTGGTGGCACAAGTGGCTAGAAAGCTTCATGAGGTATAATTTCTTACTCTTTCCCTTTGGCTTCATATCATGTCAAAAAGGGGGAGAAATATGAGAAACACATGGGAGATATCTAGCTTACTTAGCCTTATGTTAGTTGTTTTTGTATATTTGGTATCTAGCTTGAACTATATGGCATGTAATATTTTTGTTGAATCTTGGCTTAGAATATATTGATGGATAGTATGTATTAAGGGGGAGCATACTTGATCCATTTGAACTTATATGCTATTATTTTCTTGCCTATGATTGGATACTTGGATATTGCCATACTTGGTGTCTCTTGGATATTCTTGTGCTTTCAAGTTTTTTTTAGGTGATATCAAGAGAAGACCAAGATGAAGTTCAAGACTTGATTTATAATTTGTGTCTATATGTGTAACTCATTGTACTCATTGTGACCAAATTTTCTTTGTAATTGTTTTAGTGTTTGTTTAGGGGTTTTGTCATGGAATTTGCCAAAGGGGGAGATTGTTAGGTTGATAATTAGTGTTGGCATTAATTCCATATCAAAACGTGTTTTACTTGTAATGTTTAGTGGTTAGTAAATGAAGGATTTCGAAGACGAAAGACATCTCAACCATTATTCGTTCAAGTTGCCGGCTTTTAAGAGTCTCGGACATTATCGGTCTACAAAGGTATACATGTCCTCTTATCTCTTACAAGGCTAGGCGCACACACACACAATTCATACATGTGTGTCCCTGCATCGTGGTTTAAACATTTGGTATAACACATTCACACACTTCATAGCATGCTCATGCATTGATCTTGTATTGACAAACATTGTGAAATTGCATGCTTTGTGACTATCTCTTTGATATGGCATGTTTGTGTGAATATGTGTTTATTTGTTTTCGTATTTTGTGTTTAGGACTTGAACATGTTCTTATTTAATGCCTTATCGAGTTCCGGTCGTTTTGGTTACTCACTCTTAAGGTTTCGAGTCCAAACAAGATGACTAGTCTACTTTTCGTTCTCATTCGTTGTGTTGACTTCATCGATGATTTCCGAGATGATTTCTCAACCATTTTTCAAAGTTGTATAGTCTTTTTCGTGCGTGAGAGAGTCACGGTTCGTAATCCAAAAACGGATTCGAATTCGGAGTTCGGACGCTCGAGATACGGGCCGACGAACCGAGAGTGCACGGGAGAGGACAGCCCAGGCCGTGGGCCCCACGGCCTGGAGCCCCTTCTGCTCCCGTGTGGGCCACGCGCCCCCCACGGCCTGGGGGTGACGTGGCACCACATGATTGGTCAAAAAGACCTTTCTCTCTCCTCCTATTTCTTCCCTCTCTCTCTCATTTTGAATTTTCAAGAAGAACATTTTCAGTTTTCCCGTCAAGAATTCTCTCCAATTTTTCCAAACTTCAAAACACCATATCTTCCTCATCCGGAGTCAGATTTGAGTGATTCAAGTTGGAGAGTGTTCGTATTTGAGTCCTCTAACATCTCCAAGTGGTTTGGTAGCTGTTTGATCGTGATTTCCAGTGGTTGACCACTGAATTCCGAACCAGCATCATAATCCGAGGTAATGGTCTCATCTTAGGGATTTCTTGTTATTTGACCTTCCAAATGCATGGGGTTTCTTCTTCTATATCTATGTTATTGTTTTATGAAAGCTATTTGAAAAGGTAGCTTGATTATCATTCCAATTGAAATTCAATTTATGGACTTATATTGACTAGATTTCATGATTCTAGGTTTTACATTTGTTTGTGAGTTGTATTGTGATTAGAATGGCATCTTAGGTTGTTTGATACTTAATTGAATTAATTTTGTGTTAAAATGACTTTGAGATTTGATTTGGTCCTTTGATTGAAGAAATCAAGGATTTGTGTATTTGTTTGTGATTTAGAGAATATAGGTTTTGATTGATGTAAATCTCAAAACCTTGCTCTATATTTTTGTCTAGTATATTGATTGATTTTAATCTCATATATCTAGACTTTGATTGTATATTGATAGCATCTTGAGTTAGGACTTAATGAACATTTTGTGATTCAAGTGTTATATGTGTGAATGAGACTTTGAGTATATGTGTTAGGTGTTTCACATGCTTAGGTTTCTATTCATGGATTTTTGCATCTAGACTTGATTAATTGTGTTTTCACATGTTTAGGTCTATTTGTGCCATAGAATGTATTGATCACATGTTCTATGTTGAAATGAATGTTTGCATCATTTGCATTCACATGATCACACTAGGAAGTCCTTGTAAAAGGCATGAAGTCTTGGTTAGAGTCGGGATGACTCGGATAGCCAAGCAAGAAGTCTTGCCTAGAGTCGGGATGACTCGGATAGGTAAGCAAGAAGTCATGGCTAGAGTCAGGAGGACTCGGATAGTCATGCATGGGAGGCTCCCTAAAGGCAAGAGTGCCTTGGATAGGGAGTTGGCTAACATATTGGTAGGCCTAGGCGTATGGTTAGACATAGACTCCGATAGAGCGGGGTACACGGGATGTGTATGCACTCTTGAGGAATTTCTAATCTACCATCGATGTTGGTTGAGTGTGTTGTCCAATATATGGTGGTTCCGCATCATTGAGGGATTTCATACTTTCCAATAGGGTTGGGTAGGCTTAGACTTCACTAGGTTGGGTGAGCTAAATATTGGTCACTTTGTGAATGTTCTATGTTTACTTTCCAATAATATAGTACCCAATGGTTGTAATTCAACCCGTGGATGTTTCCTCCTTGGAGGTTTTACCACGTTATAAAATCCCTTGTGTTAATTCTTTCTATCTCTTCTCTTATATTTTAATTGTATATTTTATTGTCTTGATTCATAATATTCACTTGTGGTGTATTGTGAACCTAGTCTTTGTATAGTGTGATTAGTGTATTCATTCTATAGATCAATTTGTATCTTTGATTCTTTTGTATATTGTAATATTTGTTTAGTGACATTTTGCTCACTCTTGTAACACATTGAACATCTTATGAAATACAAGTTTATTTTGTTGTTATGATTATTTGATATTTTACCTCACATGACTTGTTGATATACTTAGACATTTCTATTATGATTGTGTCATCATATTGTCTATGTATGTCTATCTTGGATTATTGTGTTGTGTGTAAGGCTACCTTGAGGGACAAACGGATGTTTGTTCAAGGGTTTGAAAAAAGGTGTAAAAACCTATTCACCCCCCCCCCCCCTCTAGGTATGCTTTAAGCAATTTAACTTCGTTTGTGTACATTCAGACTGGATGCTGGTTACTATCCTCTTCTCTGACTAAGACTGCACTTACGGCTGTGTCAGATATAGCTAGGTATATGAATAGTGTTTCGTTGTCCTTCGGTTTCGACAGTAATGGGGGCGACTTCAAATAGGTTTTCAAATCTTGCAATGCTTTCTCACAGTCATCGTTCCATTCGAACACTTTGTTCTTCCTGAGGGTGTTAAAGAATGGGAGGCATTTTTCGGACGACTTTGATATGAATCGGTTCAGCGCTGCTACTCGACCGGTTAGTTTCTGTACGTCCTTCATGCATTTAGGCGACTCAATATTTTCTATCAACCGTATTTGATCTGGATTAGCTTCGACGCCTCTTTGGGTGACTAGGTAGCCTAGAAATTTCCCTGAAGACATACCAAAAGAACACTTAGTAGGGTTTAGTTTCATACCATATTGGTCGAGTACGTCGAACGACTGCCTCAGATGGTCGATATGTTGCTGGGCGACTAACGACTTGACCAACATGTCGTCGATGTAGACTTCCATCGTCGATCCAAGCATCTTGGCGAACATTTTGTTGACTAGCCTCTGGTATGTTGCACTTGCATTTTTTAAACCAAACGGCATTACTTTGTAACAAAAGATACCTCTTTCGGTGACGAAGGCAGTTTTTTCTTGGTCATCTGGATGCATCAGAATCTGGTTGTAACCGGAGTAAGCGTCCATGAAGCTCAATAATTCATGCCTTGCAGTTGCGTCGACCAGCATGTCGATGTGTGGAAGTGGAAATGAATCCTTAGGACATGCCTTGTTGAGATCAGTGAAGTCGATGCACACTCGCCACTTCCCGTTTTTCTTTTTTACCACCACGACGTTTGCCAGCCAGTCTGGATATTTTACTTCTCTTACTGAACCGATGTCGAACAATTTTTGTATCTCTTCATTGATCACTTTGTTCCTTTCAGAAGCGAATTTTCTTCTTTTTTGTTTAACTGGCCGATGGTCTGGGTCGACTTGTAGTCGGTGAACCATTACTTCTGGGTCGATTCTGATCATGTCTTCGTACGACCAGGCAAAGCTGTTGCGGCGTTCTCTCAAGAATTTGACTAACTGCTTTTGGATGTCGTCTGGTAACCTCGACCCGATGAATACTTTATGATCTGGTTGGTCTGGGTCGATAGATACCTCGTCGAGTTCCTCCATGTTCTGCTTAGTTGGAGTCGACTCGACCTTGGCTTCCTATAATTGCTATAATTCATGTTTCTTCTTTTTTAAAGCGTTTTGGTAGCACTCCCTAGCGGCTCTCTGCTCTCCTTTAATCTTTTTAACTCCCCACTTGGTTGGAAATTTGATCAGCTGATGATAAGTCGACAGGATTACCTTCAACTCGTGTATCCAGGGTCTGCCGAGTATGGCGTTGTAAGGGGATTGGAAGTCGAGCACTAGGAAATTAATGTACAGGTTGACTCCTTCGGCGTAGACTGGTAGCACAATTTCACCTAGAGTACTTTTTTGTTCTCCACTGAACCCGGTTAACATAGTTGTTCGACGACTGAGTTTCGATTCGTCGACCTGCATTTCTCTCAGAGCATTGTTAAATAAAATATTGCACGAACTGCCATTATCAATTAAAATACGTTTAGTTAAACAATTAGCAATATGCAAAGAAATGACTAAAGCATCATGGTGGGGAGAGAACAAATTTGATTTATCAGTCGACCGAAAGGTGACAGTTTCGTCGACTTTGGATGGGTGTTCTCGATTTGGCTGGATTTCTGTGTTTGACACTTGTCGTGTGTGTCTCTTGGCTGCCGAGTAGCTTACGCCACTGACCTCAGATCCACCGGAAATGCAATTGATCACCCTATCTTGCCTAGGAGGGTCTGGAGGGCTGTCGACTGCACCGGTTTGCCTTTGGTCGTCGCGTCTTGAGTAAATTTGCTTTCCCTTGTCGGTTAGGAATTCCCGTAGATGTCCTTGTTTCAGCAGCTCGGTAACTTCAAATTTTAGGGCGATGCAATCTTCCGTGTGATGGCCGTGATCACCATGGAACTCGCATTGAAGTTTTGGATCCCTATGTTCGGGAAGGGCGTTCATTTTCCGCGGCCACTTGATCGTTTTGCCCATTTCTCTCATAACTGTAATGAGGTCGACTGGTTCGATGCTGAGGTTGTATTCTGGTGCTTCCACCTTTGGTCGACTCGATCTTGGAATACCGCGCCCGTAGGTGCTTCTCTCACCAGAACTTTCATGTCGAGACTGGATATTTCTTCTGTCGCTTGTCGGATATGGTTCTGACCGTCTGTCGTTAGACTTCCTATCTATTCGATCGTTTCGTCGACCTCCATAGTAGCTGCTGTTGGCTTTTCCAACAAAGTTTGACTCATCTTCCTCCCACTTGATTTGGGCCCATGCTTTTGCCAATACATCTTCCATTGTCCTGCAAGGGTATTTGGTAAGTTCCTTGTATAAATCAGAATCAAACTTGAGACCTTTTCTGAAGGCATAGATGGCAGTCGCCTGGTTGCAGTGCGGGATCTGCACTTTTTCTCTATTGAAGCGTTCGACGTAGGCTCGCAAGTTTTCGCCAGTCCTCTGCGTTATAGTGTAGAGGTCGTCCGACAACTTTTCCAGCTTACGGCTACTTGCAAATTGCTCCACGAACATGTCCGTCAGTTATGCAAAAGAGTTAATAGAATTATTAGGTAAATTTGTGTACCACTGTAGGGCAGGACCACTCAGGCTAGATCCGAAGGCCTTGCACATGCACGCTTCTCTAAGGTCGCGTTAGATTGCAGCGGTGAACATCCTCTGCTTGTATTGTGCTATATGGTCGTCCGGATCGGTCGTCCCTTCATACTGCTTCATGTTCGGGAAGTTGAACTTCTTAGGCATCTCCATGAGAGCTATTGCATCGACGAAGGGCGAGTCGGCGAAGCTATTAGCGGTACTTTTCTTGATGGGAGCTGGGACTCCTGGGATTCTCTGGATGAGAGCTTCCATTTCTGTAAACCTGCGAGAGAATTTTAGGTTAGCAGATAAATGTAAGTCTGGCCTGGGTTTTACCAATCCGGGTGTTGACTGGAGAGACATAATCGTCTTTGGGATATTGTCTGGTTGTTGATCTACTGCCGGCTCTTGTTCGTTCAAAGCATCGTTTCTGGCGGGTACGTCGTTGAGGTCGATCTCAACCCTTGCCGTCTGAAGTGTTGATCGATTCTGATGGTCGACTGGGTTTGCTTCTGGTGCGACGGGGTTGCCTGGAACTCTCCGAATAGGTCGATCGACGTCATGATCGACGTTTGATGTCGAGACTGGATGCTCCGAAGTGGCTGAATCGGGAACTACTCCGTCGACCAGCGTTTTCAATTCTTCATTTGCTGCCTGGATTGCCGTATTTTCCGCCTCGAGCGCTTGTAGCCTCTCAGCATTGGCGGCCATTTGGGCGGTCAACGTAGCGATCTGCTCTTCGACGGTTGGGTTAGATCCATTTCCGGCCATGTTGAGTTGTAGTTAAGATAGATTGATTTGAACTCGAAGGTAGTTGCAATGGGCCCCACGGTGGGCGTCAAACTGTAGGTGGTTGATCGACTTGGTATGTCGAATGGGTCGGGTAGAATCAGGCCCAAAGCAACTAAGTTGGAAGTTGGATGGATGACGTTGGTTGTCGTTTGCGGATGGTCGTCTGGACTTCGCTGAACCTGCAAAAGAACTTAAAATAGTAATACGATATAGAGAAAAGAGAAAGGTGGGGGCTTGATGATAGCCTTAGATATGCTTGGGCTGAGCAATGCAGTCAGGTGACTGATGAGTAAGTTCCGATGACCGGAATAAAACTGTAATCAGAATTTCAATATAGCTTTTATCGAGAGAATTCAGAGAGTTTTTTAATGGAGGAGCCTTCTCATTTATAGTAGTGGAAGTAACTCCAACGTCCACTGATCATGCTGTGATCGTGGGCGAGATTTAGGGGGGATACTGGGAGAGATTCTCTCTTCCAGTTATCCACCAAACCCAACGGAAGTTTTGACTTGGTCATTCAAAAACCAAGTCATGCTGCTGACACGTGTTGGATCGACCAACCCGACGGGCCTGGGTTGGTTCTTTTTGATACAAGGTCTGGGCTTTATCCCATTGGGCCCGTGGACCATTTTTGGCTACCACACTATCTCTTGAAATTCCTATATAAATAAAAACATAGATTTCTTCTGAACCGTAAACTATTTCTTTGACCGTAAACTATTTCGTGATATATTTTCTTTGATAACTATTCTCTTTGATTTTGAACTTTTTAAAATTTTTTTTTTTTTTTTATTGTGAACTATTTCTTGATATATTTTCTTTGGTCTTAAACTATATATTTTTTTTATCAACTATTTTCTTTGACAACGATAAATTTCCAAAGCCCTTTTTTTAATCTTTATAATTTAAAAGTTTACTTTTGAAAGTCCCTTGAGGGGTCAAATAATGTCGAATTTGGGCTCATGATATATTGTTAGAATCGTTGTGATGAGAAGAACAAAATTCTTTTTAGAATATTATCACATTCTAACGTTTCAATTTCCATTTTCATTATTTTAAATATATATATATTTTTTCTCTTTGTTGGGTAGTATTTTTGGCCTTCGTTAATGGTGTGTTGCTATAAAAGGGACCTTTAACAAGAAAAGAAAACCTATGATACAAAATCAGTAATACATATAAGAAAATATATAGTAAGAAACTTAATTAACACCAGTGGCATGCCCCTCACATTTACACCATTAAGGTTGTGAATTTGAATCATGCTCCAATCTTCCAACCTTGCATTAATTGTAATAATTAAAAAAAAAAAAAAAACAAAAAAAAAAAACACCGTTGGTAGTGACAGTGCCAACAATGTACTACTGGCGTGTCATGTGGCTAAAATAGACATGATTTCCAGCACCGGATCTCGGACCAGAATCTAGAACTTGAGCATATCTGGGCTTGTGTCCTGGTCCAGTTGGGTTTGGCCCAGAGTGCTTGACTGAACCCAAAGAATATCTGCTAAAGTAGCCACCCGAAGAAGTAACCCACTTCACATCACTAAAGAAACAAGAGAAGAGAAGAAGAGCAGCAACACTGAGAGTCAGATTTGCAGCCATTTTTGAGACAATTAAGAAGTTGAAAGCTTGTTAAATGGTGTTATTTTGCATTAGATAAGCCATGCGAGTAACTATATAGGTGTTTTATGGTATAATTAATTGGGTATTATTTTTTAATTATGCTTTTCTTTTGCTCAAAGGGTCAAATTTAGCTTTCGTAGGGAAATCAGAAATGTACTGGAAAGAGGAAAATGAATCTCCGAGTTGCAAGTTTTATAGAATATATATGAACTTTGATTCTTTAGAAAGCAATTTCAAATTTTTATAAGTCAATTTCATTGATTTTCATACTTGAGATTTAATATGAATTCACATAGATGCAAAGTTTACAAATAGTCATATTGATAAGAGTTTTCTACCAATTTTAATAGGAAGCAATCTCAAAAAATGTTGCTCGAGCCACACACAATGCTCTCTTTTTTATAAGTATTGACTTCCATCATTCCTACATATTCTTTATCTTGACGTTACAAAATCATATTAAAATGTTTATGTTGTGTGTTTATCCTTGCAGTGCGAAAGATCGATCATGGCTTCATTTATGCCATAAATCTAGGAAATTAAATCGACCAGGAACATATTCATATGATAACATCCCTATGTGGCTCTGCGGTCATACTTCGGGTATGTTTCAAAAAGTAAAATAATTTATTATAGGGTGAAATTCATTTTCGTCCCTCTAGTTTGACCTAATAGTCAAACTGGTTCCATTGTTTTCAGAGTTGTCTCGTTTAGTCTTTCTGTTACGATTTCTATTGAAAAAGTGAAATCTGATAGGTACAGAGGGTCAAATGACCCTGCTGCCCCTTAAAGTGGGTCAGATTGCTTAAAGGACATTTTTACCCTACATCTCTATTTTTTAATTAAAAAAACAAAAAAAAATTGATTTATAAATTTTTTTAAATAACAAAAATTTAAACAACTTAGATCTTCAAACAACCCAGATCTTCAAACAACCCAAATCTTTAAACAACCCCTAACCCAGATCTTCAAACAACCCAGATTCAAACAACAACAACAACAACAATAATAATAGTGGTAGAGAACGGAAACCAAAAAAAATACCACCATCAACATGATCCAAAAACCACAATCATCATCATTATCACTTCCACACTAAACTACCATCACCGGCAGCCGAACCAACGACCATCGCCGCCGTCGTCGACGAACCCATAAATCCCATCCCACCACCAAAATCCAACCAACCACCACACCTAGAGAATCGCAAATCACCCAACCACCATCACCAAACCAAGAACCCATTGAATTGGCCACCGCAAAACAAAAACCCATTGAACCTGTGATGAGATCGGGATCGAGAGAGAGAGAGAGAGAGAGAGAGAGAGAGAGAGAGAGAGAGAGAGAGAGAGAGAGAGATGAGATCTCGAGAGAGGGTTTGGTGGTGGTGGTGGTGGTGGTGGTGGTGGTGGTGGTGTTGATGTTGATGGATGATTCTGGAATTGAATGTGAGAGAGAGAGAGAGAGAGAGAGAGAGATGGTCAGGAGAGAGAAATAAAGACATTTTTTTTAATATTCTAATTTTAATTATTAATGATTAGGGTTTGAATTTTTTTTATTTGTAATGATTAGGGTTTGAAATTTTAAGTATTAATGATGAGTGGGTGGTGTTATTAAATCTGTTTTGTTTATTTATTTAGTATATTTTTTTTATTTGGTGTTATTCTTGTAAAATTGAGATGATGAGATGTGTGATGTTTGTTTTTTTAATTAATCTTTAATGAATAAGTCCATTTACGGTCTTACCCTTCGTCAAAATGTTTCTAGAACCAATTAGTATAAGTTTACACTTATACCCTCTTAACTTTGACGGGGTCTTTGAAAACCTTAACAGAATTGGACGGCAAGGACCAAAATATAGATTTTTGGTAATTAGAGGGACCTGTCAACATAATACTGAAAACTGGGGAACCAGTTTAGCTATTAGGTCAAACTAGAGGGATGAAAATGAATTTCACCCTTTATTATATATGATTAGTTATGAAATGATTAAAATATATAAGAACAAGATAACTTAAATATATAAAGTAGGAGATAGAAAGTAGCTAGTAAGAAGGAGATAGAAAGTAGCTAGTAAGAAGAAACTGATCATCAAATCATCACAAATACAATATGTAATGACTCCTTTTATAATCTCTAATAATTGTGATTACAAATTGGAATGACAATGATAATAATACTTAATAATGTATTTAAATTGGATCATAAAATTTGAAAGTTAATGAAATGGTGGGGAGATAAAGGAGAAAATCTTTAGTGCATCGGATGCACCAAATGAGTGGTGCACCCAGCCACTTATATAGTGACACATGCATGTGTCAGTAAACAAATAAAAATAAAATTAATAGGAAGAAATAGAAAGCAATAAAATAATGATGAAAAATTAAGAAAAGTAAATAAAAAAGCAGACATATACATATGTGTCAGTATATCAATGGCTGGGTGTACCACTCAGCTAGTGCACCCGGTGCACTAAAGATTTTCTTGGAGATAAAGAGTTTGCACTTTACTTGTATGAACATTCATTTAAATAATATTAATTTTCGTGATAATACTCCTCACTGGATGTTCATAATAAGATAATACGTTTTAGGAAAAAAAAAATCTAACCAAGGAAAATGATTACATAATTCATTTGCATCTCAATTAATCTTTGGTGGTATTGGGATGCACAAATGTATGGTTAAAACTTAAAACCTTACTACGAAAAATCATGTGGATAAAAATCTAGTGATCGATCAAGGAAAAAGTAGGATGCATAATATCTCATCCAAAATTAGCAACTCCCCTTAATCAATATGGGTGCGTTCGGTAACGTTTTTCATTTGCTGTTTTTTGAAAATAAAAATGAAAATGAAAACAATGTTTTTGATTTCATTTTAGAATCCTGAAAACGCATCTGGTAGCATTTATTGAAAGCTGTATTCTGAAAATGAAAACAGTAAAAACGTGTCTGGTAGGTAAACCGAAAAATTTCAAAATTTGACAATAAATTGATCCAAAATATCAAAAAAATTCATTAAATAATAAATCCGATATTTATTATTTTAGATAAACTTGATTAAATAATTTCCTTTAAAAAAATGGTGCAAGCCTGCTGCCTTGTTCAACAATAATGTCACCAACAACAGCAGCAGTTACAGACAACTTGGAGCCCACATTCAAGTATAGATCATCATGAGCACCCATCAAAGAAACACACCATGATGAATTCTTGCACTACTACTTTGACCCTCATCAGTACAACTACCTGTAATAATATGCCCCCACAATTGGATCCCCATCACCAATAACGTACTGCTCCAACAAGCATAAGCAGCTTTTGGAAAATTTCTGGAAACACAAGCATGAGCAGATTTCCAGATTAAATGAAGAAATCTGGAAAATTTTCCAGATTTCCTCTATTCAAGGTTTTTTTTGTTTTGTTTTGTTTTTGTTTTTGTTTATTTTGTGTTGAGAAATCTGGAAGAAGAAGATCTTTGGCGAAGAAGAGGACCATATCGGTGGTGAAAAAGAAGAGTAGATCGGCGAAGAAGAAGACCAGATCGACGGTGGAAAAGAGAGTAGATCAATGGGAAGAAGATGATAAAATCAATGGGCCAATCGGTAGCAAAAAAGAAGAGTATATCGGTGGTGGAAAAGAGAGCAGATCGGAGGAGAGAAAAAGAAGAAGATGCAGACCTGGAGTCATTGAGGCTTTGACGCGCGAAGAATGAAAGAAGAAGAAGATGAAGACTTGTCTTTGATCGGCGAAGAAGAGAGAAAAAGTGAGAAAAAAAAGGTTAAAAAAACAAAATGAAAAACAACTTTTAGTTGTATTCCTTATTTTTCAATTTTAACACTGGTTTTGTTTTCCATTTTGTTTTTGTTTTTGTTTTTTGAAAATAAAACGAAAAACAGTTAACGAATGCGTATTTCAAATCATTTTCGAAAAACGAAAACGAAAATGATACCGGATAGGCCCTATGTTTCCCCTCATTATGATGTGAATGTTGCAATATTTATCATATTTGTACTTTGTTAGAGGAAAAAAAATTAGTGGAAGAAAAACCTAAGCAAAAGCCAAAAGATAAACATTTATTTGCTGTATCAAGTTAAAAGATATACAATGATCACTGAGTTAGGTGTTTTGACATGTTTAAGGATTTGCCTCGTTAAAAGTCTTACTAGTAAAACCCAGTAGAGTAAATGAACATACATATGTCAAATTGCTCCTCTAATAGAATGCCCCATTGACAAAAATTCTTAATAATGTGCAAATCTGACTATTTTTAGATCAAATCTACTTGACATCAATTTGTTGGTTTAAAGAATTTAGGCTTAGTTATATCTCCCAGGATATATACTCCTCATACTAAAGCAAATTAATACAAGCCACATATTATCTTAAAGAAGCTATTCATACCGACAGGACGTGTTTTTTTTAGTATTATTTTAATAAGAATTTTTATCTAAGACTATCTGTAATGAGAGTGAGAGTTATAGTTATATTTATGTCTTAAATAGTACCGAGAGTGACACTTATATCTACTTTTACTCCAATGATGCTGAGAGTGATATTTTTATAACAAATTTAATTATGTCTAATTTATAATAAGTGGTCAATAAATTGTAATTTATAAACTTTAATATTGATAAAATTAAATAATACCATTGTAAATTTCTCAATGAGATCTTTAAAATGGTATTAATATTTAATATATTTAAATATTTATAAATTATTAAAAAATTTGATAACATTAAAAGATTTAATTTTTAAATAAGGAAACATCATAAAATTTAAATTTCGATTAGAAAACACTAAACATAACGAAAAATTACATGCATAATTGAAAGCACAAACATAAACGTAAATCATAAATTATTATGTGGGAATATAGTATATATAGGCAATTTTGGAAAACTAGTCATTAGAAAGTTTTTTGTATTTTTCCATAATTTTTTTGGATTTTTTGCTGATTTTTCTAATATTTTTTTTTGGATAAAAATATATTTATTTCAAATTTTAATGTCTGAAAAATTGTAGACTATTCATCTCTAAGGGTCAGTAAATCTGATCCGTCCATCTCTAACGATCAACAAATCCAACTGGATCCCACACATTTATCTCTTTAAAGGATAAAGATCCTCCGTTGTGTTGATTTTTTTCCTGATCTAAAACACTTGAGAAAAAGACTTACATTTAAAAATAATGAAATTGAAATTAAAAATAAATAAAAAATTACAGCAATTTATTACATATGTCAACAGATCTATATAGATCAGGATAAAAATTAGTTCAGCAACAAAGGATCCAAATTCCTCTTGTAATTATGACATAGGTCCCACAAAAAACCAAAAATATCGCTATTTAATTTAGGGAAAATTGCACAAACACCCATGAGTTTAATTAATATTGCACTTTGCTGCAACTTTTGCACACACTTCCCTTGCTTTTTGTTAACTAAGTGTTAAATAACAGTTTAACTAACTATAAAATTTAAAATGTTTAAATTACCTTGAATTAATTATATTATTATAATAATTATTATTTTTGAGATTGTATTATAATAAAATTAATTAACTAACAATTTTTTTTTTTAGTTAATTGACATGTTCTTGTTTCTAATCATTAAAAAAAAAAAAAAATTAAAAGACTTGTACGTACTTCATTTCAATTTTCCATAATCTGTCACTAGTCTCTACGGTCCTCCCATGGAAAACATTTTTATTTTAAAAAAAAAAATGTTTTTTTTAAAATAAAAAAATTGTTAGTTAATTACTTTTATAATAATAATAATAATAATAATAATAATAATAATAATAATAATAATAAAATAATTAATTCAGGGGTAATTTAGATATTTTAAATTTTATGGTTAGTTAAACTGTCAATTAAGACTTAGTCAACGAAAAGCAGGAGAAGTGTGTGTAATTGTGGTAAAAGTTACAGCTAAGTGCAATATTAATTAAACTTATGGGATGTTTGTGCAATATTCCTTTTAATTTATCTAACACATGGATCCCACCACCTTACATATGAGTTCTACCGTATAACTCTCACTCTCACATTTACTAAGAGCAACTCCAACCCAGGCCAAACTTCATATTTTGCAATTCCCAAGATTTTTGTTTTTTTTTTTTTTTTTGTTTTGTGAACGGTTGAGCGCCAAACGTCAAACCTGGCGCTCAACTGTTCACACATTAATTATTATTATTATTATTATAAATTCTTTAATTGTCAAATCAATATATATTTTTTTCAAATCTCTAATTTAACACTCATATACTTAATTCCAACAATATGTATTCCAAAAAAATATATTATTGGAAAGATCTCGTTGAGATCTTTAAAATGACACCAATATTGATATACATATTTAATTTATTTAATTTACTTATTAATTATATATTAATATAATATTAAACTTTTATAATAATTTAAATATTTATTGGGAGAATATTCTTTAAAGATGTATTTTTAGTGTAAGATTTGGTGTTGAACATTGGAGTGGAAAACAGTTTGGTGTAAACATATTTCCAAAAGATTTTCATTCAACTCCAAATTAGAGTAGAGTTTAGGGGGGTGTATTGGATTGGGATTTTAATAGACAATTTTGAGGTGCAAGAATTTTATGGATTTTCAAGACTATTAGAATTATTAGGATTATTAGGATTATTAGGATTATACTTTTAGGATTATTAAGATTATATGGACTAAACTTTTAGATATTTGGATTGTATGGACTAAACTTTTAGAATTCTGAAAGAGTCTTTGGACTTTATTTATAGACTATTAGGATTATCTAGACTTTATTTTAAGACTTTTTGGACTTTTAAAAATATTGACTTTCAAGAGTCAATTGTAGTATTCAATTTTCTCCCCAAGTTCTAGTGTTCTATAGTCTTGTTGAGGGTAGTCATTGAACAACAAAAATTGAATGAGAAACATGTATAAGCTATGAAGAGAAATAATAAAATTTTAAAATACCACCAACCAACACATAACCTTCAGCTGGTTCATATGGTGAATAAAATGTCACCATATGAAATAAATATAATAACCAACAACCCATCCCCCACTATCTCACTAGAAATGACATGAAATAGGGAAAAAAAAATAGCTTGAACATTGAAGTATTTCCGTTTGGCTTGTTAGACTTCATTAATTTATATGTTATCAAACTCCAATATTCACTGCTCTTTAATCTCTCTCTTTTTCTCTAGCGGTGTGTATAGTGTACGTCCTCCTTTCATGTTAGTGATAGATGATTCAAGTCCGGTGAGATGAGTTGATATACAGACTATGCATGCATTGGTTAAATTTGGAGGGTCGGGGCATGACAAGATTTTTTTTAATATAAATGTAAATAACAAAAAAAATTGATATATAAGATTTAATTATACATATTTTTTTATTAAAAAAAAAAAAAAAACTCTAAACGGTCAACTAGTGCTTGCTCTAGACAGTTTTCAGCATACTCTTCCGTTATCGGATTTAAAAAAAAACTATCAACCTATTTTAAGTATTAAAATAGGCATATAGCTCTTTATTGGAGATGACATAAAATCGTGAGTGATATATATCAACAGCTAAATTCTTTTTGACAATCTATACATGAACAAAAATCACTTTCAAACACACAGGATCTATATTTTCAGTGACACATATACATGTTGAAGTATATAAAATTCCTTGTAATCAATAGTACTTTCAGGGCAGATTAATTTTTGTTTTGGATCTCTTGTGAAAGTGATATAACCCTACTTTGTTTTAACTTCCGATCCACGTAACACTAATTGATCGATTAACCAATTTCATTTCCATGGGATTATATACGAAGTTGTGATCACAATTTATAAGTCAGAGCTTCAAAGACTTGACATCGATCGACAAGATAAATATGCTATCATTTTCACTTATAAAAACTGATAACTAGATCTTTAGTTAGTCAAATTTTAATTATCTGGATTCAACTTCCAAATTTCCAATTAAGTTAGGCCATAGAGCATAAATCTTGCCCAAAATAATCTTAAGATCGATTGTTTGATTATGATATATAGCAGTTTTAGACTAAATTCATGACATGCGTTGCAGCAGGGAAACTTTATTGTCAACTGTTGTTTGTAAATCAAAAACAATTCTGGGTTGAATTTGGAAAAGTTTAGGGATTGAGGCCAGTGTATCATACGATATCCTTAAGACAATTGTGGGAGTTTGAGTATATCAATTCGATGCTCTCACGGGGGAGAATTCTAATATACTTTGATTTTACATTTTCATGAAATCAATTATACTCAATTAACGCTCTCAAAATGCATGTTTATCACAAATTTTCCAACTTGATAAAACCTACTAAAGTCACGCTAGATTACTCAAATAATGTGTTACGCGAGTTCAAGGGCGGAACCCTGTAGAGGTCGGGGGGTGGGGGGCCATGGACCCCCCTTGGCCCACAGAAAATAAATAAATTAATAGTTAAAAAATATAATTTTATTTTTAAAAAATTTTGTAAATTTACAATTGAGTACTATTAATTTCATATCTTTGTAAGTTGGCCCCCCCAATTTTACACTCCAAGTTTCATCCCTGCGTGGGTTTTAACTAACATATCACTCTTTCACTATATCGTTTCATGATTTATACTGTGATAATAAACTAATATACCAAATAATTTAACATGAATTTAGATAAATATTTTGATAATCCAAGCTATCCAGTATTACTTATAATGTTCAGTCGAAACTTAAAAAAAAAAAAAAAAAAAGTTCTTACACGTGTGACGGAGTAGAATGATGATCATGAAAAGCTGATGACAAGTTGACAACTTGACCTGATTTTGCTTCAATTATTTTTTAAGTTTCAACTTAAGATTCATACGTGTCAAATATTTAGTGGTCTACTCAGCAACTGCAGCGAGGCCTCCTCCACTGCCGGAGGAGAAATCGGCCTCCTCCGGGGACGCGGAGTTCATCTCAAATGCATTTCTCAAATACTTGTCTAACCCAAAAAAATAAAAAAAAATAAAAAATAAAAAAAATAAAAAAATTGTGTACATTTCTATTTATTTTTCTTATCGCTAGGCCGGGCTTCGATCGATATTTTAGTTCTATAAATTAGAAAGATGTTGAAATGCATTATGCTTATGTACCAACCTACCTTCCATCTCCTCTTTTTTCCATAGTTCGCGGGGTCATGAAAGATTCATGATCTCTTTTTCTGTATCGAGTCTTCACTTTTTTGATATACTCATTATGATTCAACTAGCTTTTCAATTACATTATTTGTCCGATACTTTAAATTAGTATACCATCTGAAATGCAACTCCTACAAGAGAGAGGTCTCCCCACACTTTACAATTTAATGGATAATGTGAGACTCAAACTTCTCTCACAAAGATGAAATGAAAAGTGCATAACAGCTTTGTTAAGAGTGGAGGTGCAAATTAGTAATCAATTTTGAATTTAATTTCTAGACTTCATTTAATTTGTTATATCCATGATAATTTTCATATGTTTGATGATGTATCAGCTTTTCACTAATATGATAATTTGGATTTTGCCTGCCGTGAACTAACAAGAAGAGTTTGTGATCATTACATAAATTACTTTCACCATAAGCACGACTTGAAGGTCTCCCCACACACACACTCTCTCTCTCTCTCTCTCTCTATATATATATATATATATATGGGAGAACTTTATAACTAGCCAAAAAATTAGTGGCTTTACTATTTTTGTCCAAGATTATTATTTTTACTGTTTTTGTCAAGATTTCTACTTTTTGGACAAGATTGCCCTCCTTTGTAAAAAAAAAAAATTCTCTTTTTTTTTTTTTTTTCTTTTTCTTTTTCTTCTTCTTCTTCCCAAAAAAAAAAACACAACTTTTTTCTCTATTTTTTTTTTCTTCTTCTTCTTCCCATACCTCCATGGTGTGTTTAATTGATGGCCTAGTGTGTTTAATTGATGGCCTGGTGTGTTTAATTCATTTTACCTTGATGTGTTTAATTGTTTTTGCCCTGGTGTGTTTAATTCGTTTTGCCTTGGTGTGTTTAATTCGTTTTGCCCTGGTGTGTTTAATGAGTTTTGCCTGGTGTGTTTAATTCGTTTTACCCTGGTGTGTTTAATTGTTTTTGCCATGGTGTGTTTAATTCATTTTGTCTGGTGTGTTTAATTCGTTTGGCCTGGTGTTTAATTCGTGGCCTGGTGTGTTTAAATAAAATGAAATCTGGAAAATTTGTTTGAAAAAAATCAAATTTGAACAAATATGAATTTTTTTTTCAACAAAACCCAAACCCAAACATAACTCCCACCATTCATAAAAACAACCACAACCCAAACTTAAACACAACCACAAATCTGAATTTTTTTTAACTACAACAACAACAACAACCACCCTTAAAAAAATAATCTGGAAAAAAAAATTAACACTTAAAATCAACAACTAACACTCAAATCCAAATCTTATTTAAATCTGGAAATTTTTCAAAAAAGAAAAAAAAAACTGAAATTTTAAAAAAAATATATGGAAAATTTTTCAAATATGAAAATTTTTGTTGAAAAAAAAACCTGAAATTTTTTAAAAAATTTGGAAAATCAACCACAACCACAACCCAAACTTAAAAATTAAAAAAAAAAATAATAATAATTCAAAATTAAAAAAAAAAAAACTGAAATTTTAAAAAAAAATCTGGAAAAAACGTGAAAGAGAAAGAGAAGAGAGGAGAGAAAGAGAAGAAGAAGAAGGAGGGACGATCGGACGACAGACGATCGGAAAACCACCAAATCTGAATTTTTTTGATTTAAAAAAATCTGATTTTTTAAAAAAAAAAAATCTAGAAAAAATGAGAAAGAGAAAGAGAAGAAGGAGAAGAAGAAGAAGAAGAAGAAGGGGAGAAAACAGCGAGAAAGAAGAAGAAGAAGAGATCGGGCGAAGGAGAGAGGAGGAGAGAAAGAGAGAAGAAAGAGAGAAAGAAGAAGGAGGCGTGAGCAAAGGAGAGAGAGAAAGAGGAAAAAAAAAATTCTGGTGACAATGAGAGAGAAAAGGAGAGAGAAGAGGTTTTGAAAAAAAATAGGGGCAATTTTATCTTTATAGCCCATTTGCTGACAAAAACAATAAAAATGGTAATTGCTGACAAAAACAATAAGGCCTCATAATTTTTGATTAAATAGTCCTATTTCCTCTCTCTCTCTCTCTCTCTATATATATAAGGTATCAAGGTGTGAACTTTAATAAATTGATGGAGATTGTGAAGTCTTCCAACACCAAAGTACAATAGGCTTTTGACAATTTACAGATCAAAGTTAGATTTATAGATTAGCATGTAACTTCACATATCACTGAATTAATTGGTTGGAACGTCTCATAAATTTAGTATTCAACTTAACAAATTAACTATTGGGTCCCGATGCTTTAATAGACCATGGCAGAACCTGAATATCCAACATGCCAAAATTCCAAAATTTCTGCTGCATGTATATCTGAACAGAGGTGATAGGTGACCAACAATCAGTACTGTGTGTAGACTGTGGACGTTTCAGGTAGTTAGGAATTGGCATTGACTAGGCAGAATGAGCATTGAGCACACTCAATATATCACTACTAAAAAGCAAAATTATTTGGTGGGGACATAAACCTTTTCAATATAAATATAAACACTTCACCGTCTAAATCTGTAACATAGATTCTATGGCATTGACATTATTGTTTGGCATGCTTCTTTTTCAGTTCATTTTTGTTCACAAGCTCAAATATCTACAAAGCCGCCAACCATGAGGTACGTACCGCTTTGGTTTATTAGAGTTCACGGTTTTATCTGATTTTAATGGGGTTAAAGTTAATCTTTACTTATTTATATGACATTAATTTTGACTACTTCAACCAATGTACTGTTAGAAAACTTCTAACAGTTTTAATTCAAAGGCATGCACCTTTCTAAATTGATCATATATACAATTTTGATTAGTGCTATCAGGGGCGTAACTTAGCTGGTAGCCTGGTAGATGGACAAGTTTGGGGTTTTAGTAAGTAACTTCTAAATCAGTGGCTCGAATCCTACTAATGACAAAAAACTTAAAAAAAAATAAATAAATGCTAGTCTAGATAACAGATACTGTTAAAAAATAATAATAATAATAAATACTGTTTTCTTTGAAAATTGTGTCTCTTGATCAAAAGATGCAACTCTTCCAATAGACGTGTCTTAACCAAGAGACACATTTGAGTCTATAAATTGGAATTAAATTCATTCCAAAAAATACAGGAGTTTAAGAAGAGTTTGAAAAAAGTTTTTTGTGAATTAGTTTTCTGCACAAATTATATATTTACTGCATTGAGAGGAAATATACAAAGTTCGCTAGGGTTTTAATTTCTAGTGCTAGAAATTGGAATACAGATAGTTGTATCCTGGAAAACAGTCACCTACAGAACTTCAAGCATAAGAGAAGGGGTGAAATACTGTTTTAGGATATTGTAAGTTTGTAAGCCTCTATTTTCTTTCAATCAATTGCAGATACAAGTTAGTGTTTTAGTTTTACTGCATTGTTTCTTTTATTTATTATTGTTGTTATTTTGTTGTAGTAATATTTCTACATTGAAATATCAATATATTCAAAGTTGATGTATACATTTTGTTGTATAAAATTTCTGTTCTTTTTCTATTTTTTATCACTGATTGTTGTGTTCCCAACATCGTAAAACTCTCACACCCATGTGTTGAGATTGTGGGTTCAAATCGTATATAAAAATAAAGTTGAAAACAAGTGTATTGACAATTAATATTGTTAACCAAGTGGTCCAATCTGGTTATTTGCATGAACCAAATCAATTGAACCATGTTTTGTTACCTTAAAGTTGGAATTTAAAGTGGGTTTCACTTTCACTGCCGTAGTCTAATTGGTTGCTATTTGCAGTATATACGTCGTAGATTCCCATCCCATTATTGTCAATGAGCTTGTAGTTGCTTGTTTTTTCTTTTCTAATAATATAGGTTGAAAAATTAGGTTGAAGTCATTACATGTACCTATCTAGTCTCTTCATATACAGTCTAATTATGAATATGTCGCCAACAGGAGCATAGCTTAATTGGTAGATGAACGAGCTTGAGAGTTGAGACTTGGGTAAATGACTCATAGGTCAACGGTTCGAATTTTATCAATAGCAAAAACTTTAAAAAAATACCTCGTCTCAAATTAATAGATATTTTCAAAAAAAAAATTTATTTTTATTTTTTATTAATATGTCTAGAAAATTGAACATTTTTTTTTCCCGGAAAACTTATAGAAAACTCGTAGATATATTACGTATACGGAGGGCGGTTAAAGAATATTTGAAGCTGCCACCCACATGGTACAAAACCAGTTAAGCAGATTACAAGTGTAATCATATACACAGTTGGAACTAAAAAAGTCCCATTTTGACTCTGGTTCTATAGATGTCTTTTTCATGAAACCAAACTTTCCCTGAAAAATTCTCACTTTCCCAACAACAAGACCCTGCTTTGTGGATTCATAGCATGCAGGAATTCGAGCCACATACGGCGGCACCACCTCCCTTTCATTTAGTCAAAAGCCCTCCACCACCACCACCTCACAAACAACATTATAAATAGCACCCACCATCACACATTCTTTTTCCAAGAAAACTTTCAAATATATCAGAAAATCATATATATATTTTTTCAAACATATATTGATCAAAATAGAGAGAGTTCAGAAGTCTGTTAGCTTCAACATGATCCGCTGCATTATTGTTCTTGTTCTTGTTGTTTCTGCTACTATATATGAGGCAGAAGCACGTCCATTATTGCACGGTTCAAGGTTGTATGTGAGGGTCAAGGATAATTCAGGACCAAGCCCTGGTGTACGGCACAAATCATATGGAAATGTTCAAGCTTTATTGGGAGGGGAAATGAAATCTGGTCCTAGTCCTGGTGAAGGGCACAAGATGGTAGATCAGGGAATATTAGGCAACAATTAAATTAATCAAATATCGTTAATCATGTAAAGATTATTATTATTGTAATGTGTTCCCTTTTACGGTTTATATGTCTATAATTCTGAAACATAAATAAGTTTCAAGAAGTGTTGTAGACGGTAGAGAGTGAGTATTTTGACAAAGAAAAAAGAAAAACAAAAAGAGAGAGAGAGAGAAAAAGAAGTGGTGTGGTTGGTGTTGTTAGAGAGATAAGTCAGAGAGCCCTGCACATAGATTGTTTTCTTCTAATTCCATGTGTTGTGATCGGTTAACCAATTCATGATGCAGAATTTGAATACTATTACAAATTCAGAAGTTGGAGGAGAGTAATATGATTTGAATTCACAATATCAAAGATGTGTGTATGAAAGTCATGAAGTAGGCCGGACATGTTGTTTGTTGTTTGTTTTGAGGTCGGTTTTGTTTGTAAGTCTTTTGTAAAGAGTTTTGGTTTATCCATACAACTCTTTTTCAATTGCTGGTGGACTGTTTGTTAACTTCTTGTGTTAATAAATGTTATTTTCTTGTTCCCTATAGAAATAAATGTGTGTATGAAAGGCTTATATTGGATATATTTCAAACTTTTTTTTTTTTGAAATATTATTACAAGAACTATTATAATAAGATTGTCGAGACTTGCCGAGATTAGGGATTTGAACCCCTCACCACTTATATGGGAAGGAGGTGCACTACCAGCTTTGCTAAGAGGTGATGTGTATTTCAAACTTTTTTTTTTTAAGCGGATATATTTCGAACTTAAAAGAAGCTTTTATTTTAGTTGATAAATTAATGAACAAATTATACCAAACTTATCTAAGGTTTGTTCTTTCACACTCATGATATTAACTTATACAAAAACTGACAAAGACCTTTCATGCTATTATTCAAACTTGGTTAAAGTTAATAGCTATCAATCATGTCATGTCCCACAAAAATTTATTAAATTTCATTAAAATGTAATTGATGTACACATTAACGCGAGAATTTCTATAAAGACAAGAAAATCCCTACTCTCTTATTCTCTCTATTCTCGACAATCTCCAATATCTCTCACTTACTCTTTCAACTATTTTGTAATTTATTTTATTTATTTAATATATTATTTATATACTATATACTATTTTACTAATATACCATACACTATACATTATATATTATATATTTACATACCTCCCACTCTCTAGTCTCTACATATACTTAATTGTAAATACTTAATTTTTTTTTTTTTTTTTTTTTCGATTGCACTTTTTTTCCCTTACTAAGTTTTTATCCCATTGGGTTTTTCTTTGTAAGATTTTTAATGAGGCAATCATGATTTGTAATTTATACTTTTCACCACAAATTTAATACAAAATTACAAAAATATTATTCATCAAAAACTAATTAAGTGTTGTATGAATTGAAAAATGTTATATTTCATATTAAAATTATTACACTAATAATTACACAAAATTATTACAATGTATAAAAAATAATATTGTATAAATAAAATGTTTAAAAATTGAAAAAAAAAAAAAAAAAAAAAAAGAAGCCCAACGGGCTAGCCAGTTAAGGGCCCGTTTAGGCTTAAACGGGCCGGCCCGTTTAGGTCTTAATGGGCCGGCTTAATGGGCCGGCCCGCCATAGGCCCGGCCCGGTCTGTCCCGGAACAAGCCCCGGACCCAGGTCGGGCCTAACCTTTCCTTAAATAGGTCGGCCCGTCTTCCATAACAGGCCGAGCCTGGGCCCATTACATAAACGGGCCTAACAGCCGGGCCTGTTCCCAATGGGCCAGGCCGGCCT
Source organism: Acer saccharum (assembly GCA_030490815.1). Classification (NCBI taxonomy): domain Eukaryota; kingdom Viridiplantae; phylum Streptophyta; class Magnoliopsida; order Sapindales; family Sapindaceae; genus Acer; species Acer saccharum. The sequence continues at coordinate 11,958,381 of CM059870.1, forward strand.
GTTTTGCCAGCACTAGATTCTTCTATTATTTATGTATCATTTTGTAGCGTAGTAGTCTTATTAGAAAATGAAATGGAAGCCATAGCAACAGCTCTAAAGAACAGTATACGTCCATTTTTATGGGTTGTCAAGAAACCAGATTACAATTCTCCTGATAAATCAAGAGAATTGCCATTAGAGTTCAAAGAAATGATCAAGAACTTATTGTACGTGTCATGGTGTCCTCAGACCAAAGTTCTAGACACCAAGCCATTGCCTATTTTTTTTTTAACTCATTGTGGGTGGAATCACCAACAAAATCCAAAGAAGCATGGGATGCGTTGAAGAATGGGTACCAAAGCAATGCTAAGGTGAAAATGGTAAAACTTCAAACTCTTCGCAGAAAATTTGAAACTTCTCTCATGAAAGAAAATGAGTCTGCAAAATTATTTTTATTATATGTAAGTGGTGCTTGAGTTTAGCATCACATAAGTCTTTAGATTCAAAGCAATGCTAAGGTGAAAATGGTAAAACTTCAAACTCTTCGCAGAAAATTTGAAACTTCTCTCATGAAAGAAAATGAGTCTGCAAAATTATTTTTATTATATGTAAGTGGTGCTTGAGTTTAGCATCACATAAGTCTTTAGATTGAGTCAAATAAGTTATCTCAACTTACTAGTTTGTTGGTGTAGTGGGATGTTGGGTTATGGTGCTATTTTCTAGTTAGTGGTGTGATTAATTTGTGGGCAAGTAACTTTTAATGGGTCATGTTAAAGTTAATGGTAGTCATGGGTCCTTATTTGTTGGTCATTATTTTCCTGTAATTGCCTATATAAAGGCTTGTTTATGTTGAATGAAATGTTAAGTAAATTCACCCAAATATTGTCTTTGTTTTCACCATTTTATTTTGTTATACCTCTCACTACCTAACAATTGTTGAGAGAAGTGTTCTTGAGTGTGTTTAGCCCTTCCAAAAATTATCATGTGATATCAGAGCCTAGCTGAACCAATGGCCAACAATGGTGGTTTGAATCCCACACACCTCACTATTCCTTTGTTTCAAGGTAGTGGGTATGAAATTTGGAGTACAAAAATGAAGACTCTCTTTATCTCTCAAGATTTATGAGAATATGTGGAGGAAGGCTATGCTACAGAAGGAGTTGCAGCAGACGTTCTCAAAGATGTCAAGAAGAAAGATGCCAAAGCCTTGTTTTTCATTCAACAAGTAGTTGCTAAATCCATCTTTCCTCAAATTTTAGCATCAACAAAATCCAAAGAAGCATAGGATGCGTTGAAGAATGGGTACCAAGGCAATGCTAAGGTGAAAACGGTAAAACTTCAAACTCTTCGCAAAAAAATTGAAACTTCTCTCATGAAAGAAAATGAGTCTATGCAAGATTATTTTTGCAATTTAATGGAAACCGTGAATAATATTCGAAAATTTGGTGAAGAGTTAACTGATGCAAAAGTTGTTGAAAAGATTTTGAGAAGTTTGCCCATGAAGTTTGATCATGTGGTGGCAGCAATTGAAGAATCAAAAGATTTGAGCATACTAACAGTTGAAGAATTGCTCGGATCACTTCAATCTCATGAAGATAGAATGAAAAGGTATGAAGAGAATTCTGTAGAAAATGCTTTTCATACTAAATTGCAGCTCTCAAAAGAAAATCCCAGTGGCCCGTCCGGTGAAACCAACAAGAAAGGGTGTGGAGGCCATTCGTTTCGAGGTAGGAGAGGTGGAAAAAATGGTGGTCGCCCAAGTAACAATTTTCATCACAACAATGAGTCACACTCACGCTCAAGTAACAATTTCCATCACAACAATGAGTCATGCTCAGGTAACAATTTTCATCGCAACAATGAGTCAGATGATAAAGGTGAAAATTCTTACCAAAAACCCCAATGTTATTACTGCAAGAGATTTGGCCATATTGAAAGATAATGCAAATTGAAGGAGAAACATGCAAAATTTGCCGAGGAAAAAGAAAACGGAAAGGAAGAATCCGAAAATTTATTTTTTGTATGTTATTCTACTAAGGAGTGTGATAATGACGTTTAGTATATGGATAGCAGCTATAACAATCATATGACAGCAAAGTTGGAGACTTTTGTAAATTTCGACAAGTCGGTGAATACAACAGTGAAGATGGGTGATGGAACATGTTTGGAGTCACATGGTAAAGGTACTATAAAGGTAAAATCATGTGAAATTGGCAACATAAAAAATGTTTTGTATGTACCTGAATTGGAAACAAATTTGCAGAGTGTAGGGCAATTTTTATTGGAAGGATTTTCTGTTGTTTTTGAAGATTTGGCATGTTTTGTGTACCATGATAAGAGTAGGAAAAATTTATTGATGAAAATTCCTATGGCCAAAAATAAGATTTTTCCTCTTACTCTTAATGGTGAAATGCATGCATTGAAGGCATCTTATTGTGATGAAAATTGGTTGTGGCATTTTAGATTTGAGCATTTGAATTTTGGGAGCTTGCAGTTTTTGTCTGATCAAAATTTGGTGGATGGAATCCCTTCAATTAAATGTGTTGGTGAAGTATGTGAGAGCTATGTAATTGGAAAGCAACATCGAAATTCCTTTCCAAAAGGACGAGCAAGGAGAGCTACTAGACCCATCGAATTGGTGCATGCAAATGTTTACGGGCCTATGCAAGCTTGTTCTTTTAACAATAACAGATATTTTGTTGTTTTTGTTGATGATTTTAGTAGGATGACGTGGGTCTATTTTGTTAAGGCAAAATCAAAGGTTTTTTCAACTTTCAAAAAATTCAAAAATCATGTTGAAATTCAAAGTGGAAATTCCTTGAAGATTTTGTGAACAGATCGTGGTGGGGAGTTTGTTTCCAATGAGTTTGGGAGGTTTTGTGAAGAATGTGGTATTTAGAGACAACTAACAACTAGCTACACACCTCAGTAAAATAGTGTAGCGGAGAGGAAAAATAGAAGTCTTGTAGAGATGGCGAAAAGCATGCTCAAAACTAAAGATCTACCAAATTATTTTTGGACAGGGACAATCACTATAAGAAAAATGTAAATTAATGACAGAAACTTACGACGAAACCGCCATAGATTTATGATGGTTTTTATATACCATCATAGATTGACGGTTTAAAAACCGTCATAAGTTTTGCTGAAATCCTATATAAAAAAAAACTTAAAGTTAAACCCTACAGTTTATTTTCCCAAATCAACGAACACAAATCTCTCTCCCCACTCCCCACCGTCATTTTCATTCCCTCTCAGATCCATGGCCGTCTTTCCTCTGAAGGTCGTCGCCGGCATCGGTTGGCCGAAAAACTCATTCCGCTCACTTCTCTCTTCACTTCGAGTGGTGTTGGGTAGCGCCGTCGTGGTGCTCTGCTGAGTCGGTCTTCACTTCGCCTTTCTCTCTCTCTCTCTCTCTCTCTCACTTCACTTGGTGCTTATTCTGCTTTGTAAAGATAGTTTTTTTTTTTTAAATCTATATCTGATTTCTTTAATATCTCTTTTGTTTTTGTTTTCTTGTTTTTTTGGGTAGAAAATCAGTGCTCAATCTCTTAGATTTGAGTAGGAGAAGAAGGTTAAAAGTTGAAAAGATCAGCAGAGATGAGCAAACGAGTACTGGTCACAAATCACCGATCAAAGCTTCGATTCTCGTCTCCAGATCTTCTTCGACAGGTACGATTAGAGAAACCCAAAACGAATTCTAAATTCTTGCATAAGCTACTTGGCATTTTATAGATTTAAAATACGGGGTGTCATTTTGGTTTATAATAAACAATCAGCGTTAGGCTGGGATTCGGTGACCTTAAATTTCAAGAAAATCCCAAAAAATAACTACTCCAATATATAATATATAATAAATAGTTGCTGACAATTTGGCTAGGAAGGGCTGCTCGTCGGCTGGGGTTTGTGTTGTGTGGGGCGATGGTGTTGTTGTTTCGTAGGGGTCTCGTCCTGTTTGCCTTTTGTTTTTGGTTTTGGGTTGGGTTTTGTGTTCGGCGCTGTTTGCTTGGGGGTGCTGGTGTCTTGCTGTCCTGTTTTTGCTGTGTAGCTTTTCTGGTTTGTTTGTGTTTTGGGCTTTTGCTGGTGGTGTTGTCTTGTTTTGCCTGCTGGGGCTGTTTTGTTTCTGGCTTGTGGCGTAATAAAATTGCTGTTATATATATATATATATATATATATATAATAAATAGATTTTGATTAATTAAAATGTTTGATTTTCTCAGTCTTCGACGCTACTACCCATGTTCTCATCACTAATCTTATCTATAATTGGATTGATTCAATGTCTGTTCAATTTGAGTTCATAGCTTGGACAGATGGCATTTATTATTTTTAGATGTTTTTTCTTGGAAATGGTTATGAGTGTAAAATGATATCTTGTGGGTTTTATTGCCTTTTCGTCTGTTTAATTTTGTCAAAGACAACATTTTTGGTGCCAGAGGTTATTTTTTGTCCCATAATCCCCCACTACTATATGTATCATGACATGTCCGATTTTTGTTCTTTTTTTTAAGTTATCAATCCATTTTATTACGAGTACATTTTTGGTGCCATAGGTTATTGTTGTTGGTGCCATAGTTTATTACGAGTACATTTAACTGACCAACACAAAATGTAATATATTTCGTGATTATATTAAGTACAACTTCAATTCTATCCCCATTGAAATTCCTTAGAAATTTAAAGTATTTGATGTTTTTTTTGCTCTTTTCAAAAATTGTTTTTTGTTTTGTTTTAATGATCTGTAATATATTTCATTGAAATTTGTCGTGACAACTATTTTGCAGGGTAATTGCAGGGTAAGGTGAAATATTTAAATTGTTTTTTTTTTTTTTTTGTTTTAATGATCTATAATTTTTGCAGTATTTTTTTTTTTTTTTTAATTTCATTGAAGATGTTCATGTCTAATTTTTGATTGATTATTTAATTGTTTATAATGTTTCTATTATCATGTTTATTTTTCAATAATTAGTACTAGACTTCTAGTCTGTTAATTAAGTTTGGCTTCTAGTTTTGCATGCCTTATTGAGTTGGATTTAAACCACCCATGCCCAGAAATGCTTATGCTTTAACACTTAAAGTTGATTTTTCTGGGATTAAAAAAGTTCAGATTTTGTGTTTATGATTGTGTTTAAAAATCGGTTTTTCTATTGTATTGATCAGTTGATCATATATTCTTATATTGGTTTTTATTTATTTATTTATAATATTTGTCTTTTACAGTTTACTAACAAATTGCTCTTGGATTGCTTCTAATGAAATTCATATTCTTTGCTGCAGCTTGTTATGAGAGCAATATCGAGGCTCATGTCGTCTATGAAGTCCGTAAAATCATGGAGATTTCCTTCTCAGATGGAGTATGGTCTAGTGCCTTTCGTTATTTTGCTAGTTTGTTATTTTGCTAGTTTAAGTTTTGGATCCCATTTATGTGGCTATGAGGATGTTCGATTCCAAGTCAAAAACGATTTATGGATTTTGTTTATATGTATCGAGTCATATTTTGTTTATAGGTTCATATACATTTTCATGGATTGTATAGAAGAATTAGGGATGGCAATGGATCGGATTGGGTATGGATACACCAATATCCATCCCTATATCCGTTTGAGATATATATCTCCATCCCTGTATTCATTTTCATTTCTAAGTGAGCGGGGCAGATTCGGATAATCCGCTAATTAAGATAAAGATATCCATCCCCGTTTTGTTTATATCCGTATCCGATAATTTTTTTTTTAAATTTGTATTAGTTTACAAGAGAAAAATATAACTAACATATGTAATGGTACATTTTATTCTATTTAAAGAGAAACAAATACATCCAATACAGTTCAAATATAAAAATTAATAATAACTTATATAATTAGAATTAATAATTACATAATATATTTTTATATTTAAAAAATATTAAAATTTATAATGGATCCGGATGGGGATGGATATCCATAGACGATATCTATCCCCATCCCCGAAAATAAAATGGATATTAGGATGATATTCATTCCCGCTCCGTCTCCGAAATAATAGTATTCATCCTCATTTTAAATGGAGTGGATTCTTATGGATATTCGTATCTGTGGATAATTTTGCCATCCCTAAGAAGAATGCAAAAGTGATTTATGGATTTCATTTTATCAATGAATTTAATTTAATTTCGAAAATTCTGTATCATAAAGAAATTATATAATATACAAAAATATGCTGGGTAATGAAATTAAATTTTTTTTTTTTCTAAAAAATTATATACACACACATATATATATATATATATATATATATTTATTTATTTATAAAAAGAAATAAAGTTTATGACGGTTTAAAACTGTCATAGGTTTATAACGGTTTTTAGAATCATCATCCCCCGTTTATGATGACATGAAATAAGACGGCTTAAAACCGTCATAAACGCAACTTTATGACGGTTATGATGGTTTTAAACCATCATAAACGCGCGTTTTTCTTGTAGTAAATTCACACCACAGCTTATATTCTTAATCGAAGTACTACATCAGCATTATACCATCAAACCCCTTTTGAAGCTTGGATGGTTGGAAGCCGAAGGTAACTCATTTCAAGATTTTTAGTTGCATTGCTTATGTCCATGTTCCATCTCAAAAGAACCAAAAATTGGATGATAACAGTGTGAAATGCATATTTGTGGGTTATAGCAATGAAACGAAGGGTTATTGATTTTTTAATCCACTAACCAAGCAACTAATTGTTAGTCATGATGTTGTTTTTGATGAGAAAAATGCTTGGAATTGGGATGGGCTGCAATATTCTCTAGTTGTAATTTTTGAAGATGACAGCATAATGGAGCAGGGAGTTCAAAATGGTGATAATTCAAGTTTTTCCACACCAAGACTTGATTCATTTACCTCTACAGGCGTTACACCTCCTTCCTCACCACCAAGAAAAAAGATGAAGTCCCTTGTAGAAATTTATGAACAAATTGTGATGTAGCGCCAATGTTTGAGTTCTGTTGATTTGAAGAATACCCAGGACTCAGAACAATTTGCTACTCGTTGATTCAACAGAATACCGAGAAGCAAACAAAATAACTTTGGAAAACTGAATTTTATTTATCAAATCAAGTCTGCCAAGGAATGGCTTACAAGCTCCAATATATAGGAGAAGAAAAACTCTTCAAAGGAAACAAATAAATGATAATTTAAATCACTAAAAATATGCCTCCAATGCATCTCTATGATTTTGTCAAATCGCATAAATCACGCTTCTGTCTTTACCACAATTCTTGCAAAACTCCCAAATTTTCAGAGAACTAGAATACTCTAGAATGTTCATGATTCAATAACTTGCATTCCATTTCTCCAAGAAATCTAAAGCAATAATGTCTGCTTGATCTCTATCATTTCCCCCATGGTGGAGGAAATTCGCCCTCGAATTTGCAGCGTCCAAATCGTCATCAGAGTTATCACCTTTGTAAGGAACAAGATGCTTGACATTAAACACATTTGAAGTACGAATATGACTTGGAAGTTTTAGACGATAAGCATTTGGGTTAATCTTTTCCACAATCTCTAGCGGGCCAAGTTTCCTAGCTGAAAGTTTGTTGTATTCTCCGGTTGGAAACCTCTCCTTAGTTAGAATAGCCCAAACATAATCTCCAACTTCAAATTCAACAGCACGACGTTTTTTGTCTGCATTAGCTTTATACTTTGCACTTGACTTTGTTAAAGATTGATAGTTTCTCCATGAATTTGCTCGAGTTGTTGATAAAGTCTGCTGCCTTTCCTTCCTTTCTAACCAGGTCAGGTACTGGTGCCAAATCAATTGGGCCTCACGGATTGTATTTGATGTGCCACTGGATAGTTCTATAAACTATCGTAAATAATGTGGCGTGGTCATGTTTATCCGCAAGTGCACGGATCGTTACGATCGCGTAGCAGCAAGTACGGTTCGTTCCACAAGGAGAGGTAAGGTACACTTAAGTCGGTTCTAAGTCTTAAATAATATATATATATATATATATATAGATATATATATATATATATATATAGATATACACAATATATTTACACTATTAACATACAATAAAAGTAAAGGGAGATGGTCAAAAGCAAATAAACTAACTAATCTAAGATTACACTAAGAAAGCCTTAATCTAATTACCACTAAGTAAACTAATTCTAACTACAACTAAGGGTTGTCAATCCCTTAGGCAATTAACTAACCTAATCACTAAACATACTAATAACAATTAACTAAATTAACTATCTAGCTTAACTAATTACCACTAATGCAAAGTTATGCAAAGAGTGATAATGAGATATGTTTGGGAATTAATGAATCATGCAAAACACCTAATTACTAGTTGATAACTATTAAGTACTTCAATTATTGGTTAACTAAATTAAGCAAGGTTTGCATTAATCAAGTAATCCTATTTTGCATGTTAACAATTGGATAATCAATTAACAAGCATATATCAATTAAAGCTCAAGTCAAATAATATGTCCAACTAGTATCATAGATAATAATACATAAATACACCAAATCCTTAACATAAATATTTAATTACACATTAACAACAAACTAAGGAAATAAGAGAGACAATAGAGGCAACCCAATAATCTTGGAGAAGTCTTCAAGCTAGCTCAACTCCTCTTGCTTTCCCTAAGCTTGGAATCAACATGTGGATGCCTTGGATCAAGATTGGTGGCTGGAAAACCACCTTACACACTAGTTACAAGCTAAGTGAAGTGGTGTGAGTTTATTCTAAGCTATTCTAGGTTGGTAGGGTAATTTGGGTGATTATTTGGATTTTAAGGATTGTGTTTAGGTTGGAAGAAGAGGCATGTTTATATGGAAATGATTTGGGCATGGTTTGGGGTGTGAAAAGACCAGAATACCCCTGCAAAATATCACATTTCAGCTCGGATGGGGGTCTGGCGGGTTCGTGCGGCGGGACATGTCTAGCCGCACGAACTAGCCAGAGTCTTGACAAGCTTGGACGGCGGGAATATTCTAGCCAACCAGAATGACTGAACTAGCTAGCGGGTTTGTGCACTTCATTCCGCGGGAAATGTCTAGCCACACGAACTAGCCAGAAATCCTGGCGACTTTGGTTCCGCGGGACATATCTAGCCAGCCCGAAAGTCTGAACTAGCCATGGTGCTTTGCGGGTTCATGTTCCCCTACTCCACGGGTTCATTCTAGTAGCACGAACCAGCCATGGTCTTCTTCACTATTCACATAATCTTCAATACTTCTTCAAATCTTGCACTTTTGCCCTTGATTTGTCCAAAATGACAATAATGCCCTTGAACTTCCCTAATTACCTGAAACACTTATTTAATCCATTAAATACCCGGTTTTACTCGAGAAACAAGCACAAAAAGATAGGAAAAGGGAGCGCTAAATGTGAACATTTGGAGCGCGATCAGTATCCATAGTTGAATTGATAGGGACTGAGACCTGTGCTGCGTTTTACAACTGAATTATATGCAAACTCAACTTGATACAACTTTTGATCTCAAGACTTCAAATTACCACCAACTAAGCTATGGAGATGGTTTCCCAACGATCGATTTACCACTTCCGTTTGGCCATCTGTTTGGGGATGATACGCACTGTTGAAATTCAATCTTGTATTGGTTAACTTCCACAAGCTTCTCCAAAAGTGGCTGAGGAATCGTGTGTCACAATCAGAGACAATGCATTTGGGCAGTCCATGCAAGCGATATACTTCTTTGAAGTATAAAAGAGCCACATTAAGAGCATCTGTCGTACGTTTGCAAGCAATAAAATGGGCCATTTTCAAGAAGCGATCTACTACCACAAAAATGGGATCCATTCCCCTTTGAGTGCGTGGAAAACCCTACACAAAATCCATGCTAATATCAGTCCAAGGATGTTGTGGTATTGGCAACGACATGTGCAATCCAGCATTAGTGGCAGTACCTTTCGAAATTTGACAAGTACGACATGTCTCCACAAACCGATTGACATCTCGCCTCATAGTAGGCCAAAAATATGAATTTGCTATGAGTTGTAACGTCTTGTCACGACCCATATGGCCGTCATTGTGGAGGTCCTTGATAATCTTTAGACGAAGACTACACTATGGTATGCAAAGCTGGTTTCCTCTGAATATGAATCCATCATGAATATGGAAGTCTGACCGCATCCCTGCATCGATATCATTAAAGATAGAAGAAAAGTATGGGTCAGTAGTATACAGCTCTCGGAAAGATTCAAACCCCATCACTTGAGTACGCAACAATGTTAAGAATGAGGAACGTCGACTGAGAGCATCTGCAACTTTGTTCGACTCTCCTGAAGTGTGCTGTAGGACAAATGTAAATTGTTGCAGATATGCTGACCATTCTACATGCCTATGAGATAGCTTGTCTTGAGTACCCAAGTGTTTCAGAGCTGCATGATCTGAGAATAATACAAATTCTCTGTGAACCAAGTAATGTCTCCAATGCTTGATGGCTTGAACTACAACATAAAATTCTACATCATAGGTGCTATAACATAGTTTAGAGCCATTCAACTTTTCACTGAAGTATGCTATTAGGGATCCTTGTTGGTTAAGAACAGCCCCAATGCCAACCTTAGAGGCATCACAATGAAGCTCGAAAGTGAGAGAAAAATCTAGTAACACCAAAATTGGGGTTATTGTCAACTTCTTTTTGATCACCTCAAAAGCTTTTGTTGCCTCCTCAATCCATGTGAATTGACCTGCCTTGATGCAATTTGTTATTGGTGCCATGATAGAGTTGAAATGTGGGATAAAACGCCTATAGAATGATGCTAGACCGTGAAAACTTCTTACTGCAAACAAAGTAGAAGGCTGGGGCCAATTTTTGATAGCTTCAACTTTAGATTCATCCACTGATATACCATCTTTTGAAATCACATAACCAAGAAACAACACTTTATCAGTTAAGAAAGTGCATTTGTTGGTAGGGGCGAATAAGCTTGCAATTCTCAAGGCTGTTAAGACACCCCTCAAATGTTGCAAGTGCAGTTCATGGCTTGTGCTATAAATTAAGATATCATCAAAATAAACAACAACGAATTTTCCAATAAAAGGACGAAGTACCTGGTTCATAACCCGCATGAAGGTACTAGGTGTATTTGATAGACTGAATGGCATCACAAGCCATTCATATAGTCCCTATTGAGTTTTAAATGTTGTCTTCCATTCATCTCCGTGCTTAATTCGGATTTGATGATAACCACTCTTCAAGTCTAGTTTGGAAAAGATTTTTGCACCACTTAGTTGATCCAACAAGTCATCGAGTCGAGGGATAAGGAAACGATATCGAACTGTAATTTTGTTTATGGCTCGGCTGTCAACACACATCCTCTACGTACCATCTTTTTTTGGTGTCAATAACGTAGGCACTGCACAAGGGCTCAAGCTCTCCCTTATAAAGCCTTTCTTAAATAGCTCTTCTACTGGTCACCTTAACTCCTCATGCTCTTTAGGGTTCATGCGATAGTGTGGAACAAGTCAATTTGGCGCTGGACATCCCTGAGCGGTGGCAATCTTTGAGGCAATTCGTTAGGGAATATATCTCGAAACTCCTATAATAGTGGCTTGACAGTCTCAAGTACATCAACATTATTAGTCTCATCCCTGCTCAAAAGAACACACACCACTTTTGTCTCACCTACAGCTTCTGCAAATTGATTTTTCTTCAACAAATTTTGGAACTCTGCTGGTGTTTTTGAAGGGAACTCCTTACTAGATAGAAGAACAATTTTTGATTGATCAAAGAAGAAACTGTAAGTGTTCTTTTTTCCATCATGTACTACTCCTCTATCAAACTGCCAAGGCCTTCCCAACAACATATGACAGGCGTCCATTGTAACCACATCACACCAAATATTGTCTCTATATTTAGTTCCAATGGAAAATGAAACTAAGCAGCGTTTAGAAATCGTGACTTCATTACCTTTCTTTAGCCAAGACAACTTGTATGGATTTTGGTGGGGTTCTGTCTTCAAGTTCAGCTTAGCCACTGCTTCTTCAGAGATCACATTCTTGCAACTGCCAGAGTCAATCACCAATCGACAAACTTTCCCCCCGATTGTGCAGGTAGTTTGGAAAATATTGTGTCTCAACCACTGTGCATCATTCTCCCCTTTTGGAGTAAAGCAAATCTTTCGAACTACCAACATTGTGCCAGAATCTCCTTTAACAAGTTCCTTTGTCGGTTGTGCAGCATTAACATCTTGCTCTTCATCTTCCATATCATATACTTTAACCTCATTCTCTATAAATAACCCCTTTCCATAATTGCCTCTTTTTTTGCATTCTGACATGCGGTGCCCTGTCTCCCCACAAGTGAAGCAACGTACTCCTGAACTTGTCGTTGGATTTTTGTTGGTCTGATTGTTCCCAACAACCTGTGGACTTAAGTTGTTAATATTTCGAGTATGAGGTGGAGCAGTCACAACATTATGACCATTACTACGTATATTTCCAAAGGCATCACTGGATCGACGACCCAATTGCTTCTCCAATTGTAACACTCGTTGATGCGCTTCAGCTACCGAATAAGGGTCAAACAAATTCAATGTGTCTTGAAATTGAACACGTAGGCCACCTATATAACGAGCCACCATATGCTCTTCTGTTTCAGCCAAGTCATTCCTTGCCATCAACCAATGAAACTCGGTTGTATATTCATCTACGGACCGATTTCCTTGCCTCAAATTTTACAATTATTGATACAATAGCCTAGAGTAATTATGTGGCAAGAATGAGGCATGCATGTGCTTCTTCAACCTCTCCCAAGATAAATTTTCCTCTTCCCATGTCTGACTCTGGTGAGCTTGGTCTGTTGCCACTAAGCATCTGCTGTACTATGAAATCTAGTAGCCACCAAAGACACCTTCTTGTTCTCACACTACAACAAATATCTCATTTATAGCATTAATTGATAGCATTCTTAAGAGAGTGCTATCAAATGTATCCCTTTGATAGCATTAAATAAAAGAATGCTATGATGTATTTTATCGTCGATCTTGGATAGATCTATCTCTCTAGCGTTGCCCTCTGAACGGATTTTCAAAACTCTTGTTCCTTCATCATCTGTCGAAGGTGTGGTTGAGGGAGAGCTTCGGTCACCATTGTGTCCATCCTTTGGGTCAAAACCTCCAATTTTTCAGCTAATTGGTCACAATTTCGCACAGTTGAGTGTCTTCAGCATCTCGATTTTGAACCTATCTTCTGGGCGGCATGATGCAAAGCGATTTAAAGTGAAATTTGATGTTATGTGTGTGGGTGAAACTGGACAGATAAAGGATTTTTAACTTGGTAAGGGGAAAGTAGAGTAAAGTGGCTGTTAGCAGTGTTGAGAAGTTTTGGTGGGTGAGGTTTATGGTGTATGATATGCTGGACTTTTGGCTGGCATCGGTTATGGTTGGAGAGCGATTCGACTTTTGTAGTGAATATCCTTCCGTCTAGATCTCGTAAGGTTCCTTGGCGTTGGCGCCTGCATGGGATAGGTGTTTGCGTTTAATCTCTCAAATGGACTTTGCTGTCACTCATATTTATCGGGAGGGTAACCAAGTTGCTGATAGTTTAGCTTCCAGGAGCCCCAGTATCGTCTCTCCTACATGGTGGTGGACAGCTCTAGTTTTTGCAATTCTTTTATTTTCACGATTTTGTTGCAGACCTTCTTTAGGTTCTGTAATCTGCTTTCTTTTTTGTTTTTTTTCTGTTCTCTTTTGTTTCTTCTTTTTTTCTTAATAATATGTTGGGCTCGACCCAACAACCTTATCAAAAAAAAATATTGAGTATGGATAATGGTGCAAGATGGGTAGTTGTGTATGGATTAGGTGGTGAAGATGCAGAATCGTTTGGCTCTGATACCAGAAATGATGTAGCGCCAATGTTTGAGTTCTGTTGATTCGAAGAATACCAGGACTTGGAACAATTGCTATTCGTTGATTCAACAGAATACGAGAAGCAAACAAAATAACTTTGGAAAACTAAATTTTATTTATCAAATCAAGTTTGCCAAGGAATGGCTTACAGGCTAATATATAGGAGAAGAAAACTCTTAAAGGAAACAAATAAATGACAATTAAATCACTAAAAATATGCCTCCAATGCATCTCTATGATTTTGTCAAATCGCATAAATCACGCTTCTGTCTCACCACAATTCTTGCAAAACTCCCAGATTTTCAGAGAACTAGAATACTCTAAAATGTTCATGATTCAATAACTTGCATTCCATTTCTCCAAGAAATCTAAAGCAATAATGTCTGCTTGATCTCCATCAAACTGAAAGATGTCAGTTTACTCAAGTCATAAAGCCAAACATTTTTCAAGATGCTGTGAAGTACAATGAATGGTGTCACTACAAGAAAATATGGCTTTATTGACAGTTTTTTTTTGACAGTTAAAAACTGTCAACAATCCTTGACAGTTTTTAACATTGTTGACAGTTAAAAACTGTCATAAAAACTGTCAAGGATTGTTGACAGTTTTTAACAGTCAACAAATAACTAATATTTTTTTATTTATATTTATTTATATTATTTAATATATTAATATATAATATATATATAATAATATAATATATATAATACACATATATATTATATATAATACATATAATAATATATATTATATAATATAATATATATAAATATATATAATATATAGGACCTATATAACATATATATATATATTATATTATATAATATATATAATAATAATATATTTATATAATATAATACATATATATTAATATTATATATATTATATATATAATATAATATAATATATATAAATATATATATATATATATATATATACAGTCATTCTATTATCAGTTCGAACTGACAATAAATGTATCAGGACGAAGAATGTGGACCACAAATTATGGAGAAGTTTTGACAAGTGCATACACTTCGAGTCAAAGTAAATAAATTCAGTGGTCTACATTCTTCGTCTTGATATATTTATTGTCAGTTCGAACTGATAATAGAAAATCTGTATATATATATATATATATATATAAATATTATATTATATAATATAATATATATAAATATATATAATATATAGTATATAACATATATATATATTATATTATATTATATTATATTATATATTTATATAATATAATACATATATATTAATATATTAATATTATATATATTATATAATATAATATATATATTATAATATATATAATATATATGTAATAATATATAATATATATTATAGTATAATATATATAATATATATAATATATATAATATATATAATAATATAATATAATATAATATAATATATAAATATATATAATACATACATATATATATATATATATATAATATTTGTATATCATTAATATAATATATAATAATAATATATTATTTTTGGAAAGGAGGGTATTTTTGGAATGGAGTTGGGGCATATGAGGGTATTTATGGAATACAAATTTTAGTTTGAAATGGAAGGGCATTCCATTGGTTTTTGGATAGAATGTCCATTCAACTAAAATAGTCGAATCCCTATTGCAATGGAATCACTATTCCATTGCATTCTTAACAAACCAAACGAATATAATGGCTTTTTTTCCATTCCATCCAACCAAACATGGCCTATAGGAGACTTGTGACATCAATTGTAATAAGCATGATTTGGAATACAACTCTTATTACAAGGAAGATATTTCTCAACATACATCTTGCAATTTAATGAACAAATGTAAGACTTGGATTACTAATTTATATGGGTAATTACATTATTAACGTGTCTTTTAGTATGAAACAAGAGAGTGCAAAATAAATAAACAATTTTTTAAAAAAATATTTTTTTGAATTTTTTGAAAGTAAATGACTTAAAAGTAAGTTTATTAAATTTAAAATTTTACTTATCTAATATCGGTTTGTCCAAAAACCGATATCTTACTGTAAAATAAATCCATATCGGAATTTTGTTTGGTGTTGAAAATAGGAAGTAAAAGTTTAAAAAAATTATTAAAGATAAAAAAAAAAATTATATATTATGAATGTTTTATAATATAATATATATAATATATAATATATTATATATTATTTAATATAATAATATATAATATTTATATATTATATTATATATTATATAAATATTATAAATTATTATTAGATGTGATTTGCTATAAATATATATATTATATAAATATTATAAATATATAATATATATTATTTAATATAAATATATATATATATATATATTATATTATATTATAAAACATTCATAATATATAATTTTTTCATTATCTTTAATAATTTTTTTAAACTTTTACTTCCTATTTTCAACACCAAACAAAATCCCGATATGGATTTATTTTACAATAAGATATCGGTTTTTGGGCAAACCGATATTGGATAAATAAAATTTTAAATTTAAGAAATTTACGTTTAAATCATTTATTTTTAAAAAAATTAAAAGACATAATTTTTAAAAAAATTGTTTATTTATTTTGCACCCTCTTGTTTCATACTAAGAGACACGTTAATAATCCAATTACCCATATAAATTAGTAATCTAAGTCTTACATTTGTTCATTAAATTGCAAGATGCATGTTGAGAAATATCTCCCATGTAGTGAGAGTTGTATTCCAAATCATGCTTATTACAATTGATGTCACAAGTCTCCTATAGGCCATGTTTGGTTGGATAGAACGGAAAGAAAGTCATTCCATTCGTTTGGTTTGTTAAAATGCAATGGAATGGTGATTCCATTGGAATAGGGATTCCATCCAAAAACCAATGGAAAGTCATTCCATTCTATACTAAAATTTATATTCCATAAATACCCTCATATGCCTCAACTCCATTACAAAAATACCCTCAGCTCCTTTCCAAAAATAATATATTATTATTATATATTATATTATTATATGTATTATATATTATATTATATTATATTATATTATATTATTATATTAATATATTAAATAATATATGTTATATATTTATAATATAAATATATTATTATATATATTGTATAATATAATATATTTATAAATGTATTATATATATTGTATAATATAATATATTATATATATTTATATTATATATATATGTTTATTATATAATATATATATTATTATTATATGTATTATATAAATATATTATTATATTAAATAATATATATATATGTAATATACTTTTATATTTTATTATTATCCATAATATATCATGCTATTATACATTCATAATTAGGGGTTTTGATCAAAATACAGTTAACTCCATTTCATTATGTGTTAACAAACAAAATAATACTGATTTAGAGACTAATTCTAAAGTTCCAACCAAACAAAAAACTTAGTTTTCCTTTCCTTTGTATTCTCATTTCATTCCATTATCATTCCACCATGTAACCAAACGTGACCATAGAGTATTGACCAACAACTCGACTATATATATTTTAAAAAATATAATTTTATTAAAAGTTTTAATAAATATTTTTAAATATATGTTTGTTGTGGAAATTATAATTTTGATTAGTTGAATAAATTTAAATTTATATAACAAAGTTTAATTTCTAATAACTCATATAGTTTATATATAAATATTGTTCAATTATAAACATATAAGAGTTTTAGTTAAGTGGTAAAGACTTGAACTTGAGACCTTAGTAGTGGGACCACTACTAACAACATTTAATTGTTATTATTATCACAGGTGGTGGTGGTGGTGTTGGTGCGGCGGTCCGGTGGGGTGGCCGGATTGTGTGTAAATATGAAAAAAAAAAAAAAAAATTTCTTGACAATTTTTAACTGTCAAGGTAATTCTTGACATTGGCTTCCTTGACAGTTTTAAAAACTGTCAAGAAAGGCATAATTTTCTTGTAGTATGTGATACTATGGATAAAGAAATCAAGGCCTTGAAAAAACACAAAACATGGGAGCTCGTTGATTTACCAGACAACACAGAAGTTGTTGGGCTGAAGCGGGTCTATAAGACTAAATATAAATCCGACGGTTCAATTCAGAAATATAACGTCAGGTTAGTGGCAAAGGGGTATATGCAGCGTGAAGGTATTGATTTTGAAGAAACTTTCACTCCTATTGTAAGATTTGATACCATTCGAATTGTTTTAGCTTTAGCTGCACATAACAAATGGTATGTTTATCAGTTTGATGTCAAATTTGCTTTTTTGAATGGTGTTTTGGATGAGGAAGTTTATGTCCAGCAGCCCTATGGTTATGAAATTGCAGGTGAAGAAAATAAGGTGTACAAATTAAAGAAAGCTCTTTAGCTTGAAGCAGGCACCGAGGGCCTGGTATGATCGAATTAATGGCCACTTCAAGCTTCATGGATTTCACAGGAGTGAAAGTGAACCTACACTGTATGTCAAATTGAGGGCAAATGATGAGGTACTTATTGTGTGTCTCTATGTAGATGATCTTATCTACACAAGTAATAGTGCTGCTTTAATTGTTGAATTTAAGAATTTTATGATTGGTGAATTTGAGATGACTGATCTTGGTTTAGTGAATTATTTTCTAGGATTGGAGGTGAAGCAGAGTGATACATGAATTTTTATTTCTCAAGAAAAATATATCAATGACCTTCTTGAGAAATTGCAAATGAAAGATTGTAATCCTGTAAAATTTCCTATGAATACCAATAAAAAATTCAGCTTGAATGATGGGCAGGAAAGAATTGATGGTCATTAATATAGACGTTTAATTGGAAGTATGTTGTATCTGACAAATAGCCGTCCTGATATTATGTTTACAATAAGTTTTTTGTCAAGGTTCATGCAAAATCCAAGTAAACTTCATTATGTAGCTGCCAAAAGGGTGCTGAGGTATTTGAAGAGCACAAGTTTCTATGGTATCTGGTACATTAATAATGTTGATAATCTTCAGTTGTGTGGTTATTCTGACAGTAACTGGGCAGGTTCAGTTGATGATCGCAGAAGCACTACAGGTTACATT
The DNA here is from genome assembly GCA_030490815.1 of Acer saccharum. NCBI lineage: Eukaryota > Viridiplantae > Streptophyta > Magnoliopsida > Sapindales > Sapindaceae > Acer > Acer saccharum. The sequence continues at coordinate 11,977,295 of CM059870.1, forward strand.
TTTAACCTTGGTTTAGGTGCTATCACTTGGAGTTCTAAAAAGCAACCATCATCTGCATTGTCATCTTCAGAAGCTGAGTATATGGCAGCAACTTCAGCAGCATGCCAAGCTGTTTGGCTGAGGAGAATTCTAGAAGATATGAAGCAGCATCAAAAAGTTCCAACAGTTGTTCAGTGTGACAATCAGTCCACAATTGCAATGACAAGAAATTTAGTATTCCACAGTCGTACGAGACACATAGAGACACATCATCACTTTATCAGAGAATTGGTAGACAAAGGAAGCATCAAGATGTCTTATTGCAGCACTGACAAACAGCTTGCAAACATATTTACAAAGCCTTTGGGTTATGAAAAATTTGTGTATTTCAGAGACATGCTTGGTGTTGTAAATTTCTGCATTCAGATGATAATTTTTGGAAGGGCTAAACACACTCAAGACTCATGTGATGCTAAACTCAAGCACCACTCTCACACGCAAAAGAGAGACTAGAGTAAGTGTTGGAAGAGCTTGGTTGGAAATGTAAAGGAAACTTGTATTGCTAACAAGAAAACTTTACAAGGCTTTTTGGTTACAAATGCTTGGATAGGCTTGGATGCCTTACAAAATGAGAGGGGTTGGCTATTTATAGATGGCCACCTCCTCAATGAATGGCTAGGATCACTTGGATCCAACGGTGGAGGTTTCGCCTCCGGAAAGACCTAGAATTCTCTACACATATGTACATGCCTCAAGAATTCTATACAAGTGACTACACTAATCTAGAACATTCCTACATATGTCTAGATATGTACATGAGTCTAGATCCTTCCTACAAGAAAGTGCAAGAATGATCTAGAATGCCTTGTGGCTAGAGAATTCTGGAACCATCCATTGCTAGGCTTCTCCGGAGATCTCTAGAATCTTCCGCCAACTAGAGACTTCCCTAAGTGTGTGGAAATCTCTAGAGTCTTCCAGGAGCTAGGCTTGGTTGCGGACATGTCGAGCCCTTTGCCTGGAATCCGGATCTTGGACTTAGCGGGACGTGACATTAGGCTGAATAATGGTGGTGGTCGGTATTAACAGTGAAGAAGTGGAAAAATGTATAGGAGAAATTGTTAATGGGACAAAGTCAGAAGTGTACAAGAAAAATGCAATGGAACTGAAGTTGGCTGCGAGGTAGGCAGTTGCCAGTGGCGGCTCATCCGACAGGAATATCCATTTGTTCGTCAATGAGATTACTGGTTATAAAAGTAGGGTTTGTTAATTCTGTACATATATGATCATTCCATGAAAGGTTATGTGAACAAGGTCAAATTGCAATTCCAACTTTTGTCACAACAAAAGCGCAAGAAAAAAAAAAATGCTAATTTTAATGCAATTACATATTAGTATATAATTTGCTGTCACTCATATTTATCGAAAAGGTAACCAAGTTGCAGATAGTTTAGCTTCCAAGAGCCCCAGTATCGTCTCTCCTACATGGTGGTGAACCGCTCAGAATTTTTATAATTCCTTTATTTTCAATGATTTTTGTAGCAGACCTTCTTTTAGGTTCTGTTGATCTGTTTTCTTCTTTTGTTTTCTTTTCTCTATTGTTCTCTTTCATTTTTCTTTAATAAAATGTTGGGGTGGGGTTGATCCCGATCCCCAACAACCTTAACCTTATATTAAAAAAATGACTACTATACAGGTACTTTGTTAGTAGTCTACAGAGTCTACTAAGGGATATCAAAAAAACCCAAACTTGCATGGACTCTACCCCACATGCACCACCCCATATGAGGAGGAGATTTACCAAAATAAATGGGGTTGGGATGGGATTGAGACTTGAGACTGATTCCTACGCTCCAAAATTTTAGAAACGAGACGGGTTGGGATTTATTGTCTTTGTCCTCACACCGATCCCGTTTATAATTTATTTATTAATGATAGTAATATTTAATAAAAAAAATCAAGACTTATTCTTTTAATTAATAAAATAATATATATTTTAACAGTTATATTAAGATATAAAAAATTAACATGGATATTTTTTACCTAATTTGAACCTTATTTTTATTTAAGTTAAAAAAATATAGTTATTATCAAACTTGGGACGGGTTCGGGGACACCTCCGCACCCAGCCTAGGAAATTCCCTAACCCTGACCTGTCACCAATAGTTAGGGTTAAGATAGGGTTAGAGGCAAATAATTTTGTTGGGATTGGGGTTGTGATTTATTATCCTTGCCCCATTGACATCCCTAAGTCTACTTAGTTAGAGTTAAGGGTTTGACCAATATTTAAAAGTGAAATGACTTAACTACCCTTACCTTAAATAATTAATATAGATATAATAATTTTGTTAAAAACAAATATAATAGTCTAAATTAAAAAATAGAATCGTTAAATATTAAATAAATAAAAAAAATATATTAAATAAATGAAGAAAAAAAATGGGTGATTGCATATTTGCATGTGAGAATACTTATATTGTTATGTATGAAGGGTTTGCATGTGAGAAGAATTTTTTTTTTTTTTAAATTGCATGTGAGAAGACTTACATAAAGTGTAATACGGTTTTAGTGTTTAATGTCTCACACCCTTTTCATTGAGTCATGAGTTAATATATACAGCAGTAGTATTAGCAGCGAACCTATACAACTGAAAGTCCTAGAGAGAAAAGAGTTTGGCTAAAACACAACCTACTGCACCTAACCTGATATGTACAGCATACAATTTATTTGCAACCTAATCTGATAGTTACAGTAGTTAATTCCAACTGAAGTACATTACTTCCAATAACTTTTATATATATATATGGACAATCTATAGAACACCGATGTATCCATACACCAAATATTGCAATTGAAGTTTGGATCACACTTTTTTAAATTACGATCACAATATTTCCTACACGGTGTTCGGAAACACCGGTATTCTATAGCCTAACCCATATATGTTTTTATATATATATATATATATATATTCTCTCCCAGTGGATTCCTTATTTTAACACATAGTAATGACTTTGATGAAATCTATCAATTTAATTTAATGAATTTTGATCTAAATTTTTTATTTTTTTTTATGAATAATAAATTCAATAAAATATATTTGTAAACAAAATTTGAAAAAATTTCAAGTACTATTTTTTTTTTCTTGTTTCGTCCCATTTTCTGATGTTTCATATTCAACAAAATCAGAAAAAATACTTATAATGTTTGAAAAAATTTATTATCAGTTGGATCTTATTTGTTTAGACTTTGGATGGACAACATTTAATGCTCTTTATATATACACACCTGTTGTAATTGGATGTCTTTCCACCATCTTCCCTTCTTAGCTTCGTGGGTACACCAACCCATGTGGAAGCTTAGGGCGCGTTCGGTAATGTTTTCGTTTTCTGTTTTTTGTTTTCGTTTTCTATTTTCTGTTTTCTGTTTTTCGGGTTTGAAAATGCGTCCGGTAGTAATTATAGAAAACGATATTCCGAGAATGGAAACATTAAAAAACGCGTCCGGTAGTAATTCAATTTTTTTTTTTCATAATTTTTTTGATATCAATAAAAACACACAACAACAACAATAATAAAAGATAATATTAATATTATAAAGAAAAAATAGTTAGAACACCTAATAAATTATATTGATAATAACCATTTGAAATTACAAATAAAATTTAATTAATCATAATGGTTATATATTGATAATAACCTGTAATAATATTATTCATTACTTCCACATCATAACAATATTAGAAAAAAAAAAAAAAAAAACATTAAAAATAGTGATAATGTTATTTATACCTTCATTTGGAAAAGGAAATTGATTTTCAACTCTTGTTAATACATCCATGAATGCTCTAATTAATTGACTAATTATTAATAATTTCTAAAATTTCAATTATTATGTATGTATTTAATCACTGGACTTTATTATTATTATTATTATTGTAACCTTATCGGTTATCACTGCACAATTAATTAATAAAGTTTTTTTTTTTTTTTTCAACAATCAAATGTCTTTGAAGCAGCACAGCAATCAAAGAAAGCGGAACAGAGCAACTTTTTGATTCCAAGCTTTTGAGGTGGGCAGATCTGAGATATAGTCGCCACTCTCTTCAATCCTCACGAGTCACGACGCCGCTGCTGCTCTTATTCTGACGCTGCTGCTCTTCTTCCGTTCACGACGGCGCCGCTGCTGCTCTTCTTCCGTTCACAATCTCTACTGCATCTCTTGGCTACTATCTCATTAGATTTGTTCTTGGCTGCTATCTCATCTCATCTCTTTCTTCGATCTAATTTGTTCTTGGGAGTTTGATTTTGATGAGTCTGGTAAAAACACTGAGAATGTTAAATTGGTGTTCTCAATGTTCTCAATTTTTTGTTCATTAAAAGTGAGAACAGTTCTCATTGTTTTCTAATTTTGTTTTTCAAAATCATCCAACGAACGCTTTTTTGTGACTCAAAAAACAAAAAACACAATTCGGAAACAATATCGAATGCGCCCTTAGTCTTCAGTTGCTTCATCCAGTTAATATAGGTGACAATTTAGATAAGAAATTGCAATAAGCAAGCACCGCTTTGATTGTGGTGATTGTTTGCCTATATATATGGCTTTCCTATGGTAAATGAGGCTGATCCTCCTGATATAAAAATTTCACTCGTCTCTCTCTCACTCACTTTATTTCTCTCACTTTATTTATTTGTTATTTCATACGTGTCCCTCATTAAATGTTATTATTATTTTATTATATGTATATAATAAGTCTCTCATATGAGATTCTTTATTTTAATTTCGGTAAAGACCTTGATGAAATCACATCGATTTTTATGAATTTTGATTTGAATTTTTTTTTTTATGAATGATAAGTTTATTGAAATCTACATATTAATAAAATTTGAGAATTTTTCAAGCACTATAACTATTTTTCTTGAATTTTATATATTTCACCCATATTTCTGATTCCTTCTTATTTAATAAAATCGGGAAAAATAGTTTTAGTGCTTCAAAAATTTCAATATATTTTTTTTTTTCATAAGAATATTTCATTGAGGGGTTTTTACAATTTGGTCCTAACTTCATTGGGAAACATCATTTTTTTACTCCTTAATTCAAATTTCATCAGTTTGGTCCTTATATAATTGAAAATCAATCAAATTAGTCCTACCGTTAGTCAAAACTGTTACTTGACTAATGATAGGACTAATTTGATTGATTTTCAATTATATAAGGACCAAATTGATGAAATTTGAATTAAGGAGTAAAAAAGTGATGTTTCCCAATTAAGTTGGGACCAAATTGTAAAAACCCCTTATTATTATATGTTATATAAAAAAAAATTAAAAAAATTATTATTATTATTTATTTAGTAATAATAATAATAATAATAATATTTGAAAGTCATGGTTATTTAGTCACAACTATTACAATTCCATCCTATTAGTCAGTACGTGTGTTTAAGGGTTGTAGTTTATAACGTAACACATATGCCGGAGGTTCATGACATATATTAATAACCAATTTCTTTAAATACGGAAATTTTCAGATTCGAAGAGATCTGGTAAATTAAAAAACAAAAAAAACAAAAAAATTTAAAATTATATTTCCAAATTTTCAGATTGGATCTTCACCATCCATTATAATTATAATTATTTATTAGAATATGGGAAATTTAAAAAAAAAATATATGATTGTTATTATATATATGATTATTATTAATAGTATCATTTAATGGGAATGTTGATGACTTTGTGAACTCTAGAAGTTTAGACTATTATATATATATATATATATATATATATATATATCATAAATTGGAAATATAAGATTATTATTATATATATATTTTTTAATAAATATTATTAGTATTATATGTTATGTTGTATAATTAGATATATTAGAATATGGAAAAAATTCTTAAAACAATTCTTAAGAATATAGTATCATTTATTGTATACATTGTGTTGTAGCCACAACAAAAGTAACTATTTTTATGTTATAAAAAATATATATATATATATATAGTATCATTTAATATAGGCATATTTAATAATAAGGGGTTTTTACAATTTGGTCCCAACTTAATTGGGAAACATCACTTTTTTTACTTTTTAATTCAAATTTCATCAATTTGGTCCTTTTATAATCTAAAATCAATCAAATTAATCCTACCGTTAGTCAAAGTGACAGTTTTGACTAACGGTAGGACTAATTTGATTAGGGGTGGGCATAAAACCGGCCAACTGAGCCGAACCGGAAAATCGAACCGGTCCAATCGGTTTTTATTTTCGATTTTGGCTGGTTGGCCGGTTTAATCGGAAACCGACTGGATCAGTTTTCTTTTTCCGGTTTGGTGTCCAAAATCGAAAAAACTGAACTGGTCCAACCTATAAATAAAAAAACCCATAATTCTAATTTCTAACCAATTCGACAACCACACTTCCCCAATCTTCACACTTAGTCGCTTACATAGTTACACACTTTTGCCCGCCACTTAGTGTCTCATCCGCTGCTCGTCATCGATCGGTCATCTTCCGATGCTCGTCTTTGGTTGCTAGTCGTCTTTCGATGCTCGTCGATGGTCTTCTTCTACTCACGAGTCGTCGATGACTTCTTCTACTCGTCCTCTGCTCCTTCGATTTCCAATTAGTTTGTTTTTCCACTGCTCCATTTCCATTTTCCCTTCTTTGTTAATCACTTCTTTAATGGTTAATTAGTTGATTTCACTTGGTTAATTAGTTGATTTCACTTACATGTATGATTATAATTTGTATTTCGAATTTGTACACATTTCGAATGAGATTAAAGTCACTTGGATCTTGTTTATTACTTTTGGATTTGGTTATTAATTTTATTTGTATATATATATCATTACTCATCTTAAAAACCTGTAATGTACCTGAGTTTTTGTTGGATCTTGTTTGTGTACTTGTATTGCCGATGTAATATCACTTTTTGAATGAGTTGTTGTTTGTGTTTGTGTACTCTTGTCTTAAAGTCACTTGGATCTTGTTTGTGTATTTGTGTTGCTGATTTTTGTATGTTGGTTGTGTACTTGTGTTGATGACTTGATGCAATGCTAAAAATATGAATTTAATTTTAGAATAAAAGTATTGCTCAATAGGCCCAATACATGGAAAAAAAAAAAAACTATGTAATTATAAAGTCTAGAAATTTGGCCCATTAGGCCCAAAACCGAATAAACCGAACCGAACCGAACCAATCCAATTCGATTGGTTCGTAAATGTCAATTTGATTGGATCGGTTCACTTTTTCAAAAACCGGATATTATCGGTTTTTTATCGGTTCACTCGAAAAGTGAACCGATCCATTAAATGCCCACCCCTAAATTTGATTGATTTTCAATTATATATGGACCAAATTGATGAAATTTGAATTAAGGAGTAAAAAAATGATATTTCCCAATTAGGTTGGAACCAAATTGTAAAAACCCCTTTCATTGAATTTATCATCCATAAAAAAATTCAGATTAAAATTAATAAAAATTGACGTGATTTTCTCAAAGCCCTTACCGAAATTAAAGTAAGAGATCACTTATGAGAGACTATACGTATATATATATATCAGTGATGTAAAAAGCGCCGCCTAGCTCCGCCTAGTCGCTGACTAATCACTCGGCGGTGGTCTGCCGCCGCGATTTGTTGGTAGTCGGCTGAAGTAGGCTGTTGGGGTCAAAGTCGGTCAAATTTGGTCCACGTCGGAGCAAGTCGGACCTAGTCGCCGTGGCGGTCAACGACTAAAGAAGTCGACTTTAACTATCGATCCATTTAAAAAAAATAATAATAAGAAAATGAATCTTCTCTCTTCTTCGCCAAATCTCCTCCTCTCCTTCGTCACCACCGCCTGTCGAAGCTGATCTCCTCTCTCACTGGTCTAACTGGTCTTCTCTCTCGCCAAATATCATACTGAACATGACTCAATGAGTTGTGAGTTTGTTTATTTAATAATTTAATTATTATTTATAAGTGGCTTGTACATTGTGCATAAAGGGCTGGTACATTGTACTACAACAATAGTGGCTTGTACATTGTACTACAATAGGTGCATAAGTGGCTTGTACATTTTGCATAAGTGTCTTGTACATTGTACTTTATACTACATTGGTTATTGCTAGAGTTAAAAATACACTGATAGTTTAAAAAATACACTAATACATAATTGTTTTATTTAAAAAAAATTTAGGCTGACCGCTGATCTGCTTCCAACTGGTCGACCGGCCGACTTCCAGTCGACTTCTGACCGTCTGCCTAGTCCCCGCTTAATCCCCGACTAGGCGGTCTAGGTGCTAGGCGAGGGGTCACCGCCCGACTAACGCCTAGCGCTTTTTACAACATTGATATATATATATATATATATATATATATATAGTCTTTCTATTATCAGTTTGAACTGACAAAAGTTATATCAGTTCCTTGTATGTGGGCCACTGGATTTAAATACTTTGATTGACAAGTGCATACAGTCAAGTCAAAGTATTTAAATCCAATGGCCCACATGCAAGGAACTGATATAACTTTTGTCAGTTCGAACTGATAATAGAATTTCTGTATATATATCATATAATAACATCATTTTTTAACCAGAGGCCGCAATGTGGCAATTTAATTATATATGTTAGTATTAAATATTTAATTTTTCATATATAATAATCATATAATATATATAATAATAATATAATATAAATAGTTTCTTCTCATGTGGGAGCAAAGTGTGTCATTACTTTATGTTATTAATAAATATTTAGTTTTTTGAAATATTTCTATGATGCAAAAATACCTTTTTTTTTTAAAAAAAAGAATTCTATAGGTATTGGTTGTTGGTGTCACACGTTGGTATTAGAGTTGGGTTGCTGCAACGTGCCCATCATATAACCCTATATTTAGTTTTCTTATTTTTTAAAAGATAAATACCTTTTTTTTTTTTTTTTTTTTTTTTTTTTTTGATAAGGTTGTTGGGGATCGGAATCATTCCCATCCCAACATATTATTAACGATAAAGAAAGAGAACAAAAAAGAAAAGAAAACAGAAGAAGAAAAATCAGTTAACAAAACCTAAAAGAAGGTCTGCTACAAAAATCATTGAAAATAAAGGAAATGCAAAATTTCGGAGCGGTCACCACCATGTAGGAGAGACAATACTGGGGCTCCTGGATGCTAAACTATTTACAACTTGGTTACCTTCCCGATAAATATGAGAGACAGCGAAGTCCATTTGAGAGAGTAAGCTCAAACACCTAGCCCATGCGGGGTGCCAACGTTAAGGAACCTTACGAGAACTAAAACAAAAGATAGCCACTACAAAAGTCGAATCGCTCTCCAACCATAACTGACGCCAGCCAAAAGTCCAAGCATAATTAATAGCGTGGACATCAACGGCCAATTCAGCCTCAAAAGCAAAGCAGACACCAAGAGGAATAACAAAGCAACCTTTAACAAAACCCCTGCACAACCAGAAAGACCAGGACTACCAAAAGCAGCCCCGTCCGTGTTAACCTTAAGATAACCCGGCGGAGGAGGGCACAAATTAACCTCTAAAATACAACCTTAATTAATCATATCATATAACCAAATAAAATTTTCTCAATTAACCAAAAAAATAATAATAATTAGTATATAACCAAATAATTAAAGTATGCTAATAATCTCAAAGCTAATCTTTGTATTCAATTTAGTCAAAAAATAATTTAATAAAAACCCTTTCCTATTCAACTTTAATGGAATACGTTGATTCTTAAATTGCCATGCTAAATTCATGCAATTAAAACAATGATCATTATTTGATTAATGATAATGTTAGGAGGCTTTGAAGGCGGTTTTGTAGAATCAAGAGGCAATCCCAAATTAATTGTCCTTAAATTCTCCCCCTTTTTTTGTACTATTTAATATATATATTCTGTCTCAAAATTGAATGTCTCTTCTAATTAATCCAACTCAACCATTTCAAATTTATGATTTTTTTTCTCTTTTTAGTTGAATTTGTTGTCTCTTCTAATTCAACTAAGCTGTTTCAAATTCTAGGGGATTTTTCCCCCCATTTTAGTTAATGTATATATATATTTCATGTTGTAAATAGCTAAAACGTTATTTTTGAAAATAAAGCATCACCTCTTTTTATTTTATATTTCAAATATCCCCGAACCCCATATAAAGCTTCACTTAAAATCATAAAACCATAAATAAAATCATAAATGTCAAAGACTCTTAGATCTTTGATTGCACCACAAAAGAGACTGTTGCATACAAAGATCCTAAAATTTTTCTTCAACTTCCAGTCTCTTTCTAACTTTTTTTTTTTTTCAAAAGTTTCACATTATTTTTATGATTTTCATTTTTTTTTTTTGTTAAGAAAATCTAATTTATTCACTTTTTCTTCTATTTTTTTTCTTTTCAGGTTGAAGATCCATATGATCAAATATCTCTGTCACGGTAAGTTCTTTAAATAAATATTTTATTGATCTATTCATTATCCCATTGTTAAGTATTTCAATTGCTGCTAAAATAAAGAAGTGATTTTTTGAAATAGCAAGTGCAATTCATGACCACTCCTAAATGAGCACCTGCAATAGTACGGAGCCATAAGAGTAGCACAATGATGAATAGAATTCGTTCCACGAGGATTGATGTATTGAATACCACAATTGATTGATTTAAACTACTATTTAGACAAGCAAAGATTTGATCATTGGATTACACTATTCTAATATAAACTAGAACAAGCTACAATTATAATGCAATAAATGAAACTAAACAAGCAAACAAACTCAAGCACTTGGATGTAAATATATGTGAAAGAGGCTAAAACCTTGAATCCACCTATCCAATTCTCACCAATTTTAGGCACATCATTGAAATAAAGTATGCAAGTGTTTATGTAGATTCGTATGCCTTTAATTAGTCTCTAACCTCTCTCAAGTGATAAAAACAATATTCATGTGCACCAACAACCTATTTCTCAATGGTTATCCAAACTACACACAAATTCATTAAGCAAAGTGGCATACAAATGGAATCCTACAAGCTAGCATCGCATATTTCTATCTTACTAGACTTGTATTAGGCATTTCATCGAGCACATTGTGTACTTTTCCTCTCGGTGCTTCACACAACAACCAAATATCAACTAAGTGTTAGCTAGACATCTAGAAGCATTAAGCAATTGAAATACACATACATAACACAAGCATTTATGATAAGGTGATGGCCTTTATTGATGATTCATGGAAAAGGTTTCATCTTGGCCTTAGCCAAGATGGATTTAGTTCATATTACAAGAAATGGCTACAAAAGATATGATATTTATGCAAGCCGTAACAAGATACAAATTAAAATAAAGAGAGAAAAGTGTAGAGAAAACTATATGTAAAGATCTCCTCCTCTCTTGGTATGTTGATGTGCTTGGCTTGCTCCTTCTCTCTTAGTCCCCTTCTATGCTCCAAGGTTGGGTTTTTATGGTGGATAATGGTGGAAAAGTTGGATATTTGGTATTTGGTATTTGGTGTTTGGTGAAGTGGATTTGAAGGTTGGTTGATGGATTGAAGGTTGGATGTAGTGATTTGGTGGATTTGGAGAGTAAAAATGTGTTCTTGGAGTATTTGGAGTTGAAGGGTCGTGCAAGAGGTCTTGGTAAAAGAAGGGAAATGAGGAATTTATAGTGTGTGGAAATTAGGGCACAAAAATCTATAAAATGGTGAGTTGGAGCACCTGTGCGCTGGTCATCAAGTGCACGACCAGTGGCGACCTTTTGCCGATGTTACGTTGGTCCGGGCGCTGGTCCAACGCTACTTGAGTAGCGCCATGCACTTCTTCATCAGTTTTCAGCTTTTCAGCCTTGCGCACTGTTACAAAAATAGCCATAACTTTCTCCAGAAATATCGGAATCGTGATCCGTAAAAACCGTTGGAAAGTAGATAGCCGGGGATTTCTGAAAATAGATAGCACGAAACCTAGTTCAATTTGAGGTGGGAGATATGGCCCCTGAAATATGGGTATACTGTACACGTTTTTCCCATTTCAGCCCTTTTAACTTCTAAAACTCATCAATTAAGCTCAAATACCTAAATTATGGCAAATAACCTACACAAAGCTCACCTCACCAAACACATTAAATATACAAAAATGCTCGAAAACGAATACAATTGATAAGAAATGGGGGCTACACTAAGTGTACAAATGGGCACTATCAATTCACTGCAAATTTTATGTTTTTTTTTTATTTTTTTATTTTTATTTTTTTTTTGGTGCAGCAGTAGAAGTCGTGCATAACTGCATATGTAGAGTTTGAAAGTTCTACAGATTCCTTCTCAAAAGTTAATTCCAAACAGATCAAAACCTATTTGATTTTAAAGGACAGAGGTTCAAATTTTAGTGACTAACAATCCAAATTCAATTTTGGCAATTCTTGGTAACCTCAATCATTAAGGATATTTCATAGTTACTAAATAATTCCGAGATATTGGCAATGAATTTATCAAGAAACTTACTTTATTTAGAAATTTACATGTATATATTTCAAATTACATATTATTTCTTTCTATATATTTCAATTGCCATAGAATCATTTCTCTTTATTTTCATAACTAATATTTTATATTTATAAATAGTAAAAAATACATAAATAACATTCCCATTAAAGACAATTAAAATCCTCTGACTTTTCTCATTTGACTTTTATGATGCCTTTTGAATAGAATTTGAAACAACTCAATTATTAAAGTTATCATATAATACTTATTGATGACTTTTGAGTAGAATTTAAAACGTCTAAATTATTAAGATTATCATGTAATACTTATTGAATCTAAAAAAACCATTGAGTACACTTAGCACAAAAACTGAATGGTTAATGGTCTTTTTAAATTATCCCAAATTGAGCTAAATATCAACCTAAATAGCTAAATTATATTATGAAGTGAGAAATTATGAGAGAATTTGATTGAAAATGTCCAATTGAGAAAAATAAAGGCAAAATTTAAATATATATATATATATATATATATATATATATATATTTTAACAAAGCTTGTGGGACCGATGGGCTTACTAGCCTTGATCGTTATAAAGGACGATGCTACAACATTGAGCCCGTTGCTGGAGAAGAAAATCAATATATATGTTATGTAGCTTACCCTTTAGACCTTTTTGAAGAGGGTTTTGTTACTAACATGTTTACTTCCATTGTGGGTAATGTATTTGGGTTTAAAGCCCTGCGTGCTCTACGTCTAGAGGATCTATGAATCCCTCCCGTGTATTCGCTCCCATGTATTCGAAAACTTTCCAAGGCCCCCCTCATGGCATCCAAGTTGAGAGAGGTGAATTGAACAAGCATGGGCACCCCCTATTGGGATGTACTATTAAACCTAAATTGGGATTATCCGCTAAGAACTACAGGGTAGAGCAGTTTATGAATGTCTACGTGGTGGACTTGACTTTACCAAAGATGATAAGAACGTAAACTCCTAACCATTTATGCGTTGGAGAGACCGTTTATTGTTTTGTGCAGAAGCTATTTATAAATCGCAGGCAGAAACTAGTGAAATCAAAGGTCATTACTTGAATGCTACTGCAGGTACATGCGAAGAGATGATAAAAAGGGTAAAATTCAAACAACTATGATCCATTAAACCAAAAAGGGGTAAATACATTGACATCCTCTAAAGTTTAACATAAATAAAGTTAGAGGGTAAGTATGCATTTATCTACTTAAACCTTCCCTGCTATTAAAATTGTACCAATAAAAAGACCAAATTGCCCTTAGTATTAAAATTTAAATTTGAAGATAATGTTTTTACAAAAAACAATTAAATTAAATTATTTGGAGATAATCCTTTCAATGGAATATAAATGGAAAAATAAAAAATAAAAACAAAAAACTATTTTTAAAATTTTAAATTATCTTCATTTAATTTTTTTTTTTCTATTCTTAAAGTAAATAAAAAAAAAATGTTTTTGATTTTTTAATTATCTTAATCCTTAAATAAATTTTTTTGTTTGATAGTTTTAAAATATAAAATTTAAAAATAGTAAAAAAAAATTATATTTTATGAGTTAAAAATTATTTTCATTTTTAATAACAACCCTTTAAAAGCAGTAAAAGATATAAATTTAAAAATGAAGATAATTAAACAAATTTAAAAATAGTTTTTTGATTTTCCATTTCAAAATTATTTTTTAATTTATACTACAATGAAAATATTATCTTAATTAATTTAATTTAATATTTTTTATAAAAAAATTATCATCATTTTCAAATTTTAATAACTAAGGGTAATTTGGTCTTTTATTGGTTCAATTTTAAGAGCAGATGATGTTTGAGTAAATCAGTGCATACTTGCTCTCTAACTGTATTTATATCAAACTTTAACGGAGGTCAGTATATTTACCCCAATAAAAAATTGTGTCAAATAAGTGTAAAAAAAAAAAAAAAAAAAACCCTCTCCTTTAATTCTCGTAGAGTCTTATCTCCATCTCCTTATAGGAAAAAATTCAAATACTGCAAATCTGCAATCATGAAATTATTTCACTAATGCTATGTTTGGTAGGAGAGATAGAGAGTAGGAGGGATGGGGAGGATAATATCTATCCTTCATTTTGTTTGGTATTGAAAAGAAAGTTGAATGGATGTAGGAAGGATAGTAAGGATAACATCTATCCTTTTATATTGTTTGGTATTGAAAAGAAAGTTGAATGGATGGATTTATATATAATTTGTAAATTTACTATATTACCTTTTTATAAATTGGAGGGTAATAAAAAAATGAAGGGTATTATTGTCATCTCCCTCCCATTATACCCCTCCTTTCTCATCCACCCAATGATGGGAGGATTGCTTTTGGTGGGCCCAAAAGGGGAGAGATCTCTCATCTTCTCCTTTTCTCTCCTCTCTCTTGTCTCTTCAACCAAACAAGGGATTGGAGCTCTCCTTAACTCCTCCCACCCCTCTCCCTCCCTTCATCTCTCCCTCTTACCAAACAAAACCTAAATAATTCTGAATTATTTTCGAAAGATTACCGATTTTGTATAATTGGCACACATTTATTATTTCTTTACTTGCTTGATGGAGCTTACTTTTGATTCTTTGAGATTAGTGGTATAGTATTATATAATATTAAAAAAAAAATGTTCAAACTCAACTCAAATGATATGGTAAGTTGTTTGATCATTAACCACATCATCCCATGATTTAGGTGATAATGACAAATTACTTACCTCATCATTTGGGTTGTGGTTTGATCATTAACCACATCATCCGATGTTTTATATGGTAATGACAAAACCTTCGTTACTAAATTATTAAAATATTTGCACATCTCTCAAATACATCAAAATCTATTTGGTTCAAGCAATGTTTGTTATTTGCCTTTTTGTTTATAAATCTAATTTTAAAATCCTGAAATTTCATCACTTAACCCCAAATCTGCAATATGTCAAATCAAAATCAAAACTTGAGCTCAGATTTGCATTTCCTTTTCAAAACCACCTAAGATTTCGCTGTGGTTACCATATTTTCTTCTACTTCATTGAACAAGGTGACTGAGGAAGTTTTCAAGTTTTAAAGATGAATGATCTAATGACAAAATCATTCACCAGCTATGTGGACCTGAAAAAGGAGGCCATGAAAGATCTCGAAGCCGGTCCTGACCCTAATCTGGAAATGACTTCCTCAGCTAAGACCATGGACCAAAACCTCAACCTGTTCCTTGAAGAAGCTGAGAATGTGAAGAAAGAAATGGGAGAAATCTGTGATATCCTCGGCAGACTCCAGGAAGCCAATGAACAAAGCAAGTCCTTGCACAGGCAGAAGTCTCTTAAAGCTTCGCGCAATGATATCAACAAAGACATTGTCACAGTGCTCAAAAGGGCCAAAACTATCAGGACTCAACTGGAAGACATGGACCGTGCCAACGCTGCTAATAAGAGGCTCTCTGGCTGCAAAGAAGGAACCTCAATTTACAGGACTAGGATTGCAGTCACTAATGGGTTGAGGAAGAAGTTAAAGGAGCTTATGATGGAATTTCAGGGACTGAGGCAGAAAATGATGACAGAGTATAAAGAAACAATTGGGAGAAGGTACTTTACTGTGACCGGAGAGTACCCGAATGAGGATGTTATAGAGAAGATAATTTCTGATGATAATGGTGGAGAGGAGTTTTTGACAAGGGCAGTACAAGAACATGGTAGAGGGAAGGTGTTGGAGACAGTGGTGGAGATTCAAGACAGGCATGACGCGACAAAGAGATTGAGAAGAGCTTGTTGGAGCTGCACCAGATTTTCTTAGACATGGCTGTGACGGTGGAGGCACAAGGTGAGCAAATGGATGACATTGAGCACCATGTGATGAATGCTTCACTTTATGTCAAGGATGGAACTAAAGAGCTCAAAACTGCAAAGGACTACCAGAGAGGCAGCAGGAAGTGGATGTGCATCGGCTTGATACTTCTGTTGCTCATCATTCTTTTGATTGTCATCCCTATTGCCACTAGCTTTAGCAGTTCTTGAATTGTCAATGCTTTGTGGTTGTGGAGGATTTAATGCCCTGTTATTCCTTCTAAGTAGTCTTCTGCTGAGAAATGGTGTGGTTAAGCCTGCCTCATATAGTCCTTGTGTTTTGGGACTAGGTTGTTTGTGACTTGTTTTTCTTTGTTATTCTTTCATTCTTTGCATTTTAAAAACATTGTCTAAACTCCAAATTACATATTAATGAGTATCTATCAAAAAAACCAAAATCTGCAAGGACTTTTTAGATATACCTAGATTTGTTTGGATTTTTTTAAAATTTTAATTGAATATACCTAGATTTTATTGGAATCTTTCAAAATTTGGATAGAATATACCCAGACTTATATGGACTATTTACAAATCTGAAATGAATACTTTAAATCCTATAAATTCCAATCAAATATACATTTAATACACTTATACACCCCACCTTAACCTCTCCATCTCATTATAGCTAGCCATGGCTTCCAAGGAGGAAAAGGCAGCAGTTCATCATGATGTACTAATGGTGTCATTCTCTGCTCAAGGTCACATTAATCCACTGCTCAAACTTGGCAAACGCCTTGTCTCTAAAGGCCTCCATGTCACCCTCGCCACCACTGAAGTCGCCCAACACCGCATGTTCAATTCCTTGGCCGCCACCACCACCACCACAACCAGTTCTGTCTCTGATATCCAACTTGCTCTTTTCTCTGATGGGTTTGACATGGATTATGACCGCAAAGCCAATTTAGATCACTACATGGAAACTCTTGGCAAAGTTGGACCCATCAATCTCTCAAAGCTCATTCAACAACATTACCATGATAAGCAGAAGAAACTCTGTTGCATTATTAGCAATCCATTTGTTCCATGGGTTGTTGATGTTGCTATTGAGCATGGAATCGCTTGTGCTATGCTCTGGATTCAACCTTGTTCACTTTTCGCTATTTATTATCGATTTTACAATAATTTGAATCAATTTCCTACCTTGGAAAAACCTGATTTAACTGTTGAGTTGCCAGGTTTACCAATTTTAAACACACAGGATCTTCCTTCATTTGTTCTTCCTTCAAATCCATTTGCCAGCTTCCCCAAATTGTTCATCGAATTGTTCTCAAACATGAAGAAATACAACTGGGTATTAGCCAATTCGTTTTTGGAGTTAGAAAAAGAAGCCATTGATTCAATGTCTGAGCTTTGTCCGATTCAACCTGTTGGCCCTCTAGTCCCTCCTTCACTGCTAGGCCAAGATCATGAAAGCGTTGTTGATGTTGGAATTCAGCTCTGGAAACCTGAAGATTCTTGCTTAGAATGGCTGAACAATCAAGCAGATTCCTCGGTTATTTACGTGTCATTTGGTAGCTTAACAGTATTATCAGCAAAGGAAATGGAAGCCATAGCAACAGCTTTAAAGAACAGTAAACGTCCATTTTTATGGGTTGTCAAGAAACCAGAGTTCCCTACAGCTGATAAATCAGGGGAAATTCCGCAAGGGTTTTTCGAAGAAACCGAAAAACAAGGCCTTATAGTGTCATGGTCTCCTCAGACCAAAGTTCTAGCGCATCCAGCCATTGCCTGTTTTATAACTCATTGCGGGTGGAATTCTATGCTCGAGACAATCTCTGCAGGTGTTCCGGTGATCGCATACCCTCAATGGAGCGATCAGCCTACAAATGCGAAGCTTGTGTCCGATGTTTTTAAGATTGGTTCAAGACTTGGAACAAATGAAGATGGTGTTGTCAACAGTGAGGAAGTGGAAAAATGTATCGAAGAGATCATTAATTGTGCAAAGTCTGAAGAGTACAAGAAAAATGCAATGGAACTGAAGCTGGCCGCTAGGGAGGCAGTGGCCGGTGGTGGCTCGTCTGACCGTAATATTCAGCTCTTTGTTGATGAGATTATTGGAAATTAATCTTTTTGAATGAGCGCTCTTATCACCCGGTCATACCCCGTCACATTGAGTGGAGGTAACATGGTTATTGCATGAAAAATTATTATAAGATTGTTGAATATTTAATGAATCCGTTGCAATTGATAGCATTCACGTTTGTGATGGTTCACATAAATGCATGTGATAGTTGAATATTGTTAGAAGAAAACGACTGTACTATTGTTGTATTGTAATAATTGAAGTGCCAATTGTAAATTTGTAATCTGATTTCTCGACTGTTTGCTGAGGAAAAAAGTTGAGTAACACCGTAAGACAAATCTATCAATGTATCATATTTGAACCACACAAAGGTTATCAACAGAAAGATTTCATCCTCTCTATATACATATATATATATTAAAAAAAATCTATTTTTCTTAAGAAAATAAGTTGGGAGCGTTGATTCTCTTGAAAAGGATGTATCTTGTATCCCAATCACGTGTGGTAGCGATTCAGACCGGTTCAGTTTTTCGCAAAAATTATATTGTCCTGTATATACTTGGTTTTCAATTTTTTTTCTTTTTTATAATTAGATTGACTTGGCAAAAATGGATTAACTCGATCCGACTCGAACCTGATTTCTAGACTTGATTCGGTTTGATTTAATACGGTTGTTGGTCTAATTAACATTTTGTATGTATATATTTTTTCAGAGTAATGCTATACAACCCAAATAATTAACTCAGTGAGTTATCATCACCACACACAACATTGAAGGATATGGTTAATGAAAAATCACTTGCCACATCATTCAGGTTGAAATTTGGGCTAAATTTTTTGGTTGTCTAGCATTAGTGTTTTTTTAAATGTACAACCCTTTGGGTCATAAATTGATTTCATGTTTGATAAAATAAACACATTTTTTTTTCTTTATTTCAATAAAATATACAAATGTTATAACATATTTATATAATCCAACAGTATTAAAAAATAGGGAAAATTGCACAAACATCCTATGAGTTTAATCAATATTACACTCGGCTGCAACTTTTATCAAAATTGCACATAGTTCCCCTATTTTTCGTTGACTAATTGTTAATTGATAGTTTGATTAACCTTAAAATTTTAAATGTCTAACTTACCCCTGAATTAATTATTTTATAATAATTATTATTATTTTTGAGATTTTATTATAATAAAATTAATTAACTAACAAATTTTTTTATTTAAAAAACCTTTTTTAAGAAAAATAAAAACAAATATATACAATCTTTTCCATGAGAGGACTGTTGAGACTAGAGACAGGTTAATGAAAAATTGAAATGAAGTACACACAAGTCTTATATATATATATATATATATATATATACAATTTTTCTATTATCAGTTCGAACTGATAAAAGATATATTAGTTCCTTGCATGTGGGCCATTGGATTTAAATACTTTGACTTGGCTGCATGCACTTGTCAAAGCATCCGGCAACACCTATCAAAATACCAATTCAATCCAACAAACACCCATCACAATCCCAAAATATTTATCGTTACAATCTTCTTCTTCTTCACTACCAAGGAATAAAATATTGGTATCGGTATCGATATCGGGCTTCTAAATTTATCGATTTTTTTTTTTTTTTTGAAAAGGCAGAGATTTATTCATCAGCAAGAAGCTGGCCAAGCAAAACAACCATACAGACCAAGGCACACACGGCCACACCAACAGGAGCAGAGAAGAAAAACAGAGAGAAAATAGAGAGGGGAGCAAAGAGCCCCAAAACATGCACGCCCCAACAGCCCCAAGCAAACAGCCCGAACACAACCTAACACCACACAAACACAGTAACAACCAGCCAAAAGAAAAGGCAAAACACAGGAAAAACAAAGCACGCCACTAGCTCTACAACAGCCACAAAAACAGGCACACCAGACCGCAAAAACCACAACCGCAGACCACAAAAATATGCTGCACACCGAGCCAAATCCTCATATTCCCTTCTTGTAATTTCTACCATCACTACCACTTCCACCTCAGAAAATCAGTTCCAATTGCTGCTCCGACAACGAAAGTGATATTCACACCACCACAGCAGCCACAAGCACGAAACTCTCAGACCCAGGCTTCTTACACCAAGCCACTCAGAACACCCTGATTAGCAAGAAAATCTGCAGCCATATTGGATTCCCTGGAAGTGACCTTAACCGACAATCTAGGCTTACAAATAAGTAAAATTTCCTTTATATCCAAAATACACTCCCGAATCACAAGATTACCAACCTCACCAGCCCCATTCACACAAGAGACAGTAGCCTGAGAATCGCATTCAATGGTGATATTAACATCAGCTGGGCACAACTCATTTACACACATCTGACAAGCTTTCAGAATTGCCTGAACTTCAGAATCCATGGCAGAACCAACACCGATTGGTGCCGAAAACAAGCACACAATATCCCCATCCGAGTTACGTAACACCCCACCAATGCCTGACAGCCCCGGATTACCACGAGACGACCCATCAACATTAAATTTTAGGGAACCCACCATAGGTGGCTTCCAACCACACTTGACCATCCTCTTAACTTTACTGCTAAATTTATTGATATTTCGAGAATATTATTGATATCGGTGGATATTCTGTCAAAAATTAAAAAAAATGATGGATATTTACATCTAAAGTTAGAATTTTTTTTGTGAAATTTTAGGACAAACTTAAATAAGTAATTATACATCAAATGAATCATATTTCAACGATAAATTAGCATAGTTTTGAGTTTATTATAAATTATAACATAGATATAGTTTGTATATAATTTTTAAAATTGAGTATTTAATAGAATAATATTTTGTTTCACTTTTACAATATTATATACAATATAAAGAGATTAACTATTTAATAAACAAAATTATCGTTAAAATATATATATATAGTTCCATACTTCCAAGATTCTGTATAAATCATAATTCATACGTAATAATACATTGCATGTCTGAAATTTAAAACCCAAATGAATTCCTTGCTGGTTCAAATACATAAGATACATTTCTATCTTGATTCGAACAATAATTTTCCCAGGAAAACGTGTTTGCATAGTTTTTAAGGTAGTTATTAATATGTCACACGTATGTTGCTTGATCTCTTTCAACTGATCCATGAATTGGGTAGTTTGTATTTACCCAACTTGGTGGATATTGTTGATCTGCATGCATAGGTATTGCATATGGCATTTGTGGATAAGGATAATCAAATATATTGTAGTCACCATAACTACCATAATATGATACATGCACATGAGAACCTGACATTATCTGCGAATCACCCAAAGAACTATTTTCTGTGTCTATACTCATTAAGGAGAGAGTCATATTCAAATAATCTTCATCAATTTGACTTATTCCTCCATGTTGTTTACCACAATTTTGATCAAAATTACCTGTATGAGCATCCTAACCTGCAGCACTAGTATTCCAACCTATTGCACCAACATCCCAACCTCCAGCACGAACATCCCAACTTGTTGCACCAGCATTCCAACCTCCTACACTAGAATCTCAACCTCTTGCCCCATCCCCACCATCCCCATCTTCTCCATCATATTTTCCTCTACTATTTTCATCAGAGGTATGTTGGTCATTGGAAGAGTTGGTAACAATAACTCCACGATCTACACTAATTTCTTCTTTAATCACTTTTTCAACATTTATTCCCATGTCTCGAGCATGAGAAACAATATGTGGATCAGGATTTCCCTCATTATCATCCAAGGAGGCAGGTCTAACCTAGTCAAAAATAGGATTCCCATTATCGTCTCCTGATTCAGCAGCTGCTTGAATTAGATCCATAAAATCAGTTTCATTTACTTTTGTTGGAATTTTCAATTATTTGAAAACAAAAGGTTGTAACTATTCGTGAAGAAACACGACTCTTTATAAGAGACACAATTTTAATTGTGAAGCAACACAACCTTTATTGTGTAGAGATACAACTTGTTTTCAAAGGATACAACTATTTACTAAAGCATTATAAATATGCTGATATAGTTTGTTTTTTGGATCAAAACAAAAATACAATTCTCTACAGTTTTCTAAATCTTCTTCTCTTCTTCTATTCTTTTAGGCATCATCAAGAATTTAATTAGAGTGTTCTAAGTGGTTGATTCTTGTCGTACATAACTTGAAATCAAAAATTAGATTATTAGGCTTCATTGAATCCTGACGGCAAAATTCTCATACCTATTGTGTACTCGCCGTATTACGGGAAAGGGGAGAATTATTGTCTGAAAGAATCGAATTCCGAGCCTTGAAGTCTTGATAATCTATTTCATTTACTTAACATATATTTTTTTTTACAGGGATTCTCTCTTTCTGACCCCATATTTTCAACAATTTTCAGACAATAATTATTTTTTATGATGGAGGAATCGACTGTTGCACAATCTATTCAAGTGATGAATCAAGATCTTATTCATCTTGAACGATTTGATGGAGAAAATTTTACTCGTTGGCAAGAATAGGTGAAATTTTTCTTAACAACATTTCATCTGATTCACATACTTGCAGATGATTTGGAAACAATACCAGAAGAAAAGGCTGATGATTCGAAGGAACTGAAGGAAAAGCGAAAGAAGCGTAAGGAGGAAGATTATTTATGTAGGGGACACATCCTCAATGCTCTGGGACATACAGTTTACAATGCTTATAGAAATATTGGCACTGCAAAAGAGTTGTGGACTGCTTTGGACAACAAATACCGCATCGAAGAGGCAAGTAATCAAAAATTTCTCATTGGTAATTTTATGGATTATAAAATGTCTGATAGTAAGTCAATTATGACACAAGTCTATGAATTATTAAATGCAATAAGTGATCTCAAAGTTGCTGGAGTTAATCTTGATGAATCATTTTTGGTGGGGGTTATAATTTCTAAACTCCCATCATCTTGGAATGGTTACAAGAAGAAACTCAAACATGATGAAAAGAAGCATACTTTGGAATCAATTCAACGTCATCTTCGTATTGAGGAGGATTCTAGGATCCGTGAATCGAAGGATGAGCAAACTGATTTTATGTCTAAGGCCAATGTTGTTGAAGATGGAAAATCAAATAATTATCTTGGGCCTAAGAATACTAATCAATTTAAGAATCATCATCAAAACAAGAAGAAGAATCAAAAGAAGATTAAGGGAAATTGTTACTACTGTCAAAAACCCGGTCATATGGCATGAGATTGTCGCAAAAGAAAGAAAAATATTCAAAATCAAGGGAATCAAGTAAACATGACTGATGATAAATATGTTGCTACTGTGTGTGACGCCAATTCTGTTGATATTGAAAGCGGATGGTGGCTAGACACAGGAGCAAGCATTCACATTTGCAAGGATCGTAGTCTATTCAAGACGTACGAAAAGACTGAAGACGGAAATGAAGTAAAAGTGGCAAACAACTTCCGTAGTAAAGTCGTTGGCAAAGGCACAGTGGAATTTTCTTTTACTTCTTGGAAGACTCTTACATTAGTTAATGTTTTACATGTACCTGATATGTGTAAAAATCTTATATCTAGAGACCTTCTTAACAAAAGAGGTTTCAAATTAGTGTATGAGTCTGATAAATTTGTGCTGTCCAAAAATGGAACGTTTATTGGACAAGGATATTCTTGTAATGGTATGATTAAATTAAATCTAATAAATAACATTTCTTCTGTTTATATGATTGACTCATCTATTTTATGGCATGGTAGATTAGGACATGTTAATTATGGCACTATTAAAACTATGCATAATTTAGGTTTGATTTCAAAATGCAATTTTGATCATTCTAATAATTGTCACATATGTGTTCAATCTAAGATTACGTGAAAATCACATAAATCTGTTGAAAGATCATCTGAACTGCTTGGTTTAATTCATAGTGATGTGTGTGATTATAGAAGTCATGTTACCCGTGGTGGAAATAAATATGTTGTGACTTTTATTGACGATTATTCTAGATATGCATGTATTTATTTATTGAAAAGCAAAGAAGAGGTTTTCAAAAAGTTTTTATCTTTCAAAGCGGAAGTCGAAACACAATTGAACTGTAAGATCAAAGTTCTACGATCTGATCGAGGCGGTGAATATTACCCAAATAAATTCATAAAATTTTGTGAAGTTCATGGTATTGTCCATCAGTTCACGGCACCGTATTCACCTGAACAAAATGAAATTGCTGAGAGGAAGAATAGAACTTTGACTGAAATGGTTAATGCTATGTTAATTAGTTCAGAACTATCTCTTTCTTGGTGGGGTGAGGCCATATTATCTTCATGTTATATTTTGAACAGAGTCCCTTTGAAAAGGATTGGCATATCACCTTATGAATTATGGTTCAATCGAAAACCAAATCTTAAACATTTAAAAGTTTGGGGGTGTCTTGCTTATGTGAGAATACCTGACCCGAAAAGACCAAAATTTGGTTGTAAAACTTATAGATGTGCATTTATTGGTTATTCTAAAAATAGTATCACATATAGATTTCTTAATCTAGATACTTTTAATATCATTGAATCGATTGATGTTGAATTTTTTGAGAACATGAATAAATCTAGCACTCATAATAAATTGCTAGGAGATTCTAATATTCCATCAAATTCATTACCTGTCGATAGTGATATGAATGACACATCTGAAAATTCTAGTCCAAATTCACATGAAGAAATTGAATACAGGAGAAGTAAAAGGGCTAGAATAGAACGCACATTTGGTCCTGATTTCCTTATCTATCTTGTAGAAGGAAATAGAAATGATGTCTTGGATACAATAAAATGCGTCATGCATGTAGAAGATGATCCTGTCACATATACAAATGCTATGCAATCACGTGATGCATATTTTTGGAAAGAAGCCATCGAAGATGAAATGGACTCAATTCTTACGAACCAAACATGGGTTTTAACTGATCTACCACCAAGTGTTAAACCCATTGGTTTTAAATGGATTTTTAAGAAGAAATTGAATGCTGATGGTTCCATTAATAAGTTTAATGCTAGATTGGTAGCAAAAGGTTTTAAACAAAGACATGGCATTGATTATTTTGATACATATGCTCATGTTGCTCGCATTGCATCTATTAGAGTTTTAATTTCTCTTGCATCAATTCATAATTTAGTTATTCACCAAATGAACGTTAAAACTGCATTTTTCAATGGTGATTTAGAAGAAGAAATTTATATGGAGCAACCAGAAGGGTTTGCGATTCCAGGCCAAGAAAAAAAAGTTTGCAAGTTGATTAAATCTCTTTATAGCCTGAAGCAAGCGCCTAAACAGTGGCACGAAAAATTTGATAAAATACTATTATCACATGGTTTTATTGTTAATAATGCTGATAAATGTATTTACTACAAACATGATAATTTAGGGTGCACTGTTATTTGTTTATATGTTGATGATATGCTTATATTTGGTACTAATCTGGCTTGTGTTGAAGAAACTAAGAAATTTTTATCCTCTAATTTTGATATGAAATATCTAGGCGTGGCCGATGTAATTTTAGGAATTAAAATCTTAAGAAAAAATAATGAGTTGTTTTTTACACAATCTCATTATGTCGAAAAGATCTTAAAGAGATATGGACATTTTTGTCATAAACCGGCCCCGACACCAATCGATCCAAGTATCAAATTAGTGAAGAATATTGGTCGCACTATTTCACAATTGGAATATGCCAGTATTATTGGGAGTCTTATGTATGCTATGCATTGCACAAGACCTGATATAGCATATGCAGTAGGTATGCTATGCATTGCACAAGACCTGATATAGCATATGCAGTAGGTATGCTATGTAGATTCACAAGTAATCCAAGTAGTGAACACTGGAAAGCAATTTCTAGAGTTCTTAGATACTTGAAAGGAACAATGGATTATGGTTTACACTATCAAGGGTCCCCTCCGATTTTGGAAGGATTCAGTGATGCGACTTGGAATAATATAGAGATAAAATCAAAGTCTACTACTGGGTGGATCTTCACTTTGGGAGGTGCTGCAGTATCTTGGAGATCAAAGAAGCAATCAATGGCTTCTAATTCTTCTATGTTATCTGAACTTATAGCACTGGCGGATGTAGCTAAAGAAACAGAATGGCTTAAGAATCTTTTAGTGGATATTCCTCTTTGGAAAAAGCCATCTCCCGCAGTCATGATAAATTGTGACAATAAGGCAACCATTTATAGGGTTGAGAATAAGACCTATAATGGCAAATCTAGACATGTGAGTCTAAGGCATCAATCTTTAAGACAATTACTCAAGTCTGGA
The DNA here is from genome assembly GCA_030490815.1 of Acer saccharum. NCBI lineage: Eukaryota > Viridiplantae > Streptophyta > Magnoliopsida > Sapindales > Sapindaceae > Acer > Acer saccharum. The sequence continues at coordinate 12,003,910 of CM059870.1, forward strand.
GTAATTACAATTGACTATGTTGAGTCAAACAAAAACTTGGCTGATCCTTTAACAAAAGGAGTTGGAAATGAGATGATCTATAAGACATCTAAAAGAATGGGGCTAAGGTCTGTGAATGACGTCGATCATGTTTGATAGGAACCCAACTTGTGTTTTGAAATTGATAGACAAAGTTCAATGTGGTACAAACAAGTCAAATATGTGATCATGGTACACTAGAGAATTTTAATTACCCTATTTCTTAATCTAGTGGTGTTTGCTGCATGAAAAGAGGTTGGATTAAGTCCTTAATAAATTGAAAAGAGTAACTTGCAGAATTACTCAGTAAATTTACCTTGTGAGTAATGGAAGTCATGCCACTTCTTAGGAAAACAAGACCGTTTCCGAGAGCGCTCACGAGATCAGGATTTTATGCACATGGCCATAACGTGCAGAGCAATTAGAATACTTTACTACTTAAAGTCAGTATATGCGATGATTCCAACGGATCTCTAAGGGTTCTAGGTTCAAGATATGTTCACCTCAGCGGCTTGATCATGCTTTGAATTATTTGTACTAAGTGTAAGTTCAAGTCCAAAAGACACTTATCATTTATGTACTTGACTTGTACGATGATGCATTGTATTTTCTCTGTAATCCATCTTATTCGTTTTAATAAAATTATTATTATTATTATTATTTTAATCGTTTGAAAATTGGTGGGGATTATTGGAATTTTCAATTATTTGAAAACAAAAGGTTGTAACTATTCGCGAAGAAACACGACTCTTTATAAGAGACACAATTTTAATTGTGAAGCAACACAACCTTTATTGTGTAGAGATACAACTTGTTTTCAAAGGATACAACTATTTACTAAAGCATTATAAATATGCTGATGTAGTTTGTTTTTTGGATCAGAACAAAAATACAATCCTCTGCAGTTTTCTAAATCTTCTTCTCTTCTTCTATTCTTTGAGGCATCATCAAGAATTTAATTAGAGTGTTCTAAGTGGTTGATTCTTGTCGTACATAACTTGAAATCAACAATTAGATTATTAGGCTTCATTGAATCCTGACGGTAAAATTCTCATACTTATTGTGTACTCGCCGTATTACGGGAAATGGGAGAATTATTGTCTGAAAGAATCGAATTCCGAGCCTTGAAGTCTTGATAATCTATTTCATTTACTTAACATATATATATATATATATTTTTTTTTTACAGGGATTCTCTCTTTCTGACCCCATATTTCCAACAACTTTATCTTTTTCCGCTGCCATATCTCTAAGTTTCAACTTCATATTATAATAACAATAAACAAGTTATTCAAGCTTAGAATAGGCAAGACGGTTCCTTTGTTTTGTGTGGATTAAAGCAAATGTGAACCAATATCTTTCACATGCAGAATATGGTGAAGTTTGTGACAGTATGCAACTGCTATTGCACGCAATGATGGAGCACAGTTTCTATACACTACCCACCAATCAGCTGTAATAAAAATTATTAAATATTATAAGTATGAATACTATTTCAATGATAATATTATTTATTATTAATATGTAAATTTTTGTAATAAAAGTTATATACCTGGTTGCATTTTGCTTCTAGCTGCAATGGCTGCTCGTTCACCAAAACTTTTTTTTCCATCCTTAAAGTATATGAGCTACATTCATGAGATCAATATGTATATAATATATATTAATATGACACAATATACTCCCATGCAAAGAATTTATAATATTGGAATTATAAAATTGGTTGTAAATTGTAACTTTTTACCTCATTTCCAAAATTAGCAATTCATTCAGCTTCAGTGTCTAATTGCGCATAGACATTATGTACGGCTTTCAGAAGATCCGAATTATCTCCATTATTATCTCTATATTGGTACTTTGGGTTCAAATAGTAAGCTAGAAGAAGAAAAAAAAAAGAATAATTTTAGTATAAATACTATAGTAAATTTTAATTATGAATGACAAACAATCCAACATAAAATTTACCTACAACATGTAGTGAATGATTGAGCATTTTATCCCACCGGTCGTGTATAATGTTTAAAACCCATTTACTCATTCTTTGTTGTTTTACTGCATCTTTCATCACATGCATTAACTCATACACAATAGGCATAGTGGGTATAACTTTTGTATCAACCAATCTTAGAACCTGGTATAGTGGCTCATATATTTTAATTACAGAAGCCACATTATCCCAAAACTCTAAATCTAAAATATGCGGTTCTATTCTTTTTCCATTTGCTGTTCGACTCAATCGATTTGCAGCCCATGCATCACTGATAAATAATTGTTTCTAATTTGTCTTTTTTTTTTTTTTTTTCAAAAGACTATCAAGGGCAATATGATTGGTCGCAAATCGAGTTGCACCAGGCCGCACTATCTCCCCTTTACAAGCCTCCCTCATTTGCGATAGTAGCCATCTATGATTATATATAAAGTTTGTCACAACCCTAGCATCATGAATGAAACTTGCAACAATGTCATTCTTTCCAATATCCTCAAAAATCAAATCTATATAATGTGCTGCACAAGGAGTCCAAAGTAAGGAATATTTTTTCATCAATTTTTTATCTGCTTTCACAAATGTAGAGCCATTGTCTGTGACAATTTGTACAACGTTCTTCTCATCGACCTCTTTCACCACATCTTTGAGCAATCCATAAATATACTGATGATCTTTAATTTTGTTGGATGCATCAATTGATTTTAGAAAAATTGTGTGACCCATACAATACACCATAAAATTAATTGTCGACAATCTTGTTTGTCCCGTCCACCCTTCACACATTATGGTGCAGCCATATTTCTCCCATTTATTTTTAAAGTTATCATCATACTCTTTCATTTCCTTGTACTCGATATCTAAGTACTTATGCCTAATTTCATGTGCTGACGGTGGTTGAACTTTGACACCTATATTCACATGCATGTTAAATTTAATTGTGAAAAAAAAATAAAGAAAAATCAAAAATTTCAAAAACATTATTATTTAAGAAAAAAATAATACCTGATTCTTGAGCACCAATAATCATGTTTTTAAAATGATGATAGTCGACTTTATGTGGGGGCAAATTATCATAAATAAAAAACTTTGATACCAATCTCCCCATTTTTTTCTCTAATGCTACCCCCTTGATATCTTTAATATTCTTTTGCTTTGCACCTGATGATTTGTATAATGAAGGTGCAACTGAAAGTTTATAACACGGCTCTCGTCCACTTTAAGTGTGAGATATTTGTTGTGGTGGTTGGCTACTACCACCAGCTCCTGAACCCTCTCCTCTCTTCGATCTCTCTCCAAAGATTCTTGCTTCTTGTTCTCTTTACCATTCAGATGCTTTGGATGTATTTATTGTCAAACGATAATCATCTCGTTCATCAAGAAGTATACCTTAAGGATAATGATATATATCTTCTTCCTCTTCTGTATCATAGTTTCCCCTCAATTCTTGTTGAATTTGTTCAACCTCCCTTGCATCTTTATTTATTTATTTATTTATTTTTTCAATTGAGATATTTGAAATTTAACTCCCGCTGGCACATTTGAGCATACTTTTACATTTTATACAACTCATTACCGGTTAAATGAAATTTAAATCTGGTAATTCCTCCACTTTGTATTGTGTGACCGCAAAAAGTGCATATAGTACCATTTTCATTATTCGGTATTGGTTTGCAATTCTCCCATGCTGGATCATTTTTAGTACTAGACATCTTATGCAATATAATTCCCTATCAAAACAAAATTAAATTTTGTACCAATTAATTTATAAATATGAAAATTCTAATGAGTTTTAGAAACAATACCACACAACATCTAAAATTTGCATACAATTATAATATCATTATTTTTTATAAAAAAATATATTATCAAAGTAAATATTTACGTACCTGATTATTTGGTGAAGATATTGAGAATTTGAGATAAACTTGTGATGTAAAATTTGCTATGTATAGTGTAGTCGTGTAGGATGAAAACTTGAAAGTGAATAAATAGATGAATAATTGAAGGAGATTTTCATTGTTGCATTCATTTATGTTCGCTGCAACGAATAAATAATACATGATGCATAGGCATTCATTTTGTTTCTATTTTTCAAAATTCTATCATTATTATTCTCTGCCATACTATTTTCCAAACTTCTATCATTTTGATTCTCTCCCATACGGCTCATACCAAATAATTGAGTTCTTGTTTATTTTGTAGTTTTACTTTTTGATAAAAATAATTGAGTTTCTTTAAATTCTCTACTCAAAAGAAACAATTATGGGTTTTTACACGTTTTGCACAAACAATTTTGAGATTCCTTTATTTGGAATGTCGGCACAAAGTTACAAAAAAACCAATTCTACATATTTATAAATTGATTGGTACATATTTAATATTATTTGGAATTAGTTTTACACATTATGGTATGGTAAAGGATTTCGGTAGTTTTGCTGACTCAAGATGGGTGTGGAAGGTTGACTTGAGGAGAGCACTTTTTGACTGGGAGATGGAGCAATGGAATTGCTTTATGGTAGCTTCAGAGAGAACTGTTATTCGAAGGGACTTTCATGATTCTTTGGCTTGGTCTTTCAATCCGAATGGTGTGTTTTCAGTTAAATCTTTTAGGAGATGTCTGGAAGATGAGAGCAGTAGTGGTGATATTTCTGTTTGTCCATTTCTTTGGAAGGGAATTTGTCCCCCAAAAGTTGAGGTGTTCTTATGGCAGCTGCTTAAAGGTCGTATTTTGGTGAAAGGTGTTCTTATTAATTTTGGTATGTCTTAACTGAACAGCATTGATTGTCCGTTATGTGGTATAGGGCCTGAGACGATTGATCATCTTTTCCTTCAGTGTGCTTGGTCCTGGGAGTTATGGTCGTTGGCTATGGGATGGTGGGGTGTTTTCTCATGCTGTAATGCTTCGATTTCTGGTTGGATGGATAGTTGGGCTGGCTTGTGTCCGTTTAAGCCTAAATCCAGGGCATGGAATTTGTTGTTTTACGCTGTGGTCTAGACTATTTGGGAGATGCGTAATGATATCATGTTTAATGGGAAGAATATTGATCAGACTAAGTCTTTGGACTCAGTAAAATTTAGGGTGGCGTGGTGGTTCAAAAACTTTGGGTGTGGTTTGACTGTTGATACTACTTTGCTTTTTTTTTTTGGATGTAGAAGGAAGTTGTGTTGATAGTATATTAGTTAAGGCATTGAGACCAAATTCTTGGTCTCCTTCGGTGGATAACGACCTATTGTTTAATGTGGATGGTTCTATGCGAGGAAGCACAGGTTTGGGAGGCATAAGCGGTGTTCTTCGTAATGCCAATGGGAAGATTTTATGCCTTTTCTCTTCGTTCGTTGGCTCTGTCGATCCTTCGGAGGCTGAAATTCTCGCTATTCACAGGGCGTGTGCTCTGATTTCATCTTGTCAGTTGTTACTTGATCGAAAGATATCCATTATGAGTGACTCGGAATCGGTGGTGGCTTGGATTAAGGGTGATGGTTTTGGTTTGTTGAGTCATGTTAATTTACTGTATGACATTAGGCAAACTCTTATGCATCGAAGGTCACTGGATGTAAAATTCACGCCTATAAGTTCCAATTCTCTTACAGATTGTTTAGCAAAAGCCGGGTCAAGCATGCAGTGGGAGAGGCTGGAATGGAGTGTGTCTTGAGCTTTGTAATTGTAATTTTGTTTTATCTTTTCTTCTCTGTTGTTTTGGTTTTGTCATGAGTTTGTGTTTCTGCTGGTGTATTGCTTTCGTTCAGTTCTGGTTTAGCATCTGTCTGTTTGTGGGGTTTTGGATATTGTTTTGTTTTGGTTTGCTGCTAGGTTGTTTTTCCCTGGTGGCTCTTTAATAAATATGCAGTTTCAAAAAAAAAAAAAAAAAAAAAAAAAAACATTTGAGTCACAAACAATTTTGTTTTTCAAATTGCTTTAACAAAATTCTACATATTTTATACGTCCACTCTTTGGTTCTTTGTCCAATTTTACTTAAAGTTCTCAATAATTTTACTATTGACTATTTTGTTGGAAATTTTTATAAATTTGTTAATGCTTCTTGTAAAATAATTTTCAATCTAAATTATTTTAACAATAATTTAATTGTTTAGGATGAAAAAAATTATTTTAATAATATGCAAAATATCCATGGACTTTCGGGGTGAAATTTGTGAAATTTCAGGAATATCGAGAGATTTTAACGGATAATTCGAAATCGGCCGGATATTCTGTAGGATATTGGATATTGGATATTGGATATTTTGCCTATTTTGATATCGATCCCTCTAAAATATGGATATATTGGTGGATATTTTGGTATATCTATTGATATTCAGTTCCTTGTTCACTACCATCACCATCTTCCAAAAATTAAGCTATAAAAATAAATATTAAAAAAAAAAAACTAAAAATGATTTAAAATTAAAAAAAAAAGCAAAAAAATAAATAAATAAAAAACAATAAAAGATCTCCTCCCAATTCAGTCCCAACACCCATAAAAAGCCCAAAATCAACTCATCATCGCCATCTTCTTCTTCTTCTTCTCTACCATCACTAGCTACATAGCCATAAACTCTCATTTTCCCTTAAAGATTCCTCAGTCTAAAATCTAAATCCTTAGAATAAAAATCCATCTCTCTGAATTTCACCCACCCCATCCCTCACCCACCGTGAGAAATCAATCCCTAACCGTGAGTTTACCATTGTCCAACTCATTAACGACCAGAAAGCAATCGCTCTGGCCGAGTTGGGGTCACAAACAAAAGTTGGGATTGCGAAAATCAGGTCCCGGCGATAGAACTTGACGAGCGACCGGACATGGCGAGTTGATCGACAATGATGTATTGTGGACTGAAAGGAATACGTTCTCAAGGTGTGTTTAATATATAAAGCTAGAGGGGGGGGGGGGGGGGGGGGGGTGAATAGATTTTATCTAATTATTACCCAATTTTCGCGTGCATGTCAATTTTACGAAAATACCCCTAGCAAGTCAAAAATACATACAAGTGTAATAAGATGCGGAAATAATAAATGACACTTGATGTTTACGTGGAAAACCCAACCACTGGGAAAAACCACGGGCTGTTTAGTGCGCCACACTCGGACCTCGAAATCCATTAATTGAAATGGAGTTTACAACCTATGTAGACCTCGTCTAACACTCCGGTCAATAACCCCCCACTTCTACCACGCGGGCCTTTAAAAGTGGCTCTAGTCCAATTGCTTATGTGACCACCTGTTCCCGGTGTCCGACCTAATCCCGATCAATCACACAAGACTTCAATCTCTCAAAAGAGATGCACAACCCTATGTGAATATGTATGAATATTCAATTAACAAACAAGGCCAGGGAACCTTAGATGCTTATCTAGGATGATGATATATTCAATTTAAATCAATCCTAGATATGAAAATAGCTATATGTCATGGCATACAACTTTAGCTAAGTAAAGGATAACCAATCCTAGATACAAAGCTATCACAAAAAACCCACAAACATTCAAAAGATTAACTAGTTGATTAAAAAACAATCTATCAACCTAGTTATAAATAAATCACACAAGAATGTTTATGGCATAGCTTTTAGGCAATAATGACCTAATCAATTAAGCTATCAAAAATAATCTCAATCATATAATGAGATTAATTAGCTAGATATAAAATAGGCATGAAAACCTAGCTAACATAAATAACCCAATCAACACATAATCTCAATCATGTATGTAGAAATTAATCTAAACACATACAAGTAATAAATGAGATAAAATTGATAAGTAGAAACACTAATTATGTAAGATAAAAGTGTTCAACAAATCATACCATGTGTGTTGAAGAAGACCCATGCATTAGCACATGCTAGATGAACCTAGATGATGCCTAGATGATGATTTGTGCATGTGGGAATGGGTTTAGAGAGATAAAGATGTAATCTTTAAGCTTTTTCTCTCAAGTCTCTCTTTCTCTCTCAAGAATAAGGAGCCTCTCTCTCTAGGGTTTGATTTTGTGGCTCTGCCCTCAAAATGATGAGAAAGATATGTATTTATAATGCCCAAATGAAACTACGTCGTTTTGGAAGAAATGGAAAAAGTATGGGCATTTTTGCGGTATTCGCGTTAGTGCAGCGACTCAACATTCGAGCGCTTCGAAACATGACCAAACGACATCGAAACCTTTCATATGATATATCGTTGGAAAGGTATGGATGTCTACTTTCTACTCGTTTTTACTGAATTACATTTTGATATCTGTAGAAAAAGTTATGGTCAATAGAGTGACCAAAGGTCAGAAACGGACAACAACATAGTTGCCCTGTTTTGGTGGTCACTTTGGAGATTTCAAAACCAATCCAAACGGTCATGAAATACATGAATAATATACCGTTGGAAAGGTATGGGTGTCTAGTTTGTCCAGAATTTTACAAAACTCAATTTAAATCTTTCTATAAAAAGTTATGGTCACAAGACCATACAAAGGTCAGTTTTGAAAAAACATTAAAATTCAATCTTTTGAAACTAGACACATTACTCCAAATAACCAAACCAAAACTACCACTTATCGAAGAGAAGAATGAGACCTTCTCAAGTGGTCAACCATCGCGCTAAGACATGCACACCATCGTGCAATCGCGAACGTTTCCGATCACACAAATGGAAACGAATTACACCACACTTAATACTAATCATGAAGTGCAAGTGTGGGAATTGAATGCATCCTAATGCCTATCATGTCATGGCATTTCATAGAACAAGATGCAATCAATTTAATGCAAGAAGAGATATTGAATAATCAATAAAGCACAATGCACACAAAATATAAACACAACATTCAAGAATAAGAGTTATGCATGTTGTGTGTGTGTGCAACTATATCTCTTCAAGGCAAAGTAAGCACAAGATATATACCTTTGGTGCTTGTCCTTTTGAGGTCTTGGAAAGGGTCTTTGATCTTCAACTAATCACCTAGACTACCCTTACAACCAAACCCCAACATGTGGTTTGCCCACGAAATAAGCCAATCAACTAAAGGGAATCCTTACATGGACGGTGAGCAGCGACGTCGACGGAATGTAAACAATGAGCAAAAGTTGTGAGAATGGAGAGGTGAGCGGCGGCGGCGACGGCGACGGCGATGTTAGAGGTTGGGAGAGATGGAGAAACTGTTATGGTTTTTAACTGAAATTCCTAAAAGTTATGACAACCTAATAATAACAATTTGGGATATTATTCATTTAGTCCCTATGTTTTTTTGAAATATCTATCTTTTACTCACTTTTACATTTTCAGAGGATTGGGCCCTATATTTTCAAAAATCATTCAATTTGGTCCTTCTGTTGGTCAAATGTTAGTCAAATTAAACGGTTTGAAGGGTATTTTTGTCTTTAAACAGTGATATGCCGTGTTAACACACAAATAAATAGAAATATATATATATATATATATATATATAATAAAGTTTAAATTTAAATGTGGAGATTCCACTTAATAAAAAAAAATTAAAGAATTTTTTTTTTGATTTAGTGGAGATCCAGATTGGATCTCCACTATCTGGATCTCCACCATCCATCACATGAGATGAACGGTTGGATCTCCTTCTAATCAAAATAAATAAATTAAAACTTAAACAAACTTCATCACATCACCATCTTCTTCAACATCAATGAAACCCAGAAACACCAAACCCACCTCCACCGACCTGTAAAACAAAAGTGGCAAAACAATCATGGACAATTTTTGAATTATTAACGAAGTAAATAACATCAAAAATATAATCAGAATTCTGATATACTATTCATACTGGTACCACTAAAATTTCGAGAAAAAAAAAAACTACATGTTTTTGTGCTTGTATTCACTATTTAGATACATGAACAAGTCTTTTTTGATACTAGAACTAAGACATTTATTGACAAGTATAGCAACAAAATTGAAAAGGAGTTTTATTTCAAAAGGGGGTCGTTTGGTTTTTATTAAGGCTGTCTTATCTTGTCTTCCTTCGTATTTCATGTCCGTTTTCTCTATCCCAGGTTTAGTGGTAAAGAAGCTGGAGAAACTTCAGAGGAATTTCTTCTGGAATGATGGTTTGGTTCATAAGAAGATACATTCAATTAATTGGGCAACTTTATGTAAGTATAAGAAGTTTGGGGGTTTGGGTATAGGTAGGATGCGTGATAAAGGTTTGAGTTTGTTGGCTAAGTGGATATGGAGGTTTGGGAGAGAGGAATCGTCTTTGTGGAAGAAAGTTATGTATGCTAAGTACGGTATTAGTAACAATGCGCTGATGTGGGACTTTAGTAAAGTCAAGTCGGGATCTCATTTTGTTAGGAGTATCAATAAGTTTTTTGACGAAAATCATAGAACTCACAATATTGTCAAAAATAGGTTTCAATTGGTGATTGGTAGTGGAGATAAGGTTCGGTTCTAGCAAGAGGTTAGTTGGGATTCGGTTCCTTTCATGTTGGCTTTTCCGAGAATTTATAGCCTGGCTACCAACAAAAGTGGTGTGGTTTTCGAGTTTGGTAGATGGGAGGATAATAGATGGGTTTGGGAGGTGAATCTTCGTAGAGATATGTTTAATTGGGAGGTGGAACAGTGGAATTGCTTTAAGATGTGTTTGGAGAATATTGTTGTAAGGCTTGATATTCCTGATGCATTGGCCTGGTCTTTTTGTTCAAATGGATTATTTTCTGTCAAATCTTTCAGGAGGTGTTTGGAGGATGTTGATGATGTGGTGGATCCGTTTTGTGATTTTTTTATGGAAAGGGATATGTCCTCCAACGGTGGAGGTTTTTGCTTGGCTTCTATTAAATGAGAGAATTTTGGTTTCAGATGTCTTGCAGAGATTTGGGTTTCTTCAAGTGGGTTCGGTTGTGTGTCCTGTAAGGATTCCCATTAATTGATTGGCTTATTTTGTGGACAAACCACATGTTGGGGTTTGGTTGTAAGGGTAGTCTAGGTGATTAAGGTTGAAGATCAAAGACCCTTTCCAAGACCTCAAGAGGACAAGCACCAAAGGTATATATCTAGTGCTTACTTTGCCTTGAAGAGATATAGTTGCACACACACACAACATGCATAACTCTTATTCTTGAATGTTGTGTTTATATTTTGTGTGCATTGTGCTTTATTGATTATTCAATATCTCTTCTTGCATTAAATTGATTGCATCTTGTTCTATGAAATGCCATGACATGATAGGCATTAGGATGCATTCAATACCCACACTTGCACTTCATGTATGTTAGTTTTTAGTGTGGAGTAATTCGTTTCCCGAAGGATGTTCGGAAACGTCCGCACGTGCACGTTGGTGTGCTTTGTTTTGCGCGATGATCACCGGTGGAGATGCCTTTGGCTTCTCCTTTGATTTCACCATTTTTGGTGAAATGGCGGTTCCGTTTGGTGGCCTGGCCGCCGTTTGAAACCGCCGATCGAGACCTGATTGAAAATATCTTCTCGGGTCCAAACGAAGCCACCGATGTTTCCTGATCCTTTCGAGAGCCATTCGGCGGTTCCATTCAGCGGTCCCGATCGCCGATTGAAACCGCCGATCATGCGATTTTAGGGGCAATTTTATCTTTTCACATGCCCATTTCTTGATGTCTATAAATATCTTACTTTCTCATTATCTGAACAAGTTCTTTGACTCCTTAGAACCCTAAACTTAAAAGAGAGATATTTGAGAGAAAATCAAATAAAGAACTCACCTTTAACCACTCAAATCAAATCCTTTTTGCATCAAATTTCATATTGCATCTTCTATGTCTATATAGAGTGCATCCATGTATGGGTTTGCATCATCACAACTTGCTTGGTAAGATTTTGATTAACTTCATCTTATTTTAGTATTTTTACTACCAAGCCATCTCTTTTAAATTACTTGTATGTTTTAGATCATATGCTAAATACAAGAAAAGAGAATTAATTGTGATGAATTGACTGAGTGTTGTTTTGTGATAGCTTTGTATCTAGGATTGGTTATCCTTTACTTAGCTAAAGTTGTATGCCATGACATATAGCTATTTTCATATCTATGATTGATTTTATTGTCATCATATAATCCTAGGTAAGCATCTAGAGTATCCTAGCTCTATATTGCATATTTGGATATCATTGCATATTCACTTAGGGTGTTGATCTCTTCGGAGAAGTAAGTCTTGTGTGATTGACCGAGATTAGGTCGAACACCAGGATTAGGTGGTCACATAAGCAATTGGACTAGAGCCACTTTTAAAGAGCCGAGTGGTAGAAGTGGGGGGTTATTGACCGGAGTGTTAGACGAGGTCTACATAGGTTGTAAACTCCATTTCAATTAGTGGATTTTGAGGTCAGAGTGTGGCGCACTAAACAGCCCGTGGTTTATCCCAGTGGTTGGGTTTCCACGTAAAAATCAAGCGTTCTTTAATTTCCGCACTTGTATGCTTGATTTTGTATATTGACTAGATTGGGGTATTTTCGTAAATTTGACTAATCACGAAAATTGGGCAATAACGATTAAAATCTATTCACCCCCCTCTAGATTAATATTGAACACACCTTGAAAACTTTCAATTGGTATCAGAGCGGGTTCCTAGATATACTTAGGTGATCCTTTGCTCATTGTTGGTGTGTTTTGCATTTTGTATGTATTTGATTGATTTCATACATTTTGCATTCTTCTCATTTGCATTCATTCAACGCAAACACTATGAGTGATTTTGTGAGAGAAGAAATTGACTCCGTTGAGAAGATCTCTCTCTCCCTAGAGAGATTTAGGAGATTTGTGAAATTAACCATCTCACCTCCTAAGAAGAAATTGACCACCTCACCTCCTAAGAAGAAGAAGACAATTGCTTTGGAGACTTTGAAGCATGAAAAGAAGGAGGTTATCTCAATTGAAGACATGGGACTCAATGACAAGCCAAACCAAGGAGTGTTTTCAAGAGAGGGGACTCATTGCTACGAATGTGGCAGATTCGGGCATATCTCCCCGGAGTGTGGAAACTTGAAGGATAGAAGAAAAAGAAAGGTGTTGGCCACCTTATGGGATAAATATGAAGATGACGAAAATCCTTCAAGTGATGAAGAACTTGCCATCATCTACACGGAATTTGGTGCCAAAAGTGTAGAAATTGAAGAAGATGGCAAAGTTGCTTTTACTTGTGATCCCCAAGAAGAACTAGATATAGAAGTAGTTGGTGTAGCTACTCATCGGGATTTGGCTCTTTCCTCATCAAGAGACAAATTTGATGATCTTTATGAAGGAGATGACTCCATTGGTGAAATGGAGATTATAGGAGATGACACAAGTGTTGAATATTTGTCATCTAACTCCACAAATGGATATGTGGAGAGTATAGATCTTAATGACTACAATGTCAAAGTTGAGAGCTCGATGATGAGAAACAAGAAAGAAATTAGAAGATTAAAAGAAGTGAATCTAAAGCTTTCAACACTAGTAGACCACTTGTGTGAAGAAGTGGTGAGATCCATGGTGGATGAAGATAAGCTAAAAGACGACTTAGCCTTATCTAAGAGGAGAGAAGAAGAGCTGAAAAGAGAGCTTGAAGAAGTTAAGGTCTTAATGGCTAAGATGACTTCAAGCACCAAGAAGCTTGACCACATGTTGGGAGTTGGAAGAAAGCCAAGTGACAAGAGAGGTCTTGGCTACATTGATGACAAGGATGCCTCCTCCACAAGCAAGACATCCTGTGCCATGGACATGAACTTCAATATGTCCCCTCCTCCTCAACACCCTAGGAAGAAGATTGACCTAGGAGAGTGTTCAAGAAGTGCCCAAGTATTTGAGGTACCAAAAGGTCAAGCTCAAGCTCACACCCAAAGTGCTCCTCACACTAACTTCCCTCAAACTCAAAAACATAATGGGAAGAGTTCAATCATGCAAGCTCAGCCGAGCAAGCAACCTCGTCTTGGTTATCAACAAAGGAGGAGAGATCCTATCTAACAACTAAGACAACCACAACGACAAGGGAAAGCACTTATCCATGCTAAAGGGAATGGTATGATTCCTAATTTTATCCCCACTTGTCATTTTTGTGGTATTGATGGTCATATTAGACCAAGTTGCTTGCATTACATTGAAATGTGTAGAGCTAAAAGCATGATTGACAAGAAAAAGGCTAGAGCTAAGATGCATCTTCATAAAAAGGAAGAAAATTATTTGCATGATCCTTTTTCATCTTGTACTCTAGAACCTTTGTCCACTAGGATTGACTTTGTGTCACCTAAGTGGATTAAAAATGATGAACTCGCTTGCCTTTTCAAAAAAAAAATGATGAACCCGCTTGCTACGAGACTAACAAGTCTCAAATAGGTTCAATTAGGTCCGATGGACTTAGAAGGTCTTTAGGACCTCATGCCCTTCCTTGAAGCGGTATGGAAAATTGACCCCATATGGGGAACTCAAGCAAAGAGAGCTATTTTGCATTCTTGTCACTTGCAAAAATTTGAAATATCTTATGCTTCTCTTTCTGTTGCTTGAGTAAGCTTGGTTACACTTTGTATATATATTTTCTATTCAATAAGTGTGATCAATACTTGTATTGCAATCCATGTCATATTTATGTTCAAACATACATTTTTGGACTAGGAGATATTTACATAGGATATAATTTGAATGACCTATAATGATCTCCATGACATGATGATTGCTAAATGACATGCTAAATGCTAATCTTGAAAAGTATGTTTTGTTGATTGCAATTCTTAACAGCAATAATGTGTGAAAAAGCTTATGAGACTCAAATGAAAAAGGATCTTGTATCCATTCAAGGATTTTACAATCCAAATGTATCTCTTTCTTTATTGGTTGAACATGTCTACTATCATACGAATATCTTATCCGGAAAAATCAAGTAGGGTGCAAAGTCGCTCATGACATGTTTGGCTTATAAAGTTGGATATAGTTGTTCTTAAATTGAAATCAATGAAATCCTATATCCTTGCTTCTCTCATGACATTGGTGAAATTGGTTTGAATTCATATTAAAAACCTTTGTCATTTGCTTTGCCAAATACCATGGTATTTTAGACTTAAATGCTACATGTCTTGTATGCAAAGCATTTTTTTTATTCACACATTTTCTTTAAATAAATCTCCTTGTTTCTCTCCAATTAATTGAGATTGTATAAAGTGACTTGTATTGTTTATGCAAATATCTAGAATGCTACTATCTCTCTTTGCCTTGAGTGACCCGGTTGGGGACTACTCCTTTGTCTATATCATGACAAAAAGGGGGAGTAGGTTGTGGTAAGGGAAGTTGCAAATTGTAGTAGCAATTGTGCATGTTGGGGAGAATACTTATTGAGGGGGAGTAACCCTTTGAGGGGGAGCATTTGCACATTACATACATTGCATGATGTTGTGATTAAATTCTTAAATGCAAATGCTTGATTTATCTCACTTGATTCATCTCACATTTTCTTGTACTGGAAAGTATAGAAACTTTGTTTTTCAGGGATTGATTATTCTACAAGAGATTGAAGACTTCAAGATTTATTTTATCTTATCTCTTTGTATTGTAGAAAATCATTATAGACCCATAGTTTCTATTTTGTTGTGAGGAATCATTGTGAGTGGTGGTTTTGTCACGAAATAGCCAAATGGGGAGATTGTAAGGATTCCTATTAATTGATTGGCTTATTTCGTGGACAAACCACATATTGGGGTTTGGTTGTAAGGGTAGTCTAGGTGATTAAGGTTGAAGATTAAAGACCCTTTCCAAGACCTCAAGAGGACAAGCACCAAAGGTATATATCTAGTGCTTACTTTGCCTTGAAGAGATATAGTTGCACACACACACAACATGCATAACTCTTATTCTTGAATGTTGTGTTTATATTTTGTGCGCATTGTGCTTTATTGATTATTCAATATCTCTTCTTGCATTAAATTGATTGCATCTTGTTCTATGAAATGCCATGACATGATAGGCATTAGGATGCATTCAATACCCACACTTGCACTTCATGTATATTAGTTTTTAGTGTGGAGTAATTCGTTTCCCGAAGGATGTTCGGAAACGTCCGCGCGTGCACGTTGGTGTGCTTTGTTTTACGCGATGATCGTCGGTGGAGATGCCTTTGGCTTCTCCTTTGATTTCACCATTTTTGGTGAAACGGCGGTTCCATTCGGCGGCCTGGCCGCCGTTTGAAACCACCGATCGAGACCTGATTGAAAATATCTTCTCGGGTCCAAACGACGGTTACAAAACCGCCGAACGAAGTCACCGATGTTTCCTGATCCTCTCGGGAGCCATTCGGCGGTTCCATTCGGCGGTCCTAATCGCCGATTGAAACCGCCGATCATGCGATTTCAGGGGCAATTTTGTCTTTTCACATGCCCATTTCTCGATGTCTATAAATATCTTACTTTCTCATTATCTGAACAAGTTCTTTGACTCCTTAGAACCCTAAACTTAAAAGAGAGATATTTGAGAGAAAATCAAATCAAGAACTCACCTTTAACCACTCAAATCAAATCCTTTTTGCATCAAATTTCATATTGCATCTTCTATGTCTATATAGAGTGCATCCATGTATGGGTTTGCATCATCACAACTTGCTTGGTAAGATTTTGATTAACTTCATCTTATTTTAGTATTTTTACTACCAAGCCATCTCTTTTAAATTACTTGTATGTTTTAGATCATATGCTAAATACAAGAAAAGAGAATTAATTGTGATGAATTGATTGAGTGTTGTTTTGTGATAGCTTTGTATCTAGGATTGGTTATCCTTTACTTAGCTAAAGTTGTATGCCATGACATATAGCTATTTTCATATCTAGGAATGATTTTATTGTCATCATATAATCCTAGGTAAGCATCTAGAGTACCCTAGCTCTATATTGCATATTTGGATATCATTGCATATTCACTTAGGGTGTTGATCTCTTCGGAGAAGTAAGTCTTGTGTGATTGACCGGGATTAGGTTGGACACTGGGATTAGGTGGTCACATAAGCAATTGGACTAGAGCCACTTTTAAAGGGCCGAGTGGTAGAAGTGGGGGGTTATTGACCAGAGTGTTAGACGAGGTCTACATAGGTTGTAAACTCCATTTCAATTAGTGGATTTCGAGGTCGGAGTGTGGCGCACTAAACAGCCCGTGGTTTTTCCCAATGGTTGGGTTTCCACATAAAAATCAAGCGTTCTTTAATTTCCGCACTTGTATGCTTGATTTTGTATATTAACTAGATTGGGGCATTTTCGTAAATTTGACTAATCATGAAAATTGGGTAATAACGATTAAAATCTATTCACCCCCCCTCTAGATTAATATTGAACACACCTTGAGAACTTTCATGTCCTTTGTGTGGTGATGGAAGAGAAACAATTGATCACTTATTTCTTCATTGTGTTTGGTCTAATAAGGTGTGGAGGATTTGTATGGGGTGGTGGAGTGTTTTTTCGTGTTCTTCTCCCTCTATCAGGGAGTGGGCACTTTGTTGGAATTTATTTTGTTCTTCGAATTCTAGGAAGAGATCGTGGAATACTTTGTGTTTTTGCTGTGGTTTGGTCGATATGGGAATGTCGTAATAAGGTGGTTTTTCTTAGCAAACATCCGGATATGGGTGTTGTTTTGGATACGGTTAAGTTTCGGGTGGCTCTTTGGTTCAAGAATCATTGTTGTGGCTCTAGTGAGGATTTAACAATTCTCATTCTTGACTTAAAAGATAGGTGTGTAGACGTTTATGTAGCAAAAGGTAAAAAGACTGTTGTTGTTGAGTGTTCAGCAGGTTGCGACTTAAGTTTTTATGTGGATGGTTCCGCAAGGGGCAATCCGGGGGTGGCTGGCATAGGTGGTATTCTTCGTGATTCGTGTGGTAGGACTCTGTGTTTATTTTCATCTCATTTGGGTGTGCTTGATGCTGTCTCGTCTAAAGTTATGGCCATCCACCGGGCTTGCCAACTGATTTCTGGAAAGGCTTCTATTGCTCGGTGTGACGTTACTATTTTTAGTGACTCAAAATCTGTGGTGGATTGGATTAAAGGTTCAGATTTCGGCAACTTGCAGCTTGTTAACTTTGTTTATGATATTCGTCAGTTCCTTAAGTCTTCGGATGGTTTTGATATCAAGTTCATGCCTAGGGCTTCAAACTCGTGTGCGGATAGTTTAGCTAAAGCTGGCTCGAATGGTGGTGGTGGTGACAGACTTGAATGGGGAGATACTTGATGTTTTAATTCTTCTTTTGCTTTCCTTGCAGTTTGTGTTTGTTTTTTGTTGTGCTGCAATGTATTTTTTTGCTTTTATGCTGTGGTGTTTGCTGTGATGTGTGGTCTATTTAGCGGTTGTTTGGTCGTTCCGCTAGCCTGTTTTGTGTGTAATCTTTGCCTACTTTGGCTTTTATCAATAAATTTGCCATTTCAAAAAAAAAAAAAAAAAAAAAAAAAAAAGCAAGCAAAGCTAATGGAAAAAAACACATAAATTGCACTAGACACATCAAATTACATTAATAACCTACAATTGGAACATCAAAGCTTGAGACTTTGTGTACATATGACATTGATTTGGAACTGATAAACCCTAACACAGAGACCCAATTGTAAAATAAATATATATAAACCCAAATATTCTTTAACTCACTTTGTAGTGCTTTTCTTGATGGGTTCTTGAAGAAGAAGAAGAGATGCGTTTTTTGATGATGACAATGATGAACCAAATTCTTTGTTTGTCGCCACCGCTGAACCACAAACCCCCATCTATCGCCGCCGCCGCCTAGAAATGGTGTTTACCCAATGTGAGAGAGATTGAGATGGAAAGATCGAGAGAGAGAGAGAGACGATGCGGCTCCTATATCGACGATCTCCTCGGCTCCCCAGATCGATCGACGACGATCTCCTCGGTTCCTAGATCTATCGATGGTGTGATTTTGGTGGTGGGTAGGTTTGGGTTTGTACGAATTGCTGGGTTTGGGTTTTCTAGGTTGGAGATGGTGGTGTTATGGTTTGCTGATGGTGGGTGATTTGTGTGATGGTGTTTTGATGATGATGTTGGTGAAGAATCCAGATTCAAAAAAAAAAAAAAAAAATCCACATTTTTTTTCTTTTTTGTTGTTGTTGTTGTTTTGTTTTTGTATTCAATTTCTTTAACAAGAAGGGTAAATTTTTAATTTCTTTAAATATTTAATTTTTACAACAAAACTGGTAAATTTGTAAAATTTAATGTTAATAAGGGCATTTCTGTCTTAACAGTGTTTGGTAAATTTGTAATTGTTGGATTTTTTTAAAGGAATGGTATTTTTATACAGTGATATTGTAGTCATGGGCAAAATAGTAATTCAGCATTTTCTATAACCGTTGACCATTAAAAATTTGGTCAGAAGGACCAAATTGAGTGGTTTTTTAAAATATAGGGCCCAATCCTTTGAAAATGTATAAGTGAGTAAAAGATAGATATTTCAAAAAAACATAAGGACCCAAGTGAAAATATCCCTAACGGTTTTAATTTTAAAGACAATCACAAACACTAACATTTGACCAAGTTGACTTTACTAGTTAAACCTAGAGAAAAAAAAAAAAGTGAGAAAAGTTAAAAAAAAAAGGGAAAAAAAAAAAAAGAAGAAGAAGAACAACTATAGAAATTTCGGTTTAAAACCATAGAAATTAGGTTCTATTTGTAAAAAAAATCCCTAACCGTTTAAATAAAAAAAAATATTGTTAGTTAATTAATTTTATTATAATAAAATTCTCAAAAATAATAATTATTATAATAAAATAATTAATTCATGGGTTATTTAGACATTTTAAATTTTAAGATTAGTCAAACTGTCATTAACAATTAGTCAACGAAAAGCAGGGGAAGTATGTGCAAATTTGACAAAAGTTGCAGCTGAGTACAATATTGATTAAAATCATGGGAAGTTTGTACAATTTTCCGTAAAAAATATATATTTAGTTTAATAATATAAATGGAAATATATATATATATATATATTTATATAGAAATTTTCAAGTCAGTGCGTATTGATATAACTTCATCATTGCGTTAGATGTGGACCATTAGATTTACATACTTTGACTCAAAGTATATGCATTTGTCAAAGCTTCTCCATAATCAATGGTCCACATGCATTGGTACTGATGTAATTACATCAATGCACACCGACCAAAACGGGACTATATACATAAAGAGAGAGAGAGAGAGAGGGGGGGTGGGGTGGGGGTGTGTGGGTGGGGTTAGGTGTTGTTTTAAAATTCACCGAGTGCGGTTTTTATATGTACAGTTAAAAGAAACTATATATTTATTTATATTTAGTTTTATAAATATATATAATACTGTCTAAGGGTTTTTCAGCATATGATCGCTTGTGATACTTTTTCCCCTTAGATCTGTCCAATTTTATTATAATTTTTTATTTATAAATATATATAATATTAATTCGATTAATTCGATTTTTATTTTTTTGAATCGGATTGGCTCGTCTTCATATTATTATTCGACTTGAATACATATTTTTGATTTGATTTAATTTAATTTATCTCGGATCTTAAAATCGTGTCTACTTCTAAATCCGATAATGTTTTTATTTTATTTTCTTTGGAAACTAATGAAACACGTGGTGATTATGAGTTTCATAAAGACTGTCCCCTCTTTTTTGTCCTTTTTTTTTTTTTTTTCTTAATATTCAAATTATTTTGTACTGTTAACAATAATATATAATTACTTTATTTTATTTAAAATTATTTTTTTCAAGAATAATTATAACTTAGTTTATTTTATTTAGAAAAATACAAATTTATTTCCTTATTATATATATATATATATATATATATATATATGTTTGAGATATGCTATACGTATATACACACTAAATATAATTATTTGTTTCAAAAATAAAAGAAAAAATTGATTTCCAAAAAACATCTAAAATAAATTAATGTCATCCTCTTATTTACCAAAATGCCACTTATTGGATGGAATTGGATGGAAAATGATGGAATGGCCACTAGTGTAACAATGTTTGTCAATAATAACCATTTTCCATCAATTTTCCCATTTAATGGCCATTTTGATAGTGGTGGTAAAAGTTAATGGCCACTAGGGTAATTACCCAAATAATTATGATGATATCAATGTATTTCAAATAAAGTTTAAAAAATATCAGCTCAATGTGATTTGACTGTGAAGTACGTCTATTCAACTTGGTAAGTCGCCACAACCACATATCACATTGCTTTAAGATAGACCATCTGCATCCTCAACAGCGATTGATAGTTGATATTAGGAGAAATTACAAAAAGAATCCTCGTGACAAAAACAAAACTACAAGTTCTTAATTGACATTATGGCATTTTGCTTTTGCAACCATCTGCCATTGTATTTTAAGCAATGGTGGATGGTCGAAAATATCTCTGCTGAACACATTATATTAGTCGTAACTAACACTCACTCCTCGTATCTTCTCATTATTTAAGTAGTGTTGACAATTCACATTCTGATATTATTTGGATAAATATTTCAAACAATCAAGTATTACTCCTTATATTTCAGTTGAGTTTTTATCAAAGTTAATCCCTCACTTGATATTACATAAAAAGTAATGTTAGATAACTTGAAAAATTAGTTTAAAATCATATAAATGATAAGATGAATGACACCATAAGAACAAAAATTGTCATATTATTTATATTGATTGTGGTGTTAATTTTTTGATGAATTGTGCCAACGGGGTGGTAGATAGATGAGTTTGGAGTTTGGGTAAATGACTTCTAAGTTAGCGACTTGAATCCTGTAAATGAAGAAAGTTTTTAAAAAAATACATGGCCCCGAATTAATAGATATTGTCAAAAAAAAAAAAAAAAAAAAAAAAAAAAAAGAATTGTGTAATGTTAGGATCACGTAATTTGTTGATCTTTCGTCCAAAAGTCCCCATCATTTTTTTCATTTGGATATTGGTGTAATTGGATCACAAATCTATTTTATGATATTTGATAAATTGAGGACACTGGACACACACTTCAAAATTTTCAATCAAGTAATCTTTTTTCAAATATGCTTTTATTAAAAGTCATCGATTTTTAAGAATTTAAGATATCGGACATGTACCAACGTCAGATTTCTCATCAATCATCATGTCATAAAATACTTGGTTAAAATTACATGGGTCTATATTTCAGTTCATAAAAATTGTTAAATTTTATCTAAATATATTTTTCTTTTAATGTGTATAATAATTTATATATTTTTTTGAAGTAATAATTTTTTTTTAAAAAATATTACACTATAACATAAATTCATGATTTTTTTGGGAAGAGCGAGGACTCAAACTCGTAACCTCGGGGTGCAAGTGTGAAATGTTTAATACCGGATCAACCCCACCTCGTTGTGGTAGCCAAAAATGACCTATATGCCCAATCACTACAAAAAAAGGGCTATTGGGGCGTTTTTTTTTTTTTCGTCCCAATAGCCCAAAAATCGTCCCAACAGGTCTATTGGGACGATTAAAATTCGTCCCAAATTACGTCGCCTCAGGTGGGTCGCAATAGCTTCTTTGGGACGAAAATTGAAATTCATCCCAATAGACTACCTATAGGGACGATTTTTGTTCTTCCTCTTTGACAACCTGTAGGGACGAAATATTTCGTCCCATTAGATAAATTTTCGTCCCTTTAGATTACCTATAGGGACGATTTTTGTTCGTCCCATTTGACAACCTATAGGGACGAAATATTTCCTCCCATTAGATAAATTTTCGTCCCTATAGGTGTCCTATAGGGACGAAATTTAAAAAAAATAAAAAATAAAAAAAATTTGCCCACTTAGGCCACCCCCACCCCCACCCACACCTGCGCACCACGCACACCCGCCGAAGCCACAGGCCACCACGCACCCAAGCCACCTACCAGCTCAACACAAATTAGAAATAATATGTTTTACCACTGGGTGTTGAACCCAGCTTGCCCACGCCCACCCACCAACCTTATCCACTTAGCTGATGTTTCAAATGTGATAATAAAAGCATACTTTTTATATATAACCTCTAATTGTTATTAAATTTTTATTGATATATTTTTTTTTTCAATCAAAATTTTATTTGTAGATGGATTCTACTAATTTAAATTTTATTTTTATTTGATAAACAATTGATATTAAAAAACATTTATTATAACATTTAATTAAATTATTTTTTTTTAAATCATATATGGTCAGATTAAATGGTCAATCGCTAATCGTGCTCGGAATTAGACATGACCCGGTTCTGGTTCTCG
Organism: Acer saccharum; assembly: GCA_030490815.1. Classification (NCBI taxonomy): domain Eukaryota; kingdom Viridiplantae; phylum Streptophyta; class Magnoliopsida; order Sapindales; family Sapindaceae; genus Acer; species Acer saccharum. The sequence goes on from CM059870.1 coordinate 12,027,098, forward strand.
ATTAGGAACCAGCGGTTCCAATTTTCAATTGGGAACCAGTGGTTTTGGTTTTCGATTTAGAAATAGCGGATTCGGTTTTCGATTCAGAACCAGCGGTTTCAATTTTCGATTCGAAATCAACGGTTTCTGTTCCTGTTCCTGTTCCTGTTCCAGTTCCAGTTTCGACGATTCAGTTTTTTTTTTTATATTTTATTTTATTTATTTATTTATTTATTTATTTTTATAATTTTTTTAATAATAAAAAACCTCTCAAGACTAATAGTTATTGATCCTTATGAAGAATTTATTGGAAAAAACAAATTTCATCTCGATAGAGAACCACTTTGGGTGAACAAAATTCTTCAAAGTACTCGAATTTTTATCAACTATGTAATTATTTTATTTAAGCATTTCTATCAAAAAATAAAAAAAGAATGCCACAAGTGAAAATATAAAAAGATATGAAATAAGAAATGTTATAAGATGAAAAGAAAATAATAGTAATAAGAGAGGAAAGAGAGAAATAAATGACTAGAGAGAAACAAATAAAATGTTTAGGAAAAGAGAAAAAATATGAGAGAGAGAAACAATTAAAATAATTAATGATCATGAAATCTTAACCATTCAGACAAGTATGATCTAATGGATACATAAGTGTGACAAATCATGTGTAAAAAAAAAAAAAAATGGTTAAGATGCACTCATAACCATAAATACAATAACTATTATACACATCAAAATAATATATATTTTTTTACCTCTATTATTTACCTCATTTTCTCTCCTTTCATCTTAATGTAATATTTTCTTCATCTTCTTCTTCTAATACTTTTTTCACGTTTCTTTCTTCACTCACATTCATCTAAGCCTTTTGAGGATTAATTGAAAACACTACAAAAGGGCTATTGTGACGATATTTTTCATTCCAATAGCCCTAAAATCGTCCCTATAGACCTATTGGGATGAAAAAAATTCGTTTCAATAGGATGTCTATTTGGACGAATTATATATTTCGTCCCAATAGATATCCTATTGGGACGAAAAAAATTCATCCCTAAAGATCATACCACATTGGACAAAATTTGTTCCAATAAACATTTTATTGGGACGAAAATCTATAGGGACGAAATTTTTTCGTCCCAACAAGCAGTCTATTGGGACGTTTTTGTTTTTCGTCCCAATAGGTAGTCTATTGGGACGAAAAAAATTCGTCCCAATAGGTTGTCTATTGGGACGAAAAAAAAAAAATGTCTCTATAGATTTTTTATCCCAATATGTCATTTTTCTTGTAGTGAATGCATTGAAACCCAGATCTTTAAATATTAGATCCAACCCAGGCTCGTTATGTTGGATCGACCCGACACAAGCAGTAGCAGAACTTGGTCTTTGAAGGACCAAGTCAAAACGTGAAATATGCTTGGTGGATAACTTCAAGAGAGAATCTCTCCAAATATCTCGCCTGATCATCCAAATATCTTGCCCACGATCAAACCATGATCAGTGAACGTTGGAACTACACCTTCCACTATAAATAAGAGAGCTCTCTCACTTTAAAGCTCTCTGAAATCTCTCCTACCAAAAGCTTACAAAAGCGTATTGAAACTCTACTTACAAATATTCCAGCAACCGGAACTTGGTCGGATTGACTATTACGATCATCACAGAATATTGCTCAGCCCAAGCACACCTAAGGCTAAATATTTTAAACCCATCTTCTTCATTCTATTTGTATTATCTTTGCTCTAATCATTCTTGCAGGTTCGACAACTCTCCATACAAGGTCGATAGACTATAGCTTGCAGGTGCAACGAGGAAACGACTTCACTCACCTTACAAAGTTCAAACAAGTTGCCTTGGGCCTAATACAACCCGACCCGATTCACATACCACGTAGATCGACCCCCTACACTCGCCATGTACTCATGTGTATAATAATTAAAAGGAGATTAAAAAAAAAAAAAAAAACAAATCATAGATGTTGACACACTAGTACAAAGAATTAACACAATCAACAATTTTAATATTTCACACTCTCTAATTTAACTGAATTTATGGCATGTTTACTAATTAGGAATCCAAGTTGGGAAAGGGAATTAAGTTCTCTATTTTCAAATTCCTGAGTTTACTAAATTTATGGGGAATTAAGTTCCATGGACCCCACACACATATAAGGAATTAAGTTCCTGAATGAAAGGGAACTTGATTCCCCTCACCCACCCTAGGAATCAAGTTCTCTTTCGCAATTGAAAAGGGGAATTCATATCTTTTTACTAAAATATCCTCACTTAATTTTTTTTTTTATAAAAAAAAACTATATACATAATTATATATATATACACACACACATACATACATATATATATATACATATATACATATATATTTATTTATTTATATACACTTCGCAATTCGCAGTTCACTCGTTTTTTTTTTTTTTTTCATACTTTACTATTTCACTGTATATAAATATATAGACTTCTCTGTTCACTCTTTTTTTCATACTTCACTGTTCATTTTTAATATATCTATATATATATATATATATATATATATATATAATTGTGAATTATAAAAAAATTGAAATGTGAAAAAAAAAAAACTTAATTAATTTATTTATTAGCTATACTCATACATCTCTTATATGTATATGTATATATACAGCTATTTTGTGTACATAAGGATATTTTTGTAATAAACTTTGTATAAATTTGATTCCATTTATAATTCTAAAAAGTTAGTAAACACAGTAATTGAATTTGCTGCTTAATTCAGATTCTCTTTCATTCCCTTTTCAGTGGAATTTAATTCCGATTCCACTCATTCCCGTTTAGTAAACGTAAGCTAAATTCGATTAATTAATTACAATTAATATGTTTTTCATCTGCCTAACATTTTTTTTTCTTCTTCTTTTTTTTGTCCTAAATAAAAATTTGACCGGCCAAACAAAACTTTACTCAACTTTCTATTTATGAAGGGTTGCTAGGTTTCCAAGTATACATTATTTCAGTCAGCTTGTTTGAAATGTCGTTTTACAAATTACAACTAATTTTATGCAACCCCTTGTCTTTGTAGTCAACCAAAGACAGCTAGAACTAGCTTAATTTCTATTCTATTTAAGATATTTTGCCTAGCTTTCTTTCCAGTTTGATTAGGAACATACTTTGGTGTATGTCATTGTTAGCTCTAAAGCTTTATTTTATTTTATTTTATTTATTGTTTTTTAAAGTTTGACACCGATTAAGTTAAGTAATTGTCGGGAAAGTGATATTTACACACTTTGTGTTTTTATAGATAAAATTGAGACTCAAATTACCCTTATTAAAGATGTGAAATGGAAGTGTGCAAACTACTTGAGTTATGAGCGGACGTGCTTCTCAATTCTGATATAACAAAAATATAATGAAGTGTAATTAAAGTTTCAAAGCGTATAAAAATTGAGCAGGAATGTTCATGATGATGGTTTTCTTGGGAGTAAGGCTGCAAGAGTCCTGTCGCGCATTGAGCGTTACTCAAGATCGTCAACATCTCTTCTTCCAGGACTATTGGGGTAAATATACTTGTTTTCTGGACGAAAGATATTTTTCTTATACTACTATAAATAGGATGTGAAAATTTAGCATAATGAAATCTAGTTATACATCAAACATATACACCGTTGTCAGTAGCTTTTCTACTTGTGTTTTACACTTATATGGATGGTCTACTATATATTGTTCTTTGAAAAGAATAAATACAAGAGTTGATATTGTTAATATACAACTCAACGAAGGAGGGAGAGAGAGTAGGAGGGATGGGGAGGATAACATCTATCATTCATGTTGTTTGGTATTGAAAAGAAAGTTGAATGGATGGATTGGAATATAATTTGTAAATTTACTATATTACCTTTTTATAAATTGGAGGGTAATAAAAAAAATGAAGGGTATTATTGTCATCTCCCTCCCATTATACCCCTCCTTTCTCATCCGCCCAATGATGGGAGGATTGCTTTTGGTGGGCCCGAAAGGGGAGAGATCCCTCCTCTTCTCCTCTCCTCTCCTCTCTCTTGTCTCTCCAACCAAACAATGGATTGGAGCTCTCCTTAACTCCTCCCACCCCTCTCCCTCCATCTCTCCCTCTTACCAAACAAAGCCTAAATAATTCTGAATTATTTTCGGAAGATTGCAGACTTTGTATAATTGGCACACATTTATTATTTCTTTACTTGCTTGATGGAGCTTACTTTTGATTCTTTGAGATTAGCGGTATAGTATTATATAATATTAAAAAAAAATTGTTAAAAACTCTCAACCCAAATGATATGACAAGTTGTTTGATCACTAACCACATCATCCCATGATTTAGGTGGTAATAACAAATCACTTACCTCATCATTTGGGTTGTGGTTTGATCATTAACCACATCATCCCATGTTTTATGTGGTAATGACAAAACATTCGTTACTAAATTATTAAAATATTTGCACATCTCTCAAATACATCAAAATCTATTTGGTTCAAGCAATATTTGTTATATGCCTTTTTGTTTATAAATCCAATTTTAAAATCCATGAAATTTCATCACTTAACCCAAATTTGCAATGACTTTTTAGATATATCTAGATTTGTTTGGATTTTTTAAAAATTTGAATTGAATATACCTGGATTTTATTGGAATCCTTCAAATTTGGATAGAATACCCCCAAACTTATATGAACTATTTATAAATCTGAATTGAATACTTTAAATCCTATAAATTCCAATCAAATCTACATTTGATACACTTATACACCCTCCTTAACCTCTCCATCTCATTATAGCTAGCCATGGCTTCCAAGGAGGAAAAGGAAGCAGTTCATCATCATGTACTAATGGTGTCGTTCTCTGCCCAAGGTCACATTAATCCACTGCTCAAACTTGACAAATGCCTTGTCTCTAAAGGCATCCATGTCACCCTCGCCACCACTGAAGTCGCCCAACACCGCATGTTCAAATCCTTCGCCGCCGCTGCCACCGCCACCACCACAATAAGTTCTGTCTCAGAAATCCAACTTGTTTTTTTCTCCGATGGGTTTGACATGGATTATGACTGCAAAGCCAATTTAGATCACTACATGGAAACTCTTGGCAAAGTTGGACCCATCAATGTCTCAAAGCTCATTCAACAACATTACCATGATAAGCAGAAGAAACTCTGTTGCATTATTAGCAATCCATTTGTTCCATGGGTTGCTGATGTTGCTATTGAGCATGGAATCACTTGTGCTATGCTCTGGATTCAACCTTGTTCACTTTTTGCAATTTATTATTGATTTTACAATAATTTGAATCAATTTCCTACCTTGGAAAAACCTGATTTAACTGTTGAGTTACCAACTTTACCAATTTTAAACACACAGGATCTTCCTTAATTTGTTCTTCCTTCAAATCCATTTGGCAGCTTCCCCAAATTGTTCATCGAATATGAAGAAACACAACTGGGTATTAGCCAATTCGTTTTTGGAGTTAGAAAAAGAAGCCATTGATTCAATGTCTGAGCTTTGTCCGATTCGACCTGTTGGCCCTCTAGTCCCTCCTTCACTTCTAGGCCAAGATCATGAAAGCGTTTTTGATGTTGAAATTCAGCTCTGGAAACCTGAAGATTCTTGCTTAGAATGGCTGAACAATCAAGCAGATTCCTCGGTTATTTACGTGTATTAAATTTGAGAGTGAGGCGAGTAGCTATAGAACAATGTTCTATGTTTTGTGTATTAATGAATACTGATGTTACACATAATGAATAACCATATAAAATAATGCTTCTTAATAATCTGAACGTGAATTACAAGAATAAATATATATGCATAGGTCGGGTATCACTATATGTGAGACCGACTCCTATTAGATTACTTAACTAAAACCTATCAGCTAAAGAATAAAATACAACAAGAGATAAGGTTGAAATAAAGCAGAATAGGATAATTACAAAGAGTTCAAGTATGAGGTAGAGAGGGATTTGTGTGAGACTCCAAGTCTGATGTGGAGATGGATTTGTGTGAGACTCCAAGTTTGATGTGGAGATGGACTTCAAGTTAGAGTTGGAGTTGGACTTCAAGTCAAAGTTGGAGTTGGTCTTCAAGTCAGAGTTGGAGTTGGATTAATATCCTAAGAGTCCTAAAAGTTTAGAGAGTCCTGAATCCTAAGACTCCCCCTCAAGTTGGAGAGTGAATGTCAAGAACGCCCAACTTGCGTATCAGACGAGAGAACAGATCCTTGCCTATTGGTTTAGTGAACACATCGGCAATTTGAGATGAAGAAGGGATGTACTGGGGGATCAATAACCGGTCCTGAATTTTGTCACCTACGAAATGACAATCTAACTCAATGTGTTTTGTGCGTTCGTGGAACACTGGATTTTGAGATATGTGAATAGCCGCCTGATTGTCACAAAACATTGTCATTGGAGAAGTATGTGGGATACCCAAATCTGTCATGAGATACTTTAACCATTGAAGTTCACATGTGAGAGAAGCCATTGATCTATATTCGGCTTCAGCGGAAGAACGAGAGACCGTAGATTGCTTCTTTGTCTTCCAAGAAATTGGACTTGAGCCAAGAAAGGTATAATAACCACTAGTGGAACGACGAGTGATAGGGCAACCGGCCCAATCAGAGTCACAAAAACCTGAGATATGAAGAGAACAGGAGGCTGATAACAAAATACCTTTGTTGATAGATCCTTTCAAGTAATGAAGAACTCGATGAGCCAAATCTAAATGGGAAGAGCGAGGGGACTGCATGAATTGACTGAAGTAGTTGACAGCAAAGTTGATGTCGGGCCGTGTGACAGTGAGATAGAGCAGCCGACCAACTAACCGACGGTATGTGGTCAGTTCCGGCAACAAAACCCCATCATCAGCCACAAGATTGATGTTTTGTTCCATGGGGAACTCGGCAATTCAACCACCTGTAACACCAACATCCTCCAAAATGTCCATAGTGTATTTACGTTGGGAAAGGAACAACCCCTGTTGTGATCTAGCCACCTCAATGCCAAGGAAATATTTTAATTTTCCCAAGTCCTTGATGTAGAATTTTTGTTCTAAAAAACTTTTTAGTTGTTGAATTCGAATGGGGTCAATTCCTGTGACAATAATGTCATCAACATAGACAAGAACAAACACAGAAGAGGAACCACATATATTAGTAAACAATGAATAATCAGATTCAGACTGAGTGAAGCCAGATGTGGTCAAGGTGGTGGAGAATTTGGCAAACCATTTCCTCGAAGTCTGTTTCAAACCATATAACGATTTGTTGAGTTTACACACTCGTTGCTCCCCCTTTTTCGAAAAAACCAGGTGGGAGAGTCATGTACACTGTCTCATTCAGATCACCTTGTAGAAAAGCATTATGAACATCGAATTGTTGGATGTCCCAACTTTTGATGGCAGCGATGGAAAGTAATAATCGGACAATGACTAACTTTGCCATAGGAGCGAACGTATCATGATAATCAAGGCCCTTAATTTGATTGTAGCCTTTCGCAACTAAGCGAGCTTTGTAATGTTCAATCAAACCATCAGAGTGATACTTAACCTTGAAAACCCATTTACACCCAATAGTTTATGTGACGATGGCAAAGAGACAAGATCCCACGTGTTATTTTTTTCTAATGCCTCAATTTCAGAGGCCATTGCCACTCTCCAATGTGGGTATTTGATGGCTTGGGAAAAGGACTTAGGCTCAACTATAGAACAAACTTTTGACAAAAAAAATTTATGTGATAAAGAGAAATTACTGTCAGAAATATATAAAGCCATTGGATAAGAGGTGGAAACTTTAGTTACCTTAGAGTCAAATTGGACCAGATTCGCCACATGAGGGAGAGTAGGACAGTGATAGTGTTTCAAATATGATGGTGGCTACCTTGATCGAACCGAACGAATAGGAGGAATGGGTTGTGCACTAGTTGACATAGGTGAAGAATCCAACACTGGAGGAGTATCAGGTGACATCTCATTGTTAAGAGAAGCAGCTGATGAAATCGTATCCTCATGAGGTGCGATCTCATGTGGAACGGATGAAGTGGGTGGAAAAAATTTAAAAGTGCCATCATCATGTATGGGTAATGTATGAACCGACATGTTTGAAGGAGTGGGTAAAATATTTTGAAAAGGAGAAACATGTTCATGAAATATGACATCACGAGATGTAAAAATCTTTTTAGACTGAAAATCGAATACACGGTATCCTTTTTGGCCATAAGAATAGCCAACAAAAACACCTGGTGTACCTCTCTGATCAAATTTATTTGTGACATGAGGGTTTCGAGCAAAACATAAGCAACCAAAAATTCTAATGTTAGTAAAAATCGGTGGTTTTTGAAATAACATCTCGTGAGATGACTTGCCTTTTAATAAAGGAGTTGGTAGTTTATTTATGAGATATGCAGCAGTGAGGACACATTCTCCCCAAAAAGATAATGGAAGATGGGCTTGAAAACGTAAAGCTCAGGCAACATTTAGAAGGTGACGGTGTTTGCATTCGACTACACCATTTTGTTGTGGTGTAGCAACACAACTACGTTGATGAACAACACCATTAGATGAAAAAAAATGCTGCATGTTTTTTCATAAAAATTCAGTGCCATTGTCGGTTCGAACAACTTGGATTTTAAAATGTTCATTTATATCTCCAACCCCAGAAATAACAGATTTGATTTAAGAATTAAATTGAGTATGAAGCATGGCAAAAAATGATTGTAAAATGTGAGATGTTTCAGATTTAACAACCATTAATATATCCATATGGCACGACTAAAATCGTCAACGATAGTTAAAAAAAATCTAGAATGTGAATGTGATGGTAATGAAAAAGGTCCCCAAATATCACAGTGAATCATTTGAAATGGTCTACTAGTTTTTATTGAACTATTTGAAAAACACAAACGAGTTTGCTTTGCTTGAGGGCATATCATGCAATCAACATTATTTGAAGAATGAATAAAAGAGAATTGCTTAGCTAAGAGTTGTAAACAACTAGGTGAAGCATGTCCTAATCGGCAATGCCACAATTTATTTTGAGCTGAATTTTGAAAAGAGCAGATAATTGCAGGATTTTGAAGATGGTAGAGTTCCTCATGTAGGCGTCCCAATCCAATCTTCTTCTTCGATAACAGGTCCTGAAACACACATTCATCATTAGAGAATGAGATAGAAATTTTTTGGGTCTTGACAAGTTCACTGATAGAAATTAAATTGAATTGAAAAGTGGGAACAAATAAGACATTTGTGAGACATAATGTCAGTGAAAGAGTGACAGTTCCTACATGAGTAATTAAATGGTCCGTTCCATCTGGGAGTTTAAGTGTGGAATGTTTAGAGCAAGTAGAATAACTAGAGAACAAATTCAAAGATGAGCTCACATGATTTGTCGCTCCTAAATCAATGATCCATATGGATTTATAGGAACATGAGAGGGAAATACCTGTCAGATTTGCTTGTGGTGCAATACCTGTCAGAGATCCAGTGTTGTAGTTGCCCCCTGACAACTTTGGAGAGACTAGAACAGCTGTGAGATTGTCTGAGTGATGAACAAAGAAGGGATCATTGGGTCCTTGAGTAGAGAGAGGATCATTGGATCCTTGAGTACCAGAAGTTGGATTCGTTGAACTGGAATCCTTTGGATCATTCATGGTTGAAATTTGTGGAAGTGAATAATGCTGAAGCAAAAAACTGAGATGAGGAAAAAAAAATTCAGAAGCAGAGGTGCTCTGATACCATATTAAATTTGAGAGTGAGGCGAGTAGCTATAGAACAATGTTCTATGTTTTGTGTATTAATGAATACTGATGTTACACATAATGAATAACCATATAAAATAATGCTTCTTAATAATCTGAACATGAATTACAAGAATAAATATATATGCATAGGTCGTGTATCACTATATGTGAGACCGACTCCTATTAGATTACTTAACTAAAACCTATCAGCTAAAGAATAAAATACAACAAGAGATAAGGTTGAAATAAAGCAGAATAGGATAATTACAAAGAGTTCAAGTATGAGGTGGAGAGGGATTTGTGTGAGACTCCAAGTCTGATGTGGAGATGGACTTCAAGTTAGAGTTGGAGTTGGACTTCAAGTCAGAGTTGGAGTTGGATTAATATCCTAAGAGTCCTAAAAGTCCAGAGAGTCCTGAATCCTAAGAACGTGCCATTTGGTAGCTTAACAGTATTATTAGCAAAGGAAATGGAAGCCATAGCAATAGCTTTAAAGAACAGTAAACGTCCATTTTTATGGGTTGTCAAGAAACCAGAGTTCCTTACAGTTGATAAATCAGGGGAAATTCCACAAGGATTTGTCAAAGAAACTGAAAAACAAGGCTTTATAGTGTAATGCAGAGCCGGCCCTGGGCCAAGGCACTAGGGGTGCCGGCCCAGGGCCCATAATTTCCAGGGGCCTCCAATTACATATTCTGAGTGTTATGTATACTGGCCGAATTTTGAAATAAAAGAGGCCCAATACTATTATGTTGCTTCAAAAAAGAAAAAAAAAAAAAAGGGGCCCTTGTTTTAAAAAAGCTCAAACTTACAAAAAAAAAAAAAAAAAAAAAAAAAAAAAATTACGAAGGCCCCATGCACCCCAACTGATGCCCAATTCATTTTAGTTTTTTTTTTTTTTTTTTTTTTTTTCTTAAATATCATTTTATTGAATTTTTTTGCTCAGACAATACCCATTTCTTTTAGGGTTTCAGACTTTCATCACTTCTTCTTCTCCGATCTCCACGACTCCACCCACCAAAGACCAAAAAAAAAAAAATAGCAAACTTCTTCATGATGCATTTTCAGATGTTCAGTCAAATGATTTGTTTTCTGAATTAAAAGTGATTTTCTGAATTGAGAGTGTTACAAGTTGTTTTACCAAGAGAAAAAAAATACTGTCATTGAAATACTTGAGTTTGTAAAAACTTTAGATTGTTATATGAATTTATCAATTGCTTATAGGATATCATTGACTATACCTGTAACTGTGGTATCCATAGAAAGAAGTTTTTCTTAATTAAAAATGTTGAAATTTTATTTGCGGTCAACAATGTCACAAGAAAGGTTAAATGAGTTGGCAATCTTATGTATTGAAAAAGAAATGTTGGAAAAAATTTAATTTGAAAATGTTATTAATGAATTTGTTCTCAAAATACTAGAAAACAATTTCAATGATGTTTTGATACTCTCTACCGTGTTGTACGTGTGATTTTGTTTTTGAATATTGTTGAAGAGTTATTACCGAGATTTTCTAGAACTTTTCATATGTACAAGGGGCCCTTTTTTAGATCTTCACCCCGGGCCTCTAAAAAGTAAGGGCTAGCACTGGTGTCATGGTCTCCTCAGACCAAAGTTCTAGCACATCCAGCCATTGCCTGTTTTATAACTCATTGCGGGTGGAATTCTATGCTTGAGACGATCTCTGCAGGTGTTCCAATGATCGCATACCCTCAATGGAGTGATCAGCCTACAAATGCGAAGCTTGTGTCCGATGTTTTTAAGATTGGTTCAAGACTTGGAAAAAATGAAGATGATGTTGTCAAAAGTGAGGAAGTGGCAAAATGTATTGAAGAGATCATTAATGGGGCAAAGTCTGAAGAGTACAAGAAAAATGCAATGGAACTAAAGCTGGTCGCTAGGGAGGCAGTGGCCAGTGGTGGCCCGTTTGACCGGAATACACTACTACAAAAATGTTAAAAGACATCACTAGATTTCACTAAAAGAAATCGGTTTTTGGTAACCGATTTTAAAAAAGCTTTTAGACACCGGTTTCTATAAAAACCGATGTCTTAAAAATTACAGTTTCAAAAGACATCGGTTTTTAAGAAAACCGATATTAAAAAAAAAACGTTTAGACATCGGTTTTTATAAAAACCGATGTCTTAAATTTTGCATTGAAAAGACAACGGTTTTTATAAAAACCGATATTAAAAACAAGCGTTTAGACATCAGTTTTTATAAAAACCGATGAGGATTCAAAAGGAAAATTCTGCAATACAAATCTGACCTATGTCCACATTCAAGTGTGCATCTCTAAAAATACTTAACGTTATTTGCTCAAATTTTGACACAAGAAAGTAGACATGCAAACAAACACTTTTAAATAAGAAAATATTCCAAAAATCGATTTGGAAAAGTGTGAAAATGAGCGATGAAAACAGCTCACTCGCGGATTCGCGAATCGCTTCTGACTTTTGACTGAATAATTGATCATAACTTTCAAATACCGCCCGGAATTTTACGTTCTATATACCGTTGGATTTGTATCGAAAAATCAAAGAATCCAACATGGATGAAAAAATTTATTTCGTTTCCAAAAGATACAGATTTAAGGAAAACGTTTGAACAAAAATATCTCCAATCATTTCAATTCTGACCTTTGACTGAATAATTGATCATAACTTTCAAAATACCACCCAGAATTTTACGTTCTATATACCGTTGGATTCGTATCGAAAAATAGAAGAATCCAACATGGATGAAAAAATTTATTTCATTTCCAAAAGATACAGTTTTAAGGAAAAAGTTTTCACAAAAATATCTCTAATCGCTTCAATTATGACCTTTGACTGAATAATTGATCATAACTTTCAAAATACCGTCCGGAATTTTACGTTCTATATACCGTTGGATTCGTATCAAAATATAAAAGAATCCAACATGGATGAAAAAATTTATTTTGTTGCCAAAAGATACAGTTTTAAGGAAAACTTTTGCACAAAAATATCTCCAATCGCTTCAATTCTGACCTTTGACTGAATAATTGATCATAACTTTCAAAATACCGCCCAGAATTTTACGTTCTATATACCGTTGGATTCGTATCAAAAAAATAGAAGAATCCAACATGGATGAAAAAATTTATTTCATTTCCAAAAGATACAGTTTTAAGTAAAAAGTTTGCACAAAAATATCTCCAATCGCTTCAATTCTGACCTTTGACTGACTAATTGATCATAACTTTCAAAATACCGCCCGGAATTTTACGTTCTATATACCGTTGGATTTGTATCGAAAAATCAAAGAATCCAACATGGATAAAAAATTTATTTCGTTGCCAAAAGATACAGTTTTATGGAAAAGTTTTGCACAAAAATATCTCCAATCTCTTCAATTCTGACCTTTGACTGAATAATTGATCATAACTTTCAAAATACCGCCCGGAATTTTACGTTCTATATACCGTTGGATTTGTATCGAAAAATCAAAGAATCTAACATGGATAAAAAATTTATTTCATTGCCAAAAGATACAGTTTTATGGAAAACTTTTGCACAAAAATATCTCCAATCGCTTCAATTCTGACCTTTGACTGAATAATTGATCATAACTTTCAAAATACCGCCCGGAATTTTACGTTCTATATACCGTTGGATTCGTATCGAAAAATTGAAGAATCCAACATGGATGAAAAAATTTATTTCATTTCCAAAAGATACAGTTTTAAGGAAAAAGCTTGCACAAAAATATCTCCAATCACTTCAATTCTGACCTTTGACTGAATAATTGATCATAACTTTCAAAATACCACCCGTAATTTTACGTTCTATATACCGTTGGATTCGTATCAAAAAATTGAAGAATCCATCATGGAAAAAAAAATTTATTTCCTTATCAAAAGATACAGTTTTAAGGAAAAAGTTTACACAACAAAATATCTCCAATTGCTTGACCTTTGAGTACTCATGAATAATTGATCATAACTTTGAAAATACTACCCAGAATTTTACGTTCTTTATACCGTTGGATTCGTATCAAAAAATCGAAGAATCCAATATGGATGAAAAAATTTATTTCGTTACCAAAAGATACAGTTTTAGGGAAAAAGTTTGCACAAAAATATCTCCAGCAGAACACAAAACTACACAATAAAAAATGAAATAAAAAATAAACCCACCAATAAAATTTATTTAATATGTATATGTTTGTAGTAGAAATTAGAATTTTGATTAGTTGAGTAAATTTAAATTTATCAAACAGGTTTTTTTTTAATTTTTTTTTTTTTAATTTCTAACAGCTCATATAGGGTATATATAAATATTGTGCAATTATTAACACATCCAATCTTGTAGTCAGGCGGTAAAGGCTTACCACTTTGACTTTGAGGTTGCAAGTTCGATTCCACATAATGGCAATTAATTGTCATTATTATCAACGGTGGTTGCCGGTCGATGGCCGGCGACGGTGGGATTAATTTTTTTATTACATCAATTTTACATCAGGTTTTTAAATCGGTTTTAACAAAAACCGATGTCTTTTCTCCTAGTTTTTAAATTGGTTTTAAGTAAAACTGATTTCTTTTCTCTTGTTTTACATCGGTTAAAAACCGATGTCTTTTGCGCTTTTTTCTAAATCACTCAAAAAGACATCGGTTTTAAAATTTTCAAAAACCGATTTCTTCCATATAAAAAAACCGATTTCTTTTGCATTTTTTGTAGTAGTGATATTCAGCTGTTTGTTGATGACATTATCAGAAATTAAACTTTTTGAATGAGCACTTTTACCACCCGGTCATACCGGGTCACATTGAGCAGTGATAACATGGTTATTGCATGAAAAATTATTATAAGTTTGTTGAATAATTAATGAATTCGTTGCAATTGATAGCATTCACCTTTGTAATGGTTCACATAATGCATGTGATATATAGTTGAATATGGTTAGAAGAAAACGACTGTACTATTGTTGTATTCTAATAATTGAAGTGCCAATTGTAAATTTATAATCTGATTTACCAATATATCAGAAAGAAGAATGTGTACCATTAGATTTACATACTTTGACTCAAAGTGTATGCACTTGTCAAAATTTCTTCATAATCTATGGTCCACATTCTTCGTCCTGATATATTTTATATTATGACGAACTGATAGTAGAAAGACTATATATATATATATACAGTTAAAAGAAAAAATATATTTATTTATATTTAGTTTTATAACTATATATAATATTAACTCGGTTTATTCGATTTTTATTTTTTTGAATCGGATTGGCTTGTCTTAATATTATTATTCGACTTTAATACATATATTTTATTCGATTTAATTTAATTTATCTCGGATCTTAAAATCATGTCTGCTTCTAATTACGATAGAGTAATGCTACATTGCCCAACTTTGGTGTCCAAATGATGTGGCAACACTGTAAACCATTCATTGAAATTGTATTAGATTTACATAATTTAAGTGAATAGATTAGAATGTTGCCACATCATTTGGGCATCAAATTCAAGCAATGTAACATTACTCATTCCGATAATGTTTTTATTTTCTTGTCTTTGGAAACTAATGAAACAAGTGGTGATTACGAGTTTCACAAAGATTGCCCCCTCTTTTTTGTCTTTTTTTTTTTTCTTCTTAATATTCAAATTATTTTGTACTGTTAACAATAATATATAATTACTTTATTTTATTTAAAATTAATTTTTTCAAGAATAATTATAACTTAGTTTATTTTATTTAGAAAAATACAAATTTATTTCCTTATTATAATTTTACATTAACAAAAAATAATTATGATGATATCAATGTATTTCAAATAAAGTTTAAAAAATATCAGCTCAATGTGATTTAACTGTGAAGTACGTCTATTCAACTTGGTAAGTCGCCACAGCCACATATCACATTGCTTTAAGATAGACCGTCTGCATCCTCAATAGCGATTGATAGTTGATATTAGGTGAAATTACAAAAAGAATCCTCGTGACAAAAACAAAACTACAAGTTCTTAATTGACATTATGGCATTTTGCTTTTGCAGCCATCCGCTGAACACATTATAGGAGTGGTAACTAACGGGCCGTTTATTTTTTTATCTAAAGTCTTATAAGACCTTAATTTGTTAGACATATGAATAAATCTTATAAATTAGGATATTATGGTATGTTTGTTTTTTCATTTTTTAGGGTTTATTCAAAATTGGGAATTTTTGGAAAATTTATTTTTAGGGTTTTATTATATGTGGATAAAATTGTAAATATATGAATTGTAATAGGACATTTATGAAAATTTACTAAAAGACTCTACAATATTACTTTTTCAATAAGATAAAAGCCATTTTTTTTTTTCTATTAAACATATATATCTTAAAATAAGATATAAGCTGAAAAAACAAACAAACTGATTTATTTTAATTTAAGATATAAGAGACAATAAGGGGTCGTTTGTTTTTTCCACTTAAGACTTAATGGGTCTGAATTGAACTCATTAAGTTGTTTTGTTTGTTTTTTTAAGTGGTTAAACAACTTAAAAATATCAAAAAACAACTTAAAAAAAGAGTAAGAAATCTTGAACTTTTAATTTAATTCTAAATCACTGAATTATAATTAAAATATTTTCTTTCAAGTTTATCCTCCAAAAAAAGATATATTTCTAAATTTATCCTAATTTGATACGGTGTAAAATTCTTTCTTTTAACGTATTTCTTATTTTAAAAGGTTTTTAGAAAGAAAGGAAAAAAAAAAACCCTAATCACTTCTCATATTGAAATCTTCTTAGGATTAAACAATTGAATTTCTCTCCTACCAAATCCCGGTAAGAACTTTTTAATTTTTTAATTTTTATTTTTATCTACGTGTAGTGATGAATAAACTAGTCTATCATATTATGATGTTTGTTATCGTTATTTTATTATGATATTATAATCATGCTGTTATGATATATTGTTTTCTTCAGTAATCCAATTATTTTTCTTCCAAATCTTTATATATATATCAATATTTTTGTCACAATGATTTATATATCAATTGTTAATTCTTGGTGTTTCTTTTGTTTCTCTTGTAGCCGTCTATTTCAGGGGTTTTTTGTTTTTAATCTCTCCTTTGGTTTCTAGAATTATATACTTGATATTTGGACAATATGTAAAATTGAACTTGAACTTTTTATTTTTTATTTTTTAACAATAAATTGAACTTGAACTTTGTTTGGAGAATAACATGCAAAATTATATTCCTAGATGAATTTTTTGTTTTGTTAGATTAAATTTTGTTTGTGGAAGAACATGCAAAATCTTATAAAGAGTGTTACATGTTAAATTACTTCTTTTAATTAGTATGGGTATAGATGTAAAATTACTTCTTTTCAGACAATTTTAATTTTAAAAAACAAATATGTTGACAGTGCATTCAGACGTGAGAAAAAAAAAAAGACAAACATGTAATTCAGATTCAAGTTTCAGTCACTATTCAGTCTTCAGTAAAATTCAAGACTATTCAGTCTTCAGACAAAAAAAACAAATGACCCCTAAGTCTTATAGTGGAAAAAACAAGCGGCTCCTAACACTCACTCCTCATATCTTCTCATTATTTAATAGTGTTGACAAGTCACATGCTAATATCAGTTGGATATGAATTTGGATAAATATTTCAAACAATCTAGTATTACTCCTTATATTTCAAAGTTAATCCCTCACTTGATATTACAAAATAAGTAATATTAGATAACTCGAAAAATTAGTTTAAAATCATATAAATGATAAGATGAATGACACCATAAGAACAAAAATTGTCATATTATTTACATTGATTGTGGTGTTAATTTTTTGATGAATTGTGCCAACATGAGCGTAGCTCAGTTGGTAGATGGATGAGCTTGAAGTTTGGGGCAAATGACTTCCAGGTCAGCAATTTGAATCCTACAAATGGCGAAAACTTTCATAAAAATACTTGATCCCGAATTAATAGATATTGTCAAAAAAAAAAAAAAAAAAAAAAATTTGATGAATTGTGTAACGTTAGGATCACGTAATTTGTTGATCTTTCGTCCAAAAGTCCCCATCGTTTTTTTCATTTGGATATTGGTGTTAATTGCATCACGTAATGGTTATCAAGGAATCTATCTATTTTGTGGTCCAAAATCATATAAACGATATAATGAATGACACGATAAGAAAAAAAAAAAAATGTCACGTTATTTATATTGATTATGGTGTTAATTTTTTGAATTGTGTAACATCAGTATCACGTAATTTGTTGATCTTTAGTCCAAAAGTCCCCATCATTTTTTTTTCCATTTGGATATTGGTGTAATTGGATCACAAATCTATTTTATGATATAAGAGTGGCCCGAGTAGGTGTGATTACTTGGTTACAAAAATTATTTGTCAAACTTGAGTGTTGGACCAAGCTATACCCTCTAAATATACATACAAACTCAATTTGATCTGGTTCTATGCTAATCTGAGTTGTGCTGAGTTTTGAAATATATGTCACGACACGTCATTATTATTAAACAAGGACAAAGAGCTTCTCGATCTTAATTTCAATCATTATCTTAGCAATAAATTAAGGAAGATTCCATCATTAGAAACATTGTATGTAATTAATAGAAACTAATTCTATCATTATAAACAAAAAAATATATAATACTGATATATTGGATTGTGGGTTGAATTAGCATGTAAACCTTTCTTCTTATATTTATATTTATATATATTTATCTATTCAATATGAGATTTGTTCTCTTTCCATCACACTAGTGACTCCAACTGAAAATGTTCCGAGTATATCCAAAATATACTGTTAATGCTCTTTAATTTGTTTAATTTGCATAGAAAACCGGCCAGTGATTTCTCATTCCATGGTCTTGAGTAATAATTAATCTAAGATAATTAAATACTATAGCAAGCCAAATGAGAATATATATGGAAGACGACCAATTCCATGATTCATAATATATTATGTGTTGATGAAAGCATATATGAAGATTTTTTTTATTATTATTTAATTGACAAATGTCCATAGTTGTTTAGGAATGACTCATTTTGCACAAATTATTAACAGATAATCATTCAATTAAGACTTAGCTAATTTCAATATCTTCTTCGAGTAGAAGAAAAACAAAGACTAGTTCAATGAATTCCCATCTATAAATAGACTTGTTTTGCCTTGCAACATTTCTCACCCCTCACCAAGGCAACCATACTTGGATAGTACACAGCTTAATCACAATGAAAGGTGCTAAGTTTCTTGTAGCTTTTGTTGTCTTGGCTTTGGCTTCCTCATTTGCCTCTGCCTCTGACCCAAGTCCTCTTCAGGACTTCTGTGTAGCCCTTGATGATCACTACAGGAATGGTGGTATGTGCTCTTACTAGTATATTATTTATATATGTATCCTTTTAAGCTTCTTCATGTCTAAGCTTTACTTTTTAATATAATTAACCTGACCAGGCCAGTCTATATATATTTACATATATCAGGATCAATCTGACTCTAATTTACTTGCTTATTTTACGCCTCTACTTTACTTTTCACCCTAGCTTGTTCTGCACGGTTTTCTTAATGACACGTCACTTGTACAAATTTTATCAAATGCACATGTTTGGTATCTCATGAACAATGTATAAATTTGCTTTTCACTGAACTTTTATATACATATAAGTTAATTAACAGATCAGCTCTCTCGTTACCGTAAAGAGCTCACTAAAAGAGAAAATAACACACCGTTAGTTAAAATAAAAATAAAGTTGTTATATTTACTCTAAAAAAGAAATAATACATTCTGTGACTAATATTTACTTCTTCCATGCAGTGTTTGTGAATGGGAAGTTTTGCAAGGACCCAAAGCTTGTCACACCAGACAACTTCTTTTTTCCAGGGCTCAATCACAATCCTAAAAACACATCGAATCCGGTTGGCTCCACCGTGAAGAATGTAAATGTAGGCCAAATTCCAGGACTCAATACTCTCGGTGTATCCTTAGCCCGCATTGACTACGCGCCATATGGCCAAAACCCACCCCACATCCACCCTCGAGCCAGCGAGATCCTATTTGTCCAGGAAGGCACTCTCTATGTTGGTTTTGTGACATCCATCCCTGACAACAGAGTCTTCACCAAAGTCCTAAACAAGGGAGATGTGTTTGTGTTCCCAATTGGGCTCATTCACTTCCAATTCAATATTGGAAAAACCAATGCAGTTGCCTTTGCTAGTCTGAGCAGCCAGAACCCTGGTGTCATCACCATCGCTAATGCCGTTTTTGGGTCTAGTCCACCCATCAATCCTGATGTTCTGGCTAGTGCATTCCAGTTGGATAAGAATGTGGTGAAATCTCTTCAGGCCAAGTTCTGGTGGGACAACAATTAGCTAGAGAAATAATTTTAATATGTGAAATGTTGAAGTGAAGTTAATTTGCAGCTTTATTGTTTGAATAATATTGTTTGACATGTTCTACTTCTGATTAAATTATTATGTAATAAATGGATGGTTGCTTTGTGTAACCTCTATCAATCTATTGATCTCTCGCTGTTATGTGATTATGGATAAGTTTGTTGGCTGATTACTTGTCTCCTCTCTTTTGATCTCTTTGTCACATAATTTCTTGCTTGTTCCAAAAATCCAAATAAGTTTCAAGATGAGTCAAGCTCGTTGACCTGGATGCAGAAAGATTATGACCACGCAAATTTGGAATTTTTTTTATGTCAATCTCGTTCAATCTTTAGTTCCACTTTTAATTTTTTAAAGTTGAACCAAAGCTAAAATTTTAGATTTAGTTATTTTTTTTTTTTAATATTAATTAAACAGACATGCCATCATTTTAATAATATTAATTCAAAGCATTTCAGTAATCGGAAGTTTTGGTGAGATCTTTTGTACTCATGTAAGAGATTTCGGGTTTAAACCTAATTTTCCATGAGATAGTTTACAGTTATGTAGAAGATTTAGAGCTTGTTTGGTTGGACTTTTGAAAAACCTCTATTGGTAAAAGATCTACTTGCAGTACGTAGATCTATTAGAAATACAGTTTTTGCAAAAAAAAAATATAATTGTTTGGTTGGTAGACTTATTTTTTAAACAGGTCTATTTGGAGAAGCACCTCCCCATGAGCTTTTGCCTAGTAGAGGTTTAAACTCTACTAGCCTTTACTCAATTTAAAATAGACAATCTCAAAAGCCCAACCAAACAACTCTTAAAAACTCAAATAGACGTTGGTAGACCTTTTTAGGCAGTAGAAAACTCAACCAAACAAGCACTTAATGGTTAAGTTCGCATTTATACAAATTAGACACCCACCAAAATTGTTTGATGGGCAGCCGTTTCTTTATATACTTTTGTTTTTAGTGGAGTTCAAATTTAGAGCATCTCTAATACAAAAGTGACTTATATATTAATAATTGTTGACATGACAACAATGTCAAGACTTGCTTCCAATATGGTATAAAAATAGACTTGATAGACAATCAATTCAAAATTTGGTCTCCAATACTTCTGTCTAAAACACAATTTTTTTAATGACATGTCCATTTTTTTTCTTGTTTTATTTTTTATTTTATTTCCTTACCAAAAATATATGAAAAATTAATGTCAGTTTTAAATGTTTGCTGAGTCAACCTAAAAAATAGTTGTGCAATAGACCACCTGAAAGTAGATGGTCATGTTGACAATGTCTATTTTTTTTTTTTTTTTTTTTTTTTTTTTTTTTGCCACGACAACTTGAGGTTGAATATGCACGGTTGCATTGGAGACACAATTATTAATAGAACGTATATTTATCCTATGTGGCATCTTTTTTTTTTTTTTTTTTACAAGCCACGCTTACATTGAAGATGCTTTTAGTTTTGCAACCTAACTTCACGGTGATGGACCGAACCTAAATTTTGACGAATTCAATCCTTTTAGTTTGAAACCAAAATTGCTAAAATCACCGAAATCATTTTTTTTTAATATATATTTGTTAATAAAAATTATTGATCTTGTCATTTTCTTTTTCTTATAGCTTGATCAAACTTGTGTGTTTAGCCCAGTTATAACTCAGTTTTGCTACTGCATGCTGATTGAGTCACTGATCGAACCTAAATTTTGTCGTATCACCGATCATTTCGGTTTGAAACCGAAACCACTGAAAGCATAGAAATTGGATTCTAGCTATTTGTAATAATTGTTATAAATTATTGACTTTGTCAATTTTGTTGCTTATAACTTATGTATATAATCAAATTAAAACTTAGTTTCGCAACCGAACCAATGGTTGACCTATCGAACCAAAGTTTAGGTGAATTCGATTATTTCGGTTTGCAACCGAAACCGTCGAAACCATCAAAATATGGTTATATTTATAATGCTTGTCAGGAATTATTGATTGTCACTTTTTTTTACTTTTAACTTGATAAAAAAAAAAAATCGTAATCAAGTTAAAATTCAGTTTCGCAACTTAACCACATGGTAACGGACTGAACTCAGGTTTTGATGAATTCAATCATTTCGGTGTCGAAACAATTTAAATAGGCTTTTATTTGTAATATTTGTTAGGAATTATTATTAAATTTTTTTTTTTTCATTTTTATTGTTTATACCCTGATTAAACTTGTGTGTTTTTAGTCGAATTAAAACACAGTTTCACACTCTAACCAAAGGCTAACAACCAAACCAAAATTTCAATGAATTTGATCATTTCAGTTTGAAACCAAAATAGCTGAAACCTTCAAAATTGGGTTCTATTTATAATAATGAGGAAATAGGGGTATATAGCACTTTTTCAAAATGGATTTATGTAACTACAACCACTTTAATAACTCATGGTTATTAGCACCAAAGTAGGTGATGAAACCAAAATGCCCCCACTTGCAAATTTTTCTATCTTTCCTCCCATTCTCTCTCTCTCTCTCTCTCTCTCTCTCTCTCTCTCTCCTCTTTCGTTTTCTAAAGAATGAACTCGACGAACACTTGCGATTTGGTTGATGATTCGACGAACTCACTCAATTTTTTTTTTTGTTGATTTTGAGTTTTTATTGTGATTTTGTTGTCGATTTTGATGTGAATTGTGAGTTTGTTGAATCTGAATGGGGTTGTTTGAATCTTGAATTGGTGGGTTTGGGTTTGGGTTTGTCAAATCGGAGAAGATGAACAGTAGCCGAAGTTGGGATTTTTTACGTTTATTCAAGACTTAATTGTTCCATTTCGAGACTTATTTATGAATACTTGGGACTTGTTACGCTTATTTGAGACTTAATTTATGAATATTCGAGACTTAATTCATGAAGACGTACTTGCTCCATTTTCGAGACTTATTTTATGAATACCCGAAACTTATTCATGAGTTTTTGAGACTTATTAATACGTTTCAAGACTTAATTCATGTTTTTTCGAAACTTTTTCTGTTCGACCTCCATCAATGGTGAAAGTGACGCGCCGACGACAACGCCGATTGACTCCGAAGATAGTTGGATTTGGAAGATCGAACGATGCCTAGTTTGTTGGCGCCATCAGTTTTGTTAGATTCACGACGGATCTTCATAGATCGGACGATGAAGATTCGATGACGGTTTGGGTTTGGCTTCGTTTCTCTCTCTACACAGCTCAAAAATGTAAACGAATACTTTGGTTACAACGATTGGCACTCGACGAACGTTTTCCTAGTGGTTTTACCGGTCAACTCGCAGGTCAGCGGTGGCACCTCCATTGAAGCTCCATCAATGGAGGTTTTTGAAAAAAGAAGAAGAAAGAAAGTGAAGGACTCATAAGAGAAAAGAAAAGAAGATGGGAAGGACTCATAAGAGAAAAGAAAAGAAGATGGGGGGTATTTTTGTCCAAATTCCATTTTTGGTGCTATTAAAACAAGACTTATTAATGTGGTGCTATTTGCACAAGCCCTCCCCCAAAAAGTGCTATTTAATTTTTGAACCCTCATTATAATAATTGTAAGATTTTTATGGTCACTCTGAAATTTTAAAATGCTATTCAATTCAAGTGACTAAACAATTATGGGTTCGGCTACTATGCAGTGAAAAAAAAAAATCATTGCATGATGCAGTGATTTTTTTGGAAACTTGAGCCATCGGATGAACCATAATTCATATCTGATGGTTGAGATTAAACAAGGAGCAAATAAACAATTTATCAATTAAAAAGAAAAAGAAACTGAAAACCGATTACAACCAATTTCACTGAAACAAAAACAAGGGTCGCTGCCCTCGTCTCTCTCCATCACTCAAAAATCAAAATCCCTAATCATCTGCTCCTCTGCCATATCCACCGCCTTGCACATCGACCCCAGCCTCCCACCACGTCGAGTAGATCGGCGGCTACTCTGCCAAGTCGATTTCAACACCGCCGAGTTTCACTAAAACAAAAACAAGGGTTGCTGCCCTCGTCTCTCTCCACCACTCCAAAATCCAAATCCCTAATCATCTGCTTCTCTGCCATATCCACTGCCTTGCACATCGACCTAGCCTCCCACTGCGTCGAGTAGATCGACGGCTGCTCCGCCAAGTCGATTTCAACACCATTGAGTAGTGGCCGGTAAGAATCAAACAAAGTCGAACCCCACTTTCCGTCCTCTCTGTCTAGCACTCCAAATCCCTAATCCTTTGCTTCTCTGCCACATCCACTGCCTCCTCCAAGGTCCAGCCTCCCACCACGTCGAGGAGATCGACGCCTGGCTTGCCAAGTGCGAGGTCAACATCGCCAAAAATTATAAAAAAGATTTCAGATCTTCGATTGAAAAACATCTACAATCAAAATCGGAATCGAAACGTAAAAGAAGAACTTTAACAAATAGAGAGAGGAGATGTTGCCTACATCAATGTCGAAAGGGCGTTTTTCGTCCTCAAATTCGCGAGCAAACCCTATTTTCCCTCATTACCTCTGTCGAATCATTAAGGTTCCCTCTAAACTTCTCTTTCTTGACGGATCTGAATCTTGTTTCGTTACACAACTATTTCATGATTTGGATCAATTTTACATTTCAATTTTGGAATTTAATTATTTGCTGTGATTATCATGAATCGTGTATGTTAATTTCTTCATTTTCGGAGAAATGTTCATGCTATGAAGATTCGATTGTCTTCCTATTTGATCGGTTGAGGTGACGAGTGAACAAATTTGTATCAGCAATCAATATTGTGATCTATGAGGCTTGACTTTGAAAATTTTCTGATATTTTAGAGCTTCATACTAATTCATAGTTCAATGTTTGATTTGGCGTATTACAGTTTTTTTTTTAATTTAAATTTTGCATGATGCAATCGAACTATATACATTTTTAAAAAAATTTCTTTGATTCTATTTTCGTAAATTATTTCTTTGGCAAAGACGAAGATTACCTGTTCGGACATGTAGTATTTAATGAGAATAAGAAGAAATTTTTTGCATATTTAAAAGTTTGTATATTGTAATTATTTTCCTTCTATTGTGTTGGTTCTTTGTAGTGGCAACAAATGGATATTGAAAATACTTTCTGGCAAATGCTTCACCTATGTACTTCTCCAAAAGTTGTGTAAGTATTGACACATTTACTGTTATTTTTTTTGTCATCACAAAGGTATACACATGTTGTAGTCACCATATTTATAGATCCGTGGAAAGTTGAAGTATACAAAATAACTTCTTGAGTGTAAAAGTTAGAAGTAGAGTAGCCAGTATGAATCAAATTTGCAGCTTGCTGCTGAAGGATTGACTTAATAGAGGCAACCCTGGATTGCCATAGATTGCAGGCTAAGTTATAACTTAACTTGTATACTTTCCAGCATTGTTGAAATGAGACAATTTTGCTAGTAATGTGTTCTATTCAAGATTTCAAGTCAGTTTATACAACTTTTTCTTTGAAAAAAATTCTGAAGAATTATTCCATATTAAAATTACTACTGCAATGTAGGGTATGAGCCAACCTGATTGTGTTGAAGAGATCCTTGTATAAGCAACTTTATTGTTTGTTTTGACTAGGTTTCTGTTAAATTTTGCTTGTTAATTTTTTTGTCTGCTCCCTTCTTGAATTGGGAAAAAAAAGTTATTTTGCTTAGATACGAGTCAAAATCTGGAATAACTGTGCTTAAAAGATTGTTTTTTAGTTTGATAGCTGACAATGTTTTAATTATTGTAGTTATGATTTACGTGGAATTGCATGATGGATGCAGCTATCAGCACACCAAGTATCACAAACGTAAGTTCATTTCCTATTCAAGAAGGGTCCGGCTACTATGCAGTGAAAAAAAATCTCTGCACATACAGTGATAAATAGTAAAGAATGTTGTCTGTTGGATCTATTTTTAAATGGATCCAACAGTTTGTATTAATTGTGAGATAAAAAATCTAATTAAAAAAAGGAAAAATTGAAAAAAACCTATTATCCCATTCAACCGGTCACTCTCTATACAAAATATGTTCTTCTATTTCGTCTCTATTTGACCTCCATTTCTGATCAGATTTCTCATCTTCCACATCTCTCTCTTGACTTCCATTTATGCTTAGATTTTTCATTCCACTTTAACTTCTATTTCTGTGATTTTCATCACTAACAATCACCACTTTTCATCTCACATTGCTTCTGCTATTTGCTACTGATTTTGGTTTCGGTTTTGGTTTCCAAAGATACGTTTTTGGGTCTGGTAGGGAAGAGGGTGTTGGAGTGCGGGGAGTGGACAAGGTCGATTATAAGGCGACGGCAAGGGCGGCAGCTTTGTAAGGAAACAGTGAGGTGAATATTTCAATTTGGTGGAGAGATTTGAGAAAATGGAAGAGGATTTTAAGAGTTATCTTTCCATAATAAGGATTTTTGACAAGAAAATAGCACATTTATCAACTATTGTATTCCGTTGTTTTATTTTATTTTAATTCATTTATGTAATTTCTTCCTCAGGTCTTGGCTCCGCAGAATGGTGGTTCATTTGGGTGTCTCCAGCTGACTTATTGTCCACACGCTCTGAAGCTATCTATATAAGTGGTCCTTAGCAAATGGTAACACATATTTCTCTCTACTTTTGTTGTTTTTGTTTGTTTGGTTGTTGAGAAAATGAAGGAAAATGAAATAGGTGGATGAGTTTTGGTATTTTGAGATGTTTTGCTATCTGGGTTTATGTGAAAGGATTGATGGAGCTGTTTAAATTTTGCTTTTGTGATTTGGGTTTGAAAGAAGCTTCTTATTTATATCTCTAACACTCTCCTGGGTTTTCTTGGGAACCATACAAGGTGTTCTCTTCTCTTCCAAATAATAAAAAATCAAAGTTAGATATAAAGCTTGCATAATGCTTTCTTGATTAGAGATGATGTGGTTCTTCTATTTTCCTTGTGCATTTTCTTGAAAACTGATTTTAAATCCTGCATGTTCTGCTTGATTTTGGTTCATCATGATAGAGAGTTGCATGATTTTGGTTAAAAATTGGGAAAGTTTTAGATTTTTATTTCTCCTTAGAAAATAAAATTAAGTATTTGGGGACTCGAACCTAAAGAGAGTTGGATGAAAATTACTCTTCTTCTTCTAGTAATAATTAAATTAGAGACCTGTTAGTTTTGAATGCTTGTGCTACAAGCCTACAAGTGACTTGGAACTGACAAAGAGTGTCAATTTGATGAAAATGACTCTATAAACTAAAACAATTGATGTTGAAGTTTCCTTATATAGCTAATGTTGAGAATAGTAGCCATGTTGGTGACTTGAGCCTAGGACATTGTGAGGCTAAATAAGCGCACTTACCATCAAGTCATATTGGTAATAATCTTATTCTAAGGTGTGGAAGATTCAATAGTTGACAAACATATGTGTAAGGTTCCCATTTGTTGATTGGCTCATTTCGTGGACAAACCACATGTTGGAGTTCTTTGTAAGGGTAGCTTAGAAGTTGGTATTATTGTTCAAAGCCCTTTTGAAGACCTCGTCTTGATAAGCACCGAAGGTAAATTTCTTTGTGCTTACTTGTCTTGAAGAGATAGTTGCACACACTCACTTAGCATTCTTGCATTGGTGTGCATACTCTTCACATGTCACATTTCACACTTGCACCTTGTTGTTGTATTTTGTTGTGTGCTTTTGTGCTTAGTAATTCGTTTCCCGATAGTATTCGAAAATGTCCGCACATGCACTAGAATGTGTTTGGTTTTACGCGAAGACCGCTTACCAAGAATGCCCTTGGCTTCTCCTTGGTTTTCACCTATATTGGTGATCGGCGGTTATGATCGGTTGTCTGGCCGCCGAATGAAACCGTCGTTTGCTTCCAGAAGTGTCTGGAGCAATTCTACAGTTACGATCGGCGGCCACTGACCGCCGTTCGAAACCGCCGTTCATACCTGATTGATTTTAATTCTCGGGTTTGATTCTGTGGTTGGTTCGGCGATTTCGAAACCGCCGTTTCTCCCCTGCCTTTCACGGGAGCCATTCAGCGGTTGAAATCTACGGCCTGGCCGTAGATTGAAATCGCCGATCGGTGCGTTTCTTTGCAACTTACTCAAAATGACCTTACTTTGATTTGGCCCCCTATATATATGCCATTTTGTCTTTAGGTTAATTAAGAGAGTTCATATTCAGATTTGATACTTATGATATTTTTCAAAGAGAAGAAAAATTCTAAGAACTCATTTTTAATTACTCAAACACTTTTTCATGATCATCAATCATCATCTAGCATCATCTTTGATCATCTAGATGTTATCTTGCATGGATTCTTCATCATACTTTGCTTGGTAAGCTTTTCACTAATATCTTACATATTTTGTGTTTTTCTTAACAAGCAATCTCAATTTATTACTTGTATGATTTTCATATATCTTTTGATACAAGATTGAGATTAGTGTGATGTATGTTTGAGAAGTTGTATTGTGATAGCTAATTAGGTTTTGTGCTTAATCTTGATTAGCTAAACTAATTGACATGTCATTTAGTTTTAATATCTAGGATTGTTCTAATTGCATATTAATCATCTTAGATAAGCATATAGGGTTTCCCTTGCTCTATGTTGCATTTGGATATTCATATATTCACTTAGGGTGTTATTCTCTTCATTGAGAAAGTAAGTCTTGTGTGTAGCTTCCGGGATTAGGTTGCTTAGATCGCAAGCAAATTGGATTAGGTTCACTTATACCGGGATTAGGTAGGTGTGTGATTACTTCTGGGATTAGGTTGTAATCATTTTACACATTTAGTGGATTCGAGGTTCAAGTGTGGCTTACTTACTAGCCCGTGGTTTTTCCCGTGTGGGTTTCCACGTAAAAATCAAGTGTTATTTAATTTCTGTATTTTATACTTGATTTATTGCTTTATCTAGTTAGGGGTAATATCATAATATTGACTTAACACGAAAAATTGGGTAATAAGTTTAAAATCTATTCATCACCCCCCCCCCCCCCCCCCCCCCCCCCCCCCCCCCCCCCTCTAGATAGTTTTATACACACCATGCTATAATTTGTTTCAATATGTTCTAGGAGTTGCAGGAAGTAAAAATGGTTCATTTGTCAATTAATGCTAAATGAATCATGATTTAGTGAAAACTGGAAATATCATGTGTACCTTATCCAAAAGCTTCTGCAAAAATAATTTAAAAGGTGCCTTAGCATTTTTGACTTAGTATATAAGTATATTTGCTATATACTTTATGAAAAGATTTGGATTCAAGCTCAGCTTGGTTCCTTAGAGTGGTACTTGAAACCATATAAGCTTAATTTCTGAAATTGTGTATTAGCATGGTTCCTAGCTAGCGACTCCCCGTTTAACCGTAAAGGTTTTAGTATTGTTATGCATGGTAATCTCTCTCGCCTTCTTGCTCTCCTGTGCTCACAATTGTTTCTACCTATCTCTCATCTTATTTGTTAACTGGGAACATTTTTATTTTGTTAGATGATCTCTGTGCTTCGCTTGCTTGCTCAATACAGAGGAAAGGTCAAACAATGACAAAGAGGAAGATGTGGAAACACCACTTTTAAGTGAAAGCTAATTGCATTGTCCTATCCAACAAGTTTGTATATTACTATTTTTTTTCTTCTTTTGATATTCCACATGCGGTGGAGGTGACTCAAATCCGGGACATTGCTGCAACGAATGATCCCTTATGAGGTGGAAGTTGTAAATGCTAACAAGGCTTTCCCTTCAATCTTGAGCAAGGTTGATTATATATGAGTGTAAATATTGTTTTTGGTATTCAGCCACCGAGTCTGAGTACACATGAATATATGATTACATACCGCTCTCGATTGTAAGTTGCACCTCTGACACCCCTGACGCTTATTGAGTCAATATTATGGTTAGAAGTCGATGATTTGATATATAGATGTCAGTATGTATCTTTTGCTCATGTTTTTACTGGTTGGGATTTTATTTGTGAATTTTAGAAATGATTCCTCTTATCCTCTGAAATTTCAAATTATTGTACTAAAGTATGAGACTCGGAACATTATATACATTATTATTATGGTAGTTGTTTCTATCTCAAAGCTTATTTTCATATCTTGCTTTTTTGCAAGGTTTGAATGTCTAAGTACAGCATCTTGCTGCATGACACATTGGTGATGTCCCGTGATGCTGTGAACAAGATTGTCGAGCAAAATTTGATTGTATTATATTTTATTTCTCTAATATGTATATAAGCTTTTATATTTATTTTATGTATCGAGATTATGATAGAAATGATATTGGACTAATTGAGCTTCAACATTTATTATTTACGATAGAAAGAGCTCCCTATTTTTTTTTTTAAAGGAGCTCCTTAAATTATTAAAAGCTTTCTTTACATCTGTTTGTTCTTCCTCGCCATAAATTACTCGCAACATAATAAATATTTTTATAAGTTGTAGCTAGAATATAAAATCAAGTTAAATTTATAATACAAGTATATAAAGAAATATTGTATTTGACTTCCATAAATATTTAAACTCTTTAGAAATTATTATTTCAACCATGAAATAATAATCAAAAGCCTTAAAAATGTTTACTAAAGCAATAATAGTGGTTACAAGTTAAATTCTGTCAATGTTAGAATTAAAATAAAAATAAAATTGGGATGTACATGCAATTTTTGAAGGGTGTAATATTGCCACTCTTGATGATATTTTGAAGAAGGCGCACCCAACATATTACCAAAAATGTTCTTTAATTTTTTTTGTTTAATACCATAAAATAATAAATTACAAAATAATTTAAATGCAAAATAAATATAACATCACTTTTTACTTTAACTTATCGTTAAGTAAATTAAGTTATTTTAGCTATTCAATTTTTGTGACCTTTTTTCTAAAAATATTACAACACTAAACTGAGTTTTGTAACACTAAACCATACTAGTTTTATGTGTATGAAACTTTTGTAAAACAATATATACTAGTTTCACGTTTATGAAACCAGTGTATTTATAAAACCATACCGGTTTCATGTGTATGAAACTAGGGGGTAAAAAATTAAATAGCACTTTTTTGGGGTGGTCTGGTGCAAATAGCACCACATTAATAAGTGTTGTTTAAATAGCACTAAAAATGGTATTGAGACCAAAATGCCCACACTTTTACTTTTGTCCACTTTTAATTTTCATTTTCAATTCCCTCACTTTATCCAAATAGTGAGTCTCCTTTCTTCCACCATCACCGTCCAGTCTCTTTTCTTCCACCATCACCGTCCAATCTTCCATTTCAGAATTCGTTCTTTCTTCCACCATCACCGTCCAGTCTCCTTTCTTCCACCATCACCATCCAAGACTTCGACGGCAGCCACAAGACTCCGTTGACATGTCGACGAGAGTTCTTGGGTTTCAATTGAAGGTATTTTAGTTAGGGTTTTGTTTTCAACTTTGATTTTGTTGATTTTCCGAAACGTTTTTCGTTTGGTTGATTTCGATTTAGTTTTGATGATGTTTTGTTGTTTGCGTCTGAATGTTCATTCATATTTAGTTTGAATATGAATTTTGATTTAGTTTTTTGTTATTTTGCTTTGAATTTGTGTTGTTGTTTGGTGGATTTCCATTTTTGTTACTTTGCTTTGAATTTGTTTTGTTGTTTGGTAGATTTCAATTCGTTTTATATAAATAATAAAAAAAAGAATCTGAATGGTGGTGTTAGTGGGTTAGGGTTTTTCGATTTGGAGAAGATGATGAACAATATTATTCACAATTAGGGATTTTTCTGGAAATATCAACCTTTTTTCGAGACTTAATTATGTTTTTCGAGACTTATTATATAGTTTGTGAGACTTATATAGTTTGTGCAATTGAAGTTCAATGTTGATGGGGCTAGTAGTTTCGTGGAGGGGCGTGCATGTATAGGTGGGGTTCTCTGCAATTCCAAAGGAGATGTCATGTGTTCTTTCTCTGCTTTCTGTGGAAATTTAGATGCCATCTCAGCTGAAATCTAGGCAATACATAAAGCATGCAGCTTATGCTTGTATAATCCTGCTTTTATTGGATTATCGAACTCCTATGCGGATAGTCTTGCTAAAAAGGGTTTGACTTTGGATGGTGAATTGGTTGAGAGTGGTTTGAGTTCAGGGTTTAGTGTGGGTTGGGTGGCCTCTGTTTTCTTCTGCTACTGCTGTGGTGGTTTTTGGTCTGCTGGTTCTGTTTGTTGTTTGCTTGGCTTTGCTTTGCTTTGTTTGTGGGGTGTGGCTTGTCTGCCTTTGTTTTGTTGGTTGCCTAATTGGCTTGTGCTATTCTTGTTTTTCTGTTTTTTTTCAATTAAGCAGGCAATTTCAAAACAAAAAAAAAAATAGTTTGCGAGACTTGTATATGTTTTTTCTAGACTTAAATATGCCTTTCGAGACTTATATATGTATTTTCGAGACTTGAATATACCTTTTCGAGACTTATATATGTATTTTCGAGACTTAGATATGCCTTTTCGAGACTTATTTAACATGTATTCGAGAAATAAATTATGTTTATTCAAGACTTATTATCATCTTAATGGTCGTCGACATTTTATTTAACATCTTATTTACATCTTATTTAACATCTTATTTAACATGCAACTGCAAGGTCGTCGAAAGCACTGGCGACAACTGCGAGGACTTCGACGGCAGCCGCAAGGCTCCGACGACACGTCGAACATATTTCTCGCAAGATTTAAGGTATTTTCGTTTGGGTTTTGTTTTCAAATATGATATTCTTGATTGTCTGAAATTTTTTTCGTTTTGGTTGGTTTTGATTTAGTTTTTTGTGAATTTGATGTTAGTGGTGATGTTATACGAGTGAATCTATATTTATTTTGTTTTTTTGTTGTGTGGTTGATTTGAATTCGTTTGAATCTATTTTTTTTTTTTTTTAAAAAAAAATTGCTTTTCGATTTTATTTTTGTGAATTTGTTGTCAATTTGATCTGAATGGTGAGTTTGCTTTTTTGTTTGAATTTGAATGGGATTTGTTTGAATGTGAATGGGGTTTGTTTGAATCTGGAACATTGGTGGTGTTGGTTGGTTTGTGTTTGTCGAATAGGAGAAGATGAACAGTGGTGGTGTTGGTGAGTTTGTGTTTGTTGTCGAATAGAAGTTTAATCATTTCGAGACTTTTTCAGGATATTCGAGACTTTCTTACACTTTATCTAGACTTATTCATTTGTATTCGAGACTTATTTAATTATTGTTGAGACTTATTGGTGAATAATCGAGACTTACTAAAGGTGTGTTCATGTTTTCCCGAAATAATATTTCCATTGGAGACTAACTGTAGTTATATGATTGTATGTTTTGATTGGAACTTTATGCAGATGGTGAATCTTAAGAGGAAATTGAAAACTCCTGAGTCGGCTTGGTGTGATGAAAAATAAATTTGAATGAACTGATGACCAAATGGAACAGATGCGACTTAGAATGGCAGTTGAAGTTTTTTGAAGTCCACTGGTGTTTCAGAGCAGTGAATATTATTGTGTAATGTATTGAATGTTTTTGAATCTGGCATTGAGTACATGTAGGTTTCTGAATGGAATTGAGTATGTTTATTTTTGTTTGTGAATATACTGTGTTCGATTTTCAAAAAATATGGCTTAGTAATTATCTTTAGAAATCTTTCAATGAGAACGAATTATATATGCCAATTAGGGATTTTTCCAGAAATATCAGCCTTTTTCGAGACTTAATTATGTTTTTTGAGACTTATATATGTATTTTCGAGATTTATATATGCCTTTTCGAGACTTATTTAACATATATTCGAGAAATAAATCATGTTTATTCGAGACTTATTAACATCTTACTAGTATATATTTTCCAGAAACAATTGTTTTATTGGAGACTTACCGTGATGTGTAGTTATGATTGTATGTTTGGAATTGACATGGACTATACGTTGGATGTGCTTATAATGAATAATGAATTATGTTGTGTTTCCCATAAGTCTGATCCAGGGATAACCCATGGTGCTCATGTTGCCAAACAAAAATGACTAATCCAAAGATAACCCACGTTGTTGTATTGTTAGAACTATAAATGTTACGCTCTCCTTCCCTGTTCAGATCATGTTTGACAATAGCCTTTACAACCCCCAACAATTCTTCGTAAGTCAAATTCTTTCAGACATAATTAGGTCTCGATAAAAATATAAATAAGTCTCGAAAATGATATAAATAAGTCTCGAATATGATTTAAATAGGTCCCGATAATGACATAAATAGGTCTCAAAATTTATATAAATAGGTTTCGATAATGTTATAAATAGGTCTCCAAATTGATATAAATAAGTCTCGATAATATATAAACAAGTCTCGATAATATATAAATAAGTATCCAACATTATATAAGTCTCGATTATAGAATAAATAATTCTCGAAATTGATATAAATATGTCTCGAAAATAATAACATTAAGTCTCGAAAAACACAAACTATTCCAGCAAGAGTGTTGCGGTGGAGAACATCCCTAGTGTTATTCATTTTGTTCCCCGGGTTGTTGTTGTGGTAAGACTTCCCTGAGCTGAACTTCCGAGGGAACCACTTTTTATACTCTCCTTCTTGTAACTAGTAGTAGCTTTAGACCCCAATAATTCCCATAGTTAAGATCTTTGTTAGAAATATTGGAGGTAGAATATTTTGTGGACTGCAAAACAGAAACAAAAGAAGCAAATGAAACTAACAATTCAATCCAATACATTTCCAGCATTAAACAAGCACCATTTCACAATGAGTGCATGATCAATATCATTAATTTGTGTAAGCCGTTAACAAATATGCATGAACTATTCTATCACTTACAAGCAAGTCAATTTAAAGCATGATCAATGTTTCCGGTTTTTCCAAATTGGGTCTGTTTCGTTGGAATCAGTGATTTCATAAGTGAGTTAAGAACATGAAAAAAAAAACTAGAAACAAATGATTCATCTCCACATAGTTTAGATGCTTTAAAACACTAGAAACAGGAATATCAAGTTGGATACTTACCAAGTTGTGCACCATTCAAGACCTTAATAGCCTTTCTTGTCCCTTCTGGTGATTTAAATTTGACAAACCCAAATCCTTTTGATTTACCCTTTACATCCTTCATGATGACAGCATCACATGCAACTCCCAAAATTTAGAAAACATCTCACGAAGGAAATCCTCTGTCACATCTTTGACACAAACTTACAACTAGCATTTGGAATAAAACACATTAAATAGGAAAAGTGAACAGGTTGTGACACAAGCTTCACCTATTTAGAATACAGCACAACTAACAAATAACTAATTAGAAAATTGGCTATTATAAGAATCATATATGAACTCCCGCAAATATCAATTGCCACCAAGAAAGTATACCCCAAATACATATTTTCAACAACAAATTTACAAATAATAAACAGCATAAGTAACAAATAGACCACAAGAAAACGGAGACTCACAA
Source organism: Acer saccharum (assembly GCA_030490815.1). Taxonomy (NCBI): domain Eukaryota; kingdom Viridiplantae; phylum Streptophyta; class Magnoliopsida; order Sapindales; family Sapindaceae; genus Acer; species Acer saccharum. The sequence goes on from CM059870.1 coordinate 12,062,570, forward strand.
CTTCCTCCCGCGAACTAAAGTATCATGAAGAGCAGTACAAGCAACCATGGCTGATTCCTCTGAATCAAACTGAATGAATCCGAAGCCCTTACTCACGGCACCTTCTTCAACCACCTTGCAAGAAAGTACACTCTCGAAAGGGTAGAATAAACCCAGTAAGAAAGTACCATATCTTTACACGCTGAAGCAAATTTACGAGAGGACAATAACAAATCAAACATTGATATCCAAAGTAAAACAAACCAACACATTAATACTCAATGTTTTTTTTCTTTATTTTCCTAGATAAAAACAGAACATTTTAATGTTGTGTTTCCACTGCTGTCAAGCAGAAAAACGATTTTCAAGAGTTTCCCAATTTCTCAATAGCAAGTAAACCGCACTATGCATAATCAGAGAAAACAAAGCAAAAAGTTCACAAATCAAACAAAAGAAACATATCAAACACAAGAAATGCATAAATAATAACACAAAGTTGATAAATAATAGATAATACTCAAATAAATCTGGATCAAGAAACCCATTGAAAAGAGAGAACACAAAAACATGTGAAGCAAACAATCAAAATCGAGAAGCAACTTTTTTCCGAAAATCAAATGTATAAAGAACTCCTCTATTAACCAAAATTTTAAACAGAACTCCTTCATACGATAACATTCAACCAAAACGAAATTAATCAACATAATCAAATTTCAAAACAAAACCCTAACTTTCCAGAAAATACCTTCAACCGCCACTTTTCAGTCGCCGATAACTGTCGTCGTCGTGTCATCGGAGTCTAGATGCCGTCTTCTTCCGTTGCCGTAGTAGTGGTCGCTGTCAAATCCCTCACTCTCATTTCGCTCGGTTATTGTCAACGAAGAATAAAAAAACACAAAAGTAAAAGTTGAAACCAAAAGCCAATTTACAAATTTTTGCCCATTGAACGAAATCGAAAATTGAAGAATGAGCTGTGAAATGGAAGAAAGGAGAGGAAGGACGAGTTTGGTTGAAGTTGACTTTGGAAGATAGGAGAGGAAGAACGAGTTTTGTTGAAGTCGACTATGGAAGAAAGGGGAGGAAGAAAGGAGAGGTCTTCCAGTTCACTATTCAGACATATAGAGGGAAATTGAAAATTGAAAATGAAAATGAAAATGAAAAGCTGATAAAAGTAAAAGTGGGGGCATTTTAGTCTCAATACACTTTTTGGTGCTAATGAAACATGACTTATTAATGTTGTGACAATTGCACAAGTCCAACTTTAAAAAGTGCTGTTTTGCCCCATTCCCTCTAACGGTTTATATATATATATATATATGATATCAATATATTCAAATATTATGAGTTGAGTCATGAGTGGTTTCAATATCTATTCATTTATTTCAATTTAATCCAAAAACAAAAATCTATTATCAATTCCTTTAGTCTTTTATACTATCTGATCCAGAGAAAATAAGTTGTTAGATGTAAAGTTACAAATTTAAATCAAAATTTTAATATTGAGGCAAAATATCTCTTATAGCTAGAGAATACAAATGCAAGTATTAAATGCACATACAAAGAATTACCACATTTAACAATTTTAATATTTTACGCCCTCTTTAATTTAATTTTTTTTTTTTGAAATAAAATTTAATTGAATTTAAGCAATTAATATGTTTTCCATCTTCCTAATATTCTTTATTAAAATCTTCTTTTTCTTCTTCTTCTTTCTAAAACATTTTACAACCTCTTAATCCAATTAATTCAATGAAATTGAAAGAAATTAAAACTATGAAGTTTTATTATCCGATTTTCCTACGAGGTCAAAACTGTCAATCAAAATACTCAATTGTCGGCTCTAAAGCTGAATTTATTTTTTATAATTTATTTTTTATTTTTTAAGTTTGATATGATACAGGTCAAGTTAAAAGTGTCGATCACTATAAATAACTTACAATTTCCTATTACAAGGGAGAAGTCTTAAAATTAGATTAACCATTGAAGAGATGCTGAAAACTATTATTATTTAACATCTAAAATTAGATTAAGGATTGAATGATCAAATCAATTGATATATCCCCAATCTTATTTCATATATTATTGATTGTGTTTTGTCTTTTTTATTTTCTTCTTAGTTAAAAATTCCATTTGATCTCTGATCTCTCGTGGATCTAATTCTTTCCTTTTTATTTTCTTCTTTGTTAAAAATTCCATTTGATCTCTCGTGGATCTAATTCTTTCATTTTTATTTTCATCAACTCGGTTTTATATAAGAGAAATGAAATTTTATAAGATATATGAACAATAAAAAATTGTTGAACAATTCTCACCTCTATTCTTTGTTCTTTTTGTCTCTGTGAATTTTTATACACAGCACACACAGACACACTTGCTTTAAATGTGTGTTTACTGGGCATTTTCACTAATTACTATGTATTTTATTTTCCCACATGCAGCAGTCATTGCAAAAGAGAACTGCACATGGCAGTCATTGTTTCAAATTGAAATTTGAAACAATCCTCTCTCGGCGCCAAATTGCCTTTTATGTATGTATGTATGTATTTTTATTTTTCTTAGGTATTTCCTAGAATAAATTAAGATTTTCTTTACTATATTATTATGCAATATCCATCTTATTTTGTGGTGGTTATTATGGTTTACTCTACATAATTTGTTTACTCCTAATTTTTTGATTTGACTGTGAAGGTTATTTTTATCGACTTCTAAGATTTTAGGTTTGGGATTATAAATTAATAAATTATTTTATTTTTTATCTTCAAGCTTGTGTTATTATATATTTATTATTTAGTTAGATTGTTACTATGGTTTTATTAAATTTATTTTACTCATTTGTTATTTAAATTTGTTTAAAAAAATTATAAGTTAATCTGGTTTGATATGAATATAATGAAGTTAAAGTATAAGTATATAAATAATTTTTATTTAAATATATTAATTCTATAATGATATTTTAAATATTTTAGATGAATTCTATATTTATTAATTAGGAATTATTGAAAGAGATATTTCAACTATGCAACAAGATGAAAGATCATTTTCTCATAAATTATTTGATTCTATTGAAATGGAATTTTAATTTAAATAAATTTGATTATATAAAATTTTTGAGATACAAAATATAGTCAAGTTCCATTTTGATTCTCAAAGTTAGTATCAATATTATTATTTTTGTATAATTTCCTCAAAGACTAAACGGTATTACATTTTGGTATATTGATATATTTTTCTTGCCCGACCTTAAATGTTAGTTTCGGTCTTGGCCCCCCTAAAGCCAAAATCATGCATCAAACCTAGCTGGAACAATCCATATGCTTGGAGTGATGCAATTTGAACTCACGACCTCAGTATGCGGGTGTGAGAGATTTATCACTTAGCCTCAAATTTTGTCTGGGGCAATCTTTGTTTTCAAGCTACAGCTTTTGCAACTATAGTAAAACCTCTATAAAATAATATTGTTGGGACCGGGGAAAATTACTATTTTAGAGGGTTATTTATTTATAGATAAATAAATAATTTATTAATTTATCGATAAATGAATATTTATTAATTTAAAATGATTTATGTTTTTACTATTTTTTTTTTTAAAGTTTCATGTTTTTACTTATACATGTATTATACATATTTTCGACCAAGATACATATGTACATAGAAGGTTCTTTTTTTTTTTTTTGACAGTATCTATCTATCTAAACTAGGTATTTTTAAAAAAAAAAAAACTTTTGTCATTGGTAGAATTCGAGCCGCTGACTTGGGAGTAATTTACCCAAACCCTAGGCTTGTCTATCTACCAGCTGAGCTACGCCCCTGGGGCCATATGTACATAGAAGTTAATAAGTACTTATATATGTATATACATAAACAATAATAAGTACCTGTATACAATGTCAACAATTAATGTATATTCATAAAAGTAAGATACATAAAAATTAATAAGTATATGCATACAATAACAAAATTAAACTTGCATATATAAAAATTAACAAGTACATGCATAAATGTTAATAAGAACACATATGTACAATGAAGGTGACTTCAAAATTTAATAACTTATAAAATAAAGTGTTTTAATAAATTTAATAACGACTTTAGATGCATATTTTAAGAAAGATTTGAATTGAAAAATAGAAGTAGTTAAGTTTTTATTTATTTATTTATTTTTTATTTTTTTTTTAATGGAAGTTGTTAAGTTAAAAGTTTATTAATATGTATTATGAATTTTTATGTGTTATATTTTTTTTTATGTATTTAATCAATTATTAATTTATATATTCGTTGGGACCTAAAGGACTTAAAAAATATATATATATATATATATATATATATATTATCTTAAGGTGTGTTTGGTATGACTTTTCAAGTTGAGCTTAAAAATCAAGAGGTAATCCCAAATTAATTGTGCTTAAATTCTCCCCCCTTTTTTGTCCTATTTAATATTATGCCTCAAAATTGAAGTACGTCTCTTCTAAATAATCCAACTCAACCATTTCAAATTTATGATTTTTTTCCCTTTTTAGTTGAATTTGTTGTCTCTTCTAATTCAACTAAAACCATCTCCAGTGCATATGCCAATATCAATGCCAAATTTGGCACGAAATATAGTAAAATGTTATATTTGACACATCATTTTAGCATTGTACTCCAATATAAAATTCTATTTGATATGCTATTTTTTATTTTTTAATTATTTAAAATTATAAAAGTCAACAAATACAACCAATATATTCAATGGATACATTGAATATTTTCTTAGAATTATTTTAATCTCAATTTTCCTTACCAAGTTTGTTAAATTTTTATTATTTAAAATTAAAAGTCAACAAATACGGCTGTATTTATTGCTGTGCCAAATTTGGCATATGCTATAAACTGTGCCACTGTGCCAAATTTGGCACAGTTTATAGCATATGTCAAATTTAGCACAGCTTTTAGCATTGCATTGGAATATGCTTTTTTTACTTTGTGCTAAATTATAGCATTGACACAGTGATTTAGCATTGGATTAGAGATGCTCTAAGCTGTTTCAAATTCTAGGCGATATTTTCCCCCCATTTTAGTTAATTTATATATATTTCATGTTGCAAATAGCTAAAAAGTTATTTTTGAAAATAAAGCATCACCTCTTTTCTTTTTCCTTTTTTCAAATATCCCCGAACCCCGTATAAAGCTTCACTTAAAATCATAAAACCATAAATAAAATCATAAATGTCAAAGACTCTTGGATCTTTGATTTCACTACAAAAGAGACTCTTGCATACAAAGATCATAAAATTTTTCTTCAACTTCCAATCTCTTTCTAACTTTTTTTTCTTTAAAAGTTTCACATTATTTTTATGATTTTCATTTTTTTTGTTAAGAAAATCTAATTTATTCACTTTTTCTTCTATTTTTTTCTGTCAGGTTGAAGATCCATATTAACAAATATCTTTATCACGGTAAGTTCTTTAAATAAATATTTTATTGATCTATTTGTTAAGAAGAAAATGTGATTTCCATTAATCAAAGGTATTGTTATCAAGCAACATCTAGAGCTTATTTACCTCTGGTATTGATCATAACAGAATGTGCTGAGTCAGCACACATTCTGTTATGAAAGCCAAGAAAGCATGGGATCAAAAGAAGAGCTTCTAGAAGACCTGTGCAACGATTTCTACTCAGAGGGCTCTCATTGCATCTTCTGTATATTCTCCTAATAATTACAGCTGGCTTCAAGTAGTGCAGTCAACACACATATAAAGCCACGCCCTCTGTTTCACAAAACAATTTAATGAAAAAGAAAAGGATGAGAATGATTTTTCCCTCTCAAAATTGCTAGTTAATTTTACTCTGATTTTCTTTTCACTTCTTCATGGTATCAGAGCAGTAATGATTAGTGGCCATGGGATCTTCAGACTTAGATCAAGCAGAATCATCTGAATCAGACCAAGAAACACATGCTCATACAAGGTAGCAACAAGAAGTTCAATCCAAGTCGAAGCAAGGAGCATCAACTCCCACAGAAACTTGGTATAAGTCGAAGTGAGGAGCACCAACTCTCACAAAGAAATAGCGAGAGGCTCGATCGCAACTTATTGCCAAGAATCTTAACTTCAACCTACCAATCAAACTTGGTCAAGACAATTTTGTCTATTGGAAAGCTTAAATTCTACCAATCGTGAGAGCTTTCGATCTAGAAGATTTTTTGTTTGGACCTAACAAAAGTCCACAAAAATACATCAACGTTGAAGATGAAGAATCTGGCGAGACAATCCAAAGCATCAATGATGATTATCTGACTTGGAAGAAGATTGATCAATTGCTTGTAGGTTGGATTATTTCTACTCATAGTGAATCTGTCTTAGGTCAAGTAACTCATTGCTTAACATCATATGAAGTCTAAACCTGCATCGTTAATCTTTTTACACAATATTCGATGGCTAGATCTATACATCTAAGGCATCAATTGCAAAATCTCAAGAAAGGAGCTCTTAGTATTAATAACTATGTTGTAAAGATGAGAGGAATTGCAGATTCATTGACAGCAGGTCAGCAGCAAGTCAAAGCATCACTAAATATGATCTAATTTCATATGTGTTAGAAGGTGTTGGACAATAATTCAATCCTATTATGTGTACCATTACTGCAAAAAAGGGAGAAATCACATTGCAAGAGGCTTAATTCTTACTTATGAGCTTTGAATCAAGGCTAGAACAGTTTGAATCCTCCATCGAGATTCTGAATGCCTCAGTCAACATGCATATGAAAACTCAAAAAGGGGACATAGCTAATTTCCAAAGAGGTGGTTAGTCACGAGGCAGAGCTAGTGGGATGACTAGAGGTAGAGGAGGTGGTAGATTCAACAACTCAAGGCCGATTTGTCAGGTGTGTGGTAAAATTGGACACACTGCCAATGTTTGCTATCACAGATTTGATCAAACTTATGGTGGTATCCTGACCAGGCAGTTATATTCACCATAAGGAAATGTTGCTCAATCTGTTGAGTATTCTCATGCTCATGACAACTCGTATCAAGTTCATAACAATAGCTTGAATGCAATGACAGCTAGTTCCTTTTCTGTTGTCGATCCAAACTGGTATATGGATAGTGGAGCCACCAACCATATCACACCGGACTTCCACAACCTCTCAATTAGCAATGAATACCGAGGTAATGAGAAATTGGCAATTGGTAATGGCCAAACCCTCTCTATTTCTCATGTTGGTCAATCAAACCTTATCTCTACAACCAAGCCTTACTGTCATATTTTGCTGAGAAATATTTTGTATGTGCTTGACATTAAAAAGAATCTGTTAAGTATTTCACAACTCAACAAAGATAATGCTGTTGAAGTTAAGTTTAATTCTACATTTTGCTTTGTCAAGGACAAGGTCACGAAGAGAGTCTTGCTTCAAGGGGTACTTAAAGGTGGATTGTACCAAATAGTGTCTCAAAATGCTGATAGAAGTCTTCATTCAAGAAAAGGGTTTGCTAATATCAACTCGTTGTCTACTTCCTTAGCGTCTAAGTTTGATGTTGTTTTGAATAAAACCAATGTAACAACTGTTACTAGTGATAACCAAGCACCTCAATGTAATACTTTTGCACTTACCTCTGGTTACTACCCTCTCCTAAGCAATTGCTTGTTAAATCTTGGCATAACAAGCTTGGCCATCCATGTTCAAGCATACTATCCTCTGTATTATGCAAACTTTAAATATGAATGTGTCTACAATTCATTTGCAAACTTTCTATGATGCATGTAGATTGAGCAAGTCACATAGACTCCCTTATACTAAATCCACTCATAAGTATCATGCTCCTTTGTAAATGGTCTGTGCATATGTATGGGGGCCTTTGCCACCTCCATCTACACAAGGCTATCGATAGTACGCTAGCTTTATTGATGCTTATTCCAAATATTGCTGGATCTTTCCTTTAACTCAAAAGTCTCAAGTTAAACCAATGTTCATAGCTTATCACAAGTTTGTTGAAACACAGTTCTCTACCAAATTCAAGTGTCTTCAAAGTGACAACAGAAGAGGGTTCATTGCTCTTTCCTCTTATTTAGTTGATCATGATATTGTTCACAAAAGATCATGTCCTCATACACCTCAACAAAATGGCATTGCTGAAAGAAAGCATAAGCATATTGTTAAGGTTGGGTTGTCAATACTTGCTCAAGCTAATCTTCCTTTATCCTTTTGGTGGGAGTCATTTCATACAGCCACCTATATAATCAATAGGCTTCCCTCTTCAATTTTGAACTTAGTGGCACCCTATTCCAAATTGTTCAACAGAAGTCCCAATTACCTTGACCTCAAGACTTTCGGCTGCTCTTGTTTTCCTCACATTCGAGCCTACAACACACATAAGTTATTGTTTCAGTCTGTTAAGTGTGTTTTCATTGGCTATTGTGATCGTTCAAAAGGGTACAAATGCTTACATCCAAATGGAAAGGTGTACATCTCTAGAGATGTTATATTCAATGAAGATGAATTTCCATATTCCAACTTGTTTGGTGTTAAGGCTGCGGTCCCTTCTCTCAGCATTCCTCTACTAGTTTTGTCAAAAAATGTCTCAGCTTTGTCCAAATATGTGAGCAAATCTACTAAAAGTGACTTGCAGCAGGTCACAAAGTCAATGCCTGCAATTTCCTCATCTCCCAAATCAGTTCCTGTTAATTCGCATCAAATGGTCACTAGAGGGAAGAGTGGCATTTCCAAGCCAAAGCTTTATTAGACTACAACTACGCGGTCTGTTGGTTGTACTGAAATCACTCCTTCTACTGTTGCTGAAGCATTACAATATCCTGCTTGGAAGGATGCTATGAGAGCATAGGTTGATGCACTGGAGTCTAGTCCCACCTTCAAGTGACATGAACATAGTGTAAGTTAATTTGATTAAAACATAATCAACATGCATAGGCACATAATTAATCCGAATCTCAACCTAAACATGTTTCTAAATCATGATTAATCAAACCCTAAATACATATTACTAACCCATATCAATTCAAGAGAAAAGGGAGATAAGATAATGCGGAAGCGTACCTGAATCCATTGTCGAAGATCGGTGGATGGGTTGTGATCTTCCAAATTATCACAATCTTTAGGAACCCTAAATTGTTCTCTCTTTATCTGTTGATGGGGATGCAGACAAGAAAAAGTATCGTGTAATTTGAGGACCATAACCCTAATATATAATAATGAGATTATTATAGGTTTTGCTATTTCTAATTTGGCCCCTCATCAAATTAGATATAGCACTCTGGTATCTGTAGGGAAAAATTAAACAAAAGTGGTACACGCAGCGGAAGCGATACTAAAATTAGATTTAGTGACTTTTAAAAAATTTTCCTTTATGAACCTTAAACCCTTTTAATCAATAAACATGCATATACATTAACAAAAGTAAATTACCTTTTGTCGCGTGATCCGATTGACTTACGTCGATGGTAATCCGCAAGACCTTCAATCCGAGCACGAACGTGGATCACCTAGGAGCGTGGTCTCCCTTTTCTTTGAATTGCAAACCTGTGAATGGACCAAACAAAAACTTTCTTTTCTTTGTTAGTCACAAAACAATCAAAAAAATGTCAAAGATTATTCCGGTCACTTTTGAGTTCTCAATCTAATGATCGAAACTCGCGTGAACCTAGATCGATATCGTATACACAAGCTTATTGATGATTAAGCAATAGTATACTATCAAAGAATAATCTAACACTCCTTTTTGTCTTTTAGAATAAAAACTCTCTATGAATTAAGAAGAAGAAGAAGAAATAAAAACTCAAGCACAATTTCTTGTGGTGGCTGAAATCTATAAGTGTACTTATATAGGTGGCCAAATTTTCTTCCTTCTTTCCTTATAGGGTGGCCGAATTCTTCATGTGCTTTTGCCTAGGGTTGCCGCAATTTTCCTCTATAAAAGAGGAGTTGTATTGCACCTAAAAAACACATGTCTTTTAAGACTTCAAACCCTAATCCAACTCCTTGATTTTTATTCTTTTATTTTGACTAAATAAAAAGACTCCTTATTTGATTAAATAAATAAAACTAATTTATTTATTTACTTATCAAACAAGTCTTTTACTTTTAGGAAAGATTTGTTTCTTTAATTAAACAATTAATCAATAAATTAATTAATTCTTATTTAATTAAAACAAATGAAACAAAATAATATTTTTAGGTTAAAACATTAACCTAGCCGCCCCACTTGTATAAGATTGGGCCTAATATTATTTTCCTATTTCATTTAATCCATTGGACTTTAAATAAAAAGCCCACATGTGAACCAGACCCATTCTTACTAAAAGAAACAAGCCCGCATGTCTTTCATTAATATATTAATATAATTGAGCAGCCCATTACTTAAATAATGTGCAAATTATATTCTTAATATATTAAATGCAATTCTAGATGGACCCTTAAATTGGTCCGGTAGAATATATCAAGTGATCCATGCAAGTCCGTGTGGATTGGGAATCTTGGTGGGCCATCTAAATTTAAGCTTCAATAGACATAACCTAATCACAATCAACAAATGATTCACTTAGGTCCCATCCATTAATTTTAACTCATTCCACTAAAGAGCTAAAACTGAACTCTTAAATAAAGATAGAAAAGGAAGATGCTCCTCATTCATACCCTAGACAATCATATTGGAGATAGTGTATCCTCGTGATTAATATCAGTAATCGCCAAGAGTTCATAGACCGCCTATAACTCTCCAAGTTACCATATTTACTCATATGACCACGTTTTGAACTTGGATATTTTGACTTGTCCAGAAGCCATGTTTTCAATAGACACTATCGAAAACTCAACGTTGAGATTTAATATCCAATTACCTCAAAACATCCATATGATGATATTATACTCTCATTTAATTAAATAGAGCCACGATGTCCATATCTATAGATGAAGTCCTCTATCGATTAACAAATGAATATCACCAAACTATCGAGGATAGACTATGCGATATAATCGTACTCATTGATAACTCAAATGATATCACTTGCAACCATAAGTCCATCATTTATCTCAGGATTAAGATAGACTCTCCGATTGTCCTGATAATGAAAAGACTATTATCTACTGACGGTTCTAGATAAAGCTTTTCATTGTGATCCAGTTCAATGCACCCAGTGCACTAGATCCTTTTGCTCAAAGACACTCCGATGATTTTAGACTCATCATATCTCATTTGATCCCACTCAAATGCTAGCAAAAGAATTCTACAACTTTAACAAGATAAAGGTGCCCAACCTTTAACTTAAGTTGTGAACATTATTCAAGACTAACTAAAGAATTGTGTCTACCACATACATATCCAGATTTACGAACAATTCTTCTTTTCCCATAGTCTTTAGACCTTATGATTATTTACTTTGACAATTATAATATAAACTATAAATGCTATACGATTTGTTAAACCAGAAATCACTTTATTAATATGAAAAAGATTGTTAATTACAACATTACACTCTTGCTATTGAGCATAATCCTAACAGTATCTACACATTAATTCCATGACAATTATACCCTTAAGCCTTAAAACTTTAAATCTTAATTAGATCACTTTATTTAGGCTTAACCAAAAGATAGTGAAATTTCCCTTAATGTAGTAGTGAAATATACCTAGAGGGTGGGGGGGGTGAATAGGTATAGGCTCCAAATTCTTCCAATTAAAAATAATGCGGAAAATTACAAGGCAAAATGCACACTTGATAAGATTTAGCAAATGAATTGATTTCACTAAGACAATAGTTAATCAATTTACAAGATGTGCAAACAATGTAATATATGGAAGATAAAAGAAAGTAAAGCAAAATTGAACACAATGATTTTAACGTGGTAAAACCTCAATGAGGAAACATCCACGGGTTGATACCACAACCACCGGCGAAGCAATCCACTATGTGAAAAAGGACTTACACACTCAAGCTATCACTCATGATATCCGCTCAAGCTATCAACTCCTAATCTACCCTCGGGCTAGTGAATCACCAAGCCTACTTCCTATCCGAGATGTGTCCTACACCTCTAGAAAGCAACTTCCTATCCAAGACGCTCACGTCTCTAGGAAGATTTCTTGCTTGCCTATCCGGATCCTCCCGACCCTAGACAAGACTTCCTTGCTTGATTATCCGAGTCCTCCCGACTCTAATCAAGGCTCCCTTGCTCTATCCACAAAGCTTCACTCACTTTGCTAGAGACTTCAACCTAATGCAAGGCTATGATCTAAAGTGATGCAAATGATGCAAGCACAATCAAATTAAGCTAGATGATCAATCAAGCAAAATGTACATGTTCAAAGATAGTCTAGAATATGATTTCAACACACAATCACAAAAGTTATCTAGAAATCAAGACATGCAAATCAATAAGAACAAAGGTATCAATATTCAATTTAGCACACTAAAAACCTAGTTCTTAGATCATGAAATAAAGCATAGAAAATAACATGAAGCACATCACTCATATATTTTCTAGAATCAATTTCATGATAGTTCAAGTTTAGCACATAAATGTTCAAGACTAATTACAAAGCTAAAACTCAATTAACAAATGATCAAATAACCCTAGCATGTGATCTAACATACTTCTTAACAAATTTCATCAATCAAATGGAAAGAATCAATAGTTGATCAAAGATGAAATTGAAAAAGAAGAAGTTGAAACATACTACTGACCACGGACTGGAAATGGACCAGCTGAGAAACATGCCGAAGTCAACTACCTCTGGAAATGCTTGGGGTTTGTAGCTCTCTTCGAGACCAATAATTTTGGTTTTTGAATCGAATGATTTCGAGTTCGTATGAGAGAGATATGATCAAAACAAGTAAACGAAAATTGTTGAAAAACTGATGCGGGAAATGAAGTGTTCTTCAAAAAAATTGCATGAGTGTGGAGGGAAGGAGGTTTGCTTAAAAGGAGGGAAAATGAGAGAATTTCCGAGCAAATCACGTGGTGCCACATCAGCACCCCGTGGGGGGCACGTGGGGCCCACGGGAGCAGAAGGCTCCCTTGCCCGTGGGGCCCACGGCCTCCCACACGGGCTGGCCAAGTGGCCACACGTGATTTGCACATCTCTCGAGCGCTCCCTTGGTTCGTTGCCCCATATCTTGAGTATCCGACCTCTGATTTTGAATCCGTTTTCGGATTACGAACTGTGACTCCCTCACGCACGACTATGACTACTCAACATTAAAAAATGGTTGAGAAATCATCTCGGAATCCGACGATGAAGTCAACACAACAAATGAGAACGAAAAGTAGCATAGTCAACTTGTTTGGACTCGAAACCTTATGAATGAGTAACCGAAATGACCGGAACTCAATAAGGCATTAAATAAGAACATGTTCAAGTCCTAAACACAAAATACGAAAACAAATAAACACTTATTCACACAAACATGCCATATCAAAGAGATAGTCACAAAGCATGCAATTTCACAATGTTTGTCAATACAAGATCAATGCATGAGCATGCTATGAAGTGTGTGAATGCGTTATACCAAATGTTTGAACCACGATGTAGGGACACACATGTATGAATTGTGTGTGTGTGCGCTAACGCCTTGCAAGAGGGTGGAAGTCAAGTTTTACCTTTGACGATTTTCACCTCTTGAAGACGACTTTTGCACTAGATGTTGCTCTTCACTCTTTGAGCTTCCTTTCTTCAAATAATGTCCTAAGCAACAACTAATACAATCATAGAGTGTTTTGCAATGGAATCAAGCCAATACAAATAGTGAACCTTACAGATAGCACAACACATTTAATATTTACATGTGTGGCCCCACATGATGGAATTTTCCAACACATAGTAGGTTGTAAGTGGATCTTTCGGATTAAGTATAAGGCCGATGGGTCTGTGGAAAGGTACAAGGCTAGGTTGGTTGTGAAGGGTTTTACATAAACACCGGGTTTGGATTTCTCTGAAACTTTCAACCCCGTTGTCAAAAGCTCTACAATTCGGGTTGTGATGAGTATTGCTGTCAATAATGGTTGGGACATTTAATAAATCAATGTCAATAATGCCTTTCTCAATGGTGAGCTGCAAGAATCAGTTTTTATGTCTCAACCAGAGGGATTTGTTTACACAGCCCAGCCATCATTTGTTTGTAAATTGCACAAGTCATTGTATGGACTTAAGCAAGCTCCGAGAGCTTGGTATGCAAAGCTTCGTACGACATTACTTTAGTGGGTATTCAAAAATTCTCAAGCTGATACTTCGTTATTCTTTTACAAAACTGCAGATTTGATTGTGCTATTATTAGTCTATGTCGATGACATTTTGCTCACTGGTAATAGTAAGACTCTAGTCTCCAAAGTCATTAATGACCTGAATCTCAAGTTTGCTCTAAAATCAGTAGAGTCGCTTCAATATTTTCTTGGTTTTAAGGCTCAGAGAAGTGTTGTAGGTCTCACTCTAACTCAATCCAAATATGCTTGGGATCTCCTTGTGAGAACTAGCATGACTGATTGCAAATCTTGTTCGACTCCTCTAGCATCAGGTTGCAAGTTATCCTCCCAAGATGGTGAACCATTTATAGATGCTACTCTTTATAGGAGTACCATTGGTGCTCTACAATATCTTACTCTCACTCGCCATGATCTTGCCTCAGTTGCAACTGATATACTCTGGTTTGAATCCTTGCTTCAGGAGTTGCAGTTGCCATTTTGTGGTTCCCCTGTTCTATGGTGTGACAATCTGAGTGCTAAAGCTCTAGCTCACAATCCAGTGTTTCATTCGCGGACGAAACACATTGAGATTGATCTCCATTTTCTACGGGATTTAGTTGCCTCTGGGAAGCTTGATATTAGATATGTATCTACTGATGTCCAAACTGCTGACATTTTTAACAAGCCTTTGGCTATTGCAAGATTTCAGCTTTTGGCTTCCAAGCTGGTAATTGACAAAGATCAGTTTCGCTTGAGGGGGAGTGATGTTGCTGATAATGGTGATCAATTTTCTCGTACAAAGTTCAAACTTACAGATTTACATTAGTCAAGTTTGAGGGGGAGTGTTAAGAAGAAAATGTGATTTCCATTAATCAAAGGTATTTTTATCAAGCAACATCTAAAGCTTATTTACCTTTGGTATTGATCATAACAGAATGTGCTGAGTTAGCACACATTCTGTTATGAAAGCCAAGAAAGTGTGGGATCAAAAGAAGAGCTGCTAGAAGGCCTGTGCAACAATTTCTGCTCAGAGGGCTCTCATTACATCTTCTGTATATTCTCCTAATAACTACAGCTGGCTTCAAGTAGTGTAGTCAACACACATATAAAGCCACGCCCTCTGTTTCATAAAACAATTTAACGAAAAATAAAAAGATGAGAATGATTTTTCTCTCTCAAAATTGCTAGTTAATTTTACTCTGATTTTATTTTCACTTCTTCACTATTCATTATCCCATTGTTAAGTATTTCAATTGCTGCTAAAATAGAGAAGTGATTTTTTGGAGTAGCAAGTGCAATTCACTGGCAATTTTTGTTTTCCAGCAAGCAGCAAAAGTCGTGCATATGTAGAGTTTGAAAGTTCTATAGATTCCTTCTCAAAAGCTAATTCCAAGCAGATCAAAACCTATTTGATGTTAAAGGACAAAGGTTCAAATTTTAGTGACTAACAATCCGAAGGCAATTCTTGGTGACCTCAATCATTAAGGATATTTCATTGTTATTAAATAATTTCGGGATATTGGCAATGAATTTATCAGGAAACTTACTTTATTTAGAAATTTACATGTATATATTTCAACTTACATATTATTTCTTCTACATATTTCAATTGCCATAGAATCATTTCTCTTTATTTCATAACTAATATTTTATATTTATCAATAGTAAAAAAAATACATAAATAACATTCCCATCAAAGACAATTAAAATCCTTTGACTTTTCTCATTTGGCTTTTATGATGCCTTTTGAATAGAATTTGAAACAACTCAATTATTAAAATTATCATATAATACTTATTGATGACTTTTGAGTAGAATTTAAAACATCTAAATTATTAAGATTATCATGTAATACTTATTGAATCTAAAAAAAAACCATTGAGCTAGTACACTTAGCACAAAAATTGAATGGTGAATGATCTTTTAAAATTATCTCAAATTGAGCTAAATAGCAACCTAAATAGCTAAATTATATTATGAAATGAGAATTTAATCAAAAATGTCCAATTGAGAAAAATAAAGGCAAATTTTAAATATATATATATTTTAACAAAGCTTGTGCACATGATAACTCTTATTTCTACACGTTGTGTAGCCCCTTACTTTTATCTTTTATGCTTGTTTTCTGGGTAAAACCGGGTATTTAACGTTTTAAATAAGTGTTTCAGGGTATTTTAATCACAGGGGCTAAAGTGAAAAAATGTAGGAATTTTGGGGCAAAAGTGTAATTTTGAAAGTTAAAATTATGCTCCCTTGTTCTGCGATTAGGGTTCGTAGAAAGGGACCAAAAGACCCCCATTTTGTAATTCTACGGTCCATGTCCGCAGAATAGGGCGCATAATTCAAGGCGGAATTTTGACGAAAACTTCCTGCAGAATGCACAACTTGCGGGAGCTATATCTCTCTCCTCCGATCAAACTAGATTTCGTACTACAATGGTTGGAAAGCCCCAGAAGTCTTCTTTCCAACGGTTCTTCAAGATCATGATATCGATATTTATGGAGAAAGTTATGCCCGTTTCCGTAACAGTGTACGATGTTGGAAAGTCACCCGCGAAGCCCCCAAAATCAGCCACTTATGCAAGGGCATTCTCGTCCTTTCACCATCAATTCTGCCCTAGCCTTCTCCCCACTATAAATATCCCCTTTTTCATCAGTTTTTCAGAATCCCTTCCATCCCTTTTTCTCTCCTCCGCCGCCCAACTCTCTCTCTCTCTTCCATTTTCTTCACCTTCTTCACATTCTTCACCAAATAAGAGAGGATCCAAGCTCCCATGGAGGTTTTTCCTCCATGGGAGCTCCCCATACATCTCCACAACCCCGTTTTACACTTCCTCCATCCATTTTAGGGCAGATTGCAAGGAATAAGTGGTCTTTGGACCAATTTCGAGCTAGTTTGGAGGGTTTGTCTTCAAAGGTTGTCTCCTTTTCACTCATTTCTTTGTATTTCTTGCTTCTTTGATGTGTAACCCCGATTTGGGGAATATTGTAACCCTACACTTGTGTTATATATGTTGTTTGTTCTTAAATTCTTGTGGGTTTTGTTTTACTCTTTGCTAATTGCATGTTTTAAGCTCTAATTGCAATATTCATGTGTATAGAGGTCCGAAATTGATATGTGTCCATGATTTGGATTAGGAGTAGAGTAATTTAATATAGGAGTAGTGTAATTTAACTTCCAATGATTGTTGATTGATTGATGGATGACCAAAATGCCATGTTTAGAGTAATTGGAGTGTTAGAGATTTAGCTCCAAAGAGTGAGAAAGGTTTCAGTTCAGGCATTTAGTTGCTAAATTGGCCTGGGTTCCAATTCTGTACTTAATGGGTCTTGTTATCAAGGCACAATTACTCCTTGGCCGGATTGGGTAATAAATTGATTTAGGGAAATTCTCAAATCAAGAGAATGAACCCTTAACCTATATTGAATGGTCTTAATGAATAACAACCAACTTATTGCACATTGTTGTTTGGTAAACTTGTTTCCCATATCTAGCCATCCTAGGGAGATTGATAAAACCGAATCCGTATCTAGAGTAAAGATAAACTGAATTCCTCTTATACTTGTTGTATATGGGTATTTAATGCTTAATGCTTTCACTCGGTTAGCCACATTGTGATGATATTTAGGCTATGTGTTATATATTGCGTGGTTCACATTTCATATGACCAGACAGTGAGAGATACATAGGCTGGCGTGTAGAACTCGTGTGTGTGTCCCACAGTCCTTAATGAATCTAAGCATTTATGCATGGATGTAATCTCTAAGACATCGAGAGAGATTAGAGATTAATTAAGGGGACACGAGCATATAACATACGTGTTGTATGGGTATCTCGTATTCTTAATGCTTTCACTTGGTTGACATCCCGTATTTGTTAGCCATTGTGAATGAATTATTGGCTGTAGTATGGCCCACGCATTGCGCATTACATGCCCAACGAAATAACCACTGTATATGACTAGACAGTGAAGATACACTAGGCTGGCATACAGGGCTCTTGTATGGTGCCACGACACTTAATGAATCCATGCATTGTGTGGATGTATTTCTAAGACTCGAGAGATATTAGAGATCAATTACGGGGACACGAGCCTATGATATACTTGCATATTGAGGACTAAGTAGTCTAGAGCTTAATTGGAGGATTGTTACGGTTAATCATTTCCCTAGTGTTACCACATTTCATGCATCTCTCCATTCCATCATATCCTTGTAAATATTATGTTATTTGATTTATTTATTACAGTATTACTTACTTTCCGCAAACGCAACACACGAGTTCTCTCGGAGTGTTGTAATAATAGCTATAACCGTGACAGTCGGCGGATCCCACCTCCCTACGGAATGAACCCTCACTTGCCGCTGTGCTAGTCCTTGTGACTCGCGCGCTAGCGAGTCGAACTTAAATGTTCATCTTTTGACCGACATCGCAACGACGTGTCGTCAGCACACTAGTTAATGTTATAGTTTTAGGTAAAATCCGAACAACTATGATCCATTAAACCAAAAGGGTAAATACATTGACCAGACTTTCTACTATTAGTTCGTCCTGATATATTTTGGGGAAGTTTTAACAAGTGCATACACTTTGATTCAAAGTATGTAAATCTAATGGTCAATTCTTCGTCCTTATATATTTATATCGGGATAATTTGACAATAGAAAAATTGATATATTAACATCCTCTAAAGTTTAACATAAATAACCTTCCCTGCTCTTAAATTATACCAATAAAAAGACCAAATTGCCCTTAATATTAAATTTAAATTTGAAGATAAATTTTTACAAAAATAAATAAATTATTAATTTTTGGTGATAGTCCTTTCAATGGAATATAAAGGGAAAAAAAAAAAACTATTTTTAAAATTTTTAAATTATCTTCATTTAATTTTTTTTTTCTATTCTTAAAGTAAATAAAAAAATGTTTTTGATTTTTTAATTATCTTAATCCTTAAATAATGTTTTTTGTTTGATAGTTTTAAATATAAAAAGGTAAAAATAGTAAAAAAAAAAAATTGTATTTTTGAGTTAAAAATTATTTTCATTTTAATGACACCCTTTAAAAATAGTAAAAGATATAAATTTAAAAATGAAGATAATTAAAAAAATTTAAAATAGTTTTTTGATTTTTCATTTTAAAATTATTTTTAATTTATATTACATTGAAAAGATTATCTTAATTAATTTAATTTTAATTATTTCTTATAAAAAATTATCATCATTTTCAAAATTTAATAATCAGGGTAATTTGGTCTTTTTTGGTTCAATTTTAAGAGCATGATGTTTGAGTAAATCAGTGCATACTTACTCTCTATTGTATTTATATCAAACTTTAATGGAGGTTAGTATATTTTCACCAATAAAATTGTGTCAAATAGTGTAAAAATAAAATAAAATAAAAAAAAAACCCTCTCCTTTAATTCTCGCAGTCCTCTTATCTCCATCTCGTTATAAGAATAAGTTCAATACTGTAAATCTGGCAATCATGAATTATTTCACTAATGCTATGTTTAGTAGAGAGGATAAATGAATTGAGAGAGAGAGAGAGAGAGAGAGAGAGCGAGGAGAGAGAAGAGAAGAGAGAGGAGAGAGAGAGAGGAGTAAAGAGATGGGAGATAACATCCTTTCCTTCATTTGTTTGGTATTGAAAGAATTTAAATGGATGGATTGGTATATAACTTGTAAATTTACTATATTACTTTTTTATAAATTGAGGGTAATAAAAATGAAGGGTATATTGTCATCTCCCTCCCATTATACCCCTCCTTTTCTATCCCACCCAATGATGGGAGGATTGCTTTTGGTGGGCTCGAAAGGAGAGAGATCCCTCCTCTTCTCCTCTCCTCTCCTCTCTCTTGTCTCTCCAACAACAAGGATTGGAGCTCTCCTGACTCCTCCCACCCCTCTCCCTCCAACCCTCTCCCTCCTTCCATCTCTCCCTCTACCAAACAAGCCTAAATAATTATGATTATTTTCGGAAGATTGCAGATTTTGTATATTTGCACACATCTATTATTTCTTTACTTGCTTGATGAGCTTACTTTTGTTTCTTTAGATTAGCGGTATAGTATTATATAATATTAAAAAAAAAAAAAAATTGTTCACAACAACCCCCAAAATGATATGGCAAGTTGTTGAATCATTAACCACATTATACCATTATTTAGGTGTTATGACAAATCACTTGCCTCATCATTTGGGTTATGGTTTGATTATTATCCCATCATCCCTGTTTATATGGTAATGAAAACCTTCATTACTAAATTATTAAAATATTTGCACATCTCTCAAATATATCAAAATCTATTTGTGTTCAAGCAACTATTTGTTATTTGCCTTTTGTGTTTATAATCTAATTTTTAAAATCCATGGAATTTCATCACTTAACCCAAATCTGCAATGACTTTTAGATATCCTAGTTTGTTTGGATTTTAAAATTTTTAAATTGATATACCTGAATTTTATTGGAATCCTTCAAATTTGGAATACCCCCAGACTTATAATGGACTATTACAAATCTGAATTTAATACTTTAAATCCTATAAATTCCAATCAATCTACATTTAATACACTTATACCCCCCCCCCCCCCCCCCCCCCCCCCCCCCCATCTATTATAGCTAGCCATGGCTTCCAGGAGAAAAGGAAGCATTCATCATCATGGTACTAATGGTTTCCATCTCTATTCAAGGTCACATTAATCCATTGCTCAAACTTGGAAAACGCCTTGTCTCTAAAGGCCTCCATGTCACCTTCGCCACCACTGAAGTCGCCTAACACCGCATGTTCAAATCCTTCGCCGCTGCAACCACCACAATCAGTTCTATCTCATATATCCCAAATTGTTTTTTCTCTGATGGGTTTGACATGGATTATGACCGCAAAGCCAATTTAGATCACTACATGGAAACTCTTTGCAAAGTTGGACCCATCAATCTCTTAAAGCTCATTCAACAACATTACCATGATAATTGAAGACACTCTGTTGCATTATAGCAATCCATTTGTTCCATGGTTGCTGATGTTGCTATTGAGCATGGAATCGCTTGTGCTATGCTCTGGATTCAACCTTGTTCACTTTTCACAATTTATTATCGATTTTACAATAATTTGAATCAATTTCCTACCTTGGAAAAACCTAATTTAACTTTTGAGTTACCAAGTTTACCAATTTTAAACACATAGGATCTTCCTTCATTTGTTCTTCCTTCAAATCCATTTGGCAGTTTCCCCAAATTGTTCATCGAATTGTTCTCAAACATGAAGAAACACAACTGGGTATTAGCCAATTCATTTTTAGAGTTAGAAAAGGAAGTCATTTATTCAATTTTTGAGCTTTGTCCGATTCAACCTATTGGCCCTCTAGTCCCCCCTTCACTGCTAGGCCAAGATCATGAAAGCGTTGTAGATGTTAGAATTCAGCTCTGGAAACCTGAAGATTCTTGCTTAGAATGGCTAAACAATCAAGCAGATTCCTCGGTTATTTACGTGTCATTTGGTAGCTTAACAATATTATTAGCAAAGGAAATGGAAGCTGTAAGTGCCTCACTTTTGATTAGCGTATTTCGTTAGCAAAATCACAATGGGGTTCTATATGTAAGGGTAGCTTAGAATGGAAGAAAACCTCATTGTGTGATCAAGAGCTTCAAGGAAGGTAGATTTCTTGACTTAACTCTATTTTGAAGAGATGTAGTTACACACACTCACACTTTGCATGTTTTGATGATTGCATTTTGTATTCCCAAAGCCTTGCCATGCATTAGTCCTAGGAGTACTTTTGTTGCAAAGGGCGCTGTTCAAAGCGCTCTACAAGGCGCTGTACGAACAGCGCCCCCTTCAGACCTGATGAGAATGGGTCATTTTTTGCATCAGACCTAATGCATTTTTTGTGTAGGCGCTGTACGAAAGCGCTGTACATACAGTGCCCTTCCTTGGCCGAGCAGATCAGAATATTAGCGCTGTTCAAAAGCGCTGTTCTGAACAGCGCCCATGCTGAAGACGTTCCATCTTCTTCTGAAGGCGCTGTTCAGGTCGCCCTACGTACAGCGCCCAAGGGAATTCCAGGCCATTTTTTCAAAATGATGTCACTTCACTTGGATCCCATTTATATATGTCTTGACAGCCTTGGCTCGTTTTTTAGACCAAAAATTACACCTTTGAGAGCATCATTGAGCATCTTCCACTTCAAGGTATCAAGACTTCATCTTTAAGCTTCAAAATCACAAAACCCTTCATCTTGCATCTTTCATTCATCATCTAGCATGATTCTAGGTTGATTTCATTTAGGGTTTTTAGTTTTGCTCACATGACTTGTATCTAGAACATCATTCTCATATCTATATGTTCTTGCTTTACAAGATAGCTTTTTTATCACTTGAATTAATTCAAGATTGCATCTTCATGACTTGACTTAGCTTCAAGATTGTTTTATTGTGGTTTGTGAGTTGTTTTGTGATAGATAATGCATATAGGATTTTGGTTGCTTATTTAGTGTTGTTTTATGCATGTCATCTAGTAATATGATATCTAGGAATGTCTAACATGTTCATTCATGCCTAGATAAGCTTAAATGTCTAACCTTGCATTTTTAGCATCTTGAGTATTTCACATATTCACCTTAGGTTGTGCTATCTCTTCACTTTAGAGACAAGTCTTGTATTTACCTCTTAGGTAGTTTGCAAGCAAGGGACTAGAGTCACTATTAAAAGCCCGCGGGTAGCAAAGACGGATTAGTAAATTTAGGTGTGATGTTGTCAACCTAATTTGTAATTGTATTTGCAAATAGTGGATTCGAGGTTCTCGTGTGGCGCACATAACAGCCCGTGGTTTTTCCCCATGTGGGTTTCCACGTAAAAAATTGTGTGTCCTTTAATTTTCGCACTTGTATGCTTATCTTTGTATATTGACTAGATTGGGGCTTTTTCGTAATTTGGACTAATCTCGAAAAATTGGGGTAAAAATGTTTAAAATCTATTCACACCCCCCCCCCCCCCCCCCCCCCCCCCCCCCCTCCCCCCTCCTAGATTACTTTAGGACACGTTTATATTTATTTTCAATTGGTATCAGAGCGGGTTCCTTAACATAATTAGGAGATCCCTTGCTCTTGTTAGAGTCTCTTGCATTTGTTTGCATTGTTGTGTGTGCTTAGCTTGTTTGTGTGCATTCATTTCATTCAAACCCAAACACAATGAGTGGAAATGGAATGGGAGGTGAGGGTGCCTCTAGCACAAGATCCCCCTTGCTCACTGGGGTCAATTACGCCTCATGGAAGGGTAAAATGGAAGCTTATGTCAGTCAAATTCATGACCGGGCATGGATGGCGATTGAAGATGGATACACTCCACCTATGATGACTCCTACGGGAGGTGGAGAGGAAGTCCTCAAGCCGAAGGCACAATGGACTCCACAAGAATTTGAGGCTTCAAAATGGAACAACAAAGCCATGCATGCAATCCTATGTGCCATGGATGACAACCAATACAAGCTCATTCAAACTACAAGGATAGCAAAGGAAGCTTGGGACATATTAGAGATGACTCATGAAGGAACCGATGTGGTTAAGGATTCCAAGCTCCAAGTTCTCCAAACGCAATTTGAGACCATAAGGATGGAGGATGATGAGTGCTTCAATGACTTCCAAGTGAAGCTCATGGATATAGTGAACCAAAGTCACCAACTTGGTGATCCCTACTCGGATAGAAGAATCAAGCAAAAGATCATGAGGTCACTTCCCGAGAGGTTTGAATCCAAAGTGACGGCATTGGAGGAAAATAGTGACTACTCAAGAATGAAGCCAAGTGAAGTTATTGGAAGGCTCTTGGCCTATGAATCTAGGAAAGGTCCTACAACTACACCTCCAAAGAAGCAAAAGAGTCTTGCCTTGAAAAGTGTCAAGGTTGAGAAGGATGAAGAAGACTCAGATGAAGAAATTGCTTTGATGGCAAAGAAGTTCAAGCAATTTATGAGATTTGAGAAGAAAGGGTTTGGCTCCAAGGGAAAGTTTGTAAAGAAGAAGGCTTCCTTCAAGAAAGTGGAGCAAGTTCAAGAGAAAGACCACAAGAAGGGTGTCCAATGCTATGAGTGTAGTGGGTTTGGACACATTGCTCCGGAGTGTGCTAATTTGAAGAAGAAGAAGAAAGGAAGAGCCATGGCGGTTACTTGGAGTGATAGTGATGACCTAGAAGATGAAGACAAGTCTTCGGATGATGAGGAAGACCAAGTTGCCAACTTCATTGCTTTCTCATCCTCTCACAATAGCAATGAAGTTATGAGTGATAAAGAAGAGGAAGAGGACAAGCAAGAAGAAGTAGATGAAAATGACTCAAATGGTGGGAGTAACTCTTCAACGTCAAATTTTGAGTTTGATGAAGAGATGGACTATGATGACTTCATGAGATTCTTTGAGAACTCAAGATTGAAGAAGAAAAAGGAGATACAAAAGTTGAAAGGGGAGAAGCTTGAGTTGACATCCAAAGTGACTCATTTGAGCAAGGAAATGAGTAAGGCAAAAGAGATAGAAGAAGGGTTGAAGATAGAGTTAGTCTTGGTTAAGAAAAGTGAACAAAGCTTGAGGAAAGAGCTCATGGAAGCAAAAGAGTTGATTGCTAAGATGACTTCCGGAACCGAGAAGCTTGACAAGATGCTGTCTTGTGGGAAGAGTCCTAGTGACAAGAATGGGTTAGGATATGTGGAAGAAATGGAAGCCACATCCTTGAAGAAGACAACTTTTGTCAAGAGCAAGGAGGTTGATAATGCTCAAACCCCTCAACAATCAACCAAGTGGGTTGAAGTTGGTGAATCCTCCAAGCAAGCACAAGCAAGGATTCCAACAAGAGCTCCACCACAAGCTAGAGCTCCACAACCAAGACCTCTTCAACTTAGAGCTCCACAATCAAGACCTCTACAACAAAGGATCCACAAGCTCAACATGGGGTCTTTCATGCTCAACCTAGAAGACATGCCAACTTGGCTCAACCACAAAGGAGAGAGTTGCCTCAACATCCAATAGCAACTCAAAATAGAAGGAGGCCACAAATGTTTGCTCAAGGCTATGGTATGAATTCCTACTTTACTCCTACTTGCCATTTTTGTGGAATTGAAGGCCATATTAGGCCTAATTGCCTTAAGTATATTAAATTGTGTAGAAGAGAAAGTATGATTGAGAAAAATATGCTTAAGAAAAATATGCTTAGAAGAGCCACAATGCATGCACCTAGGAATTTAGAGCTAATAGACCAATGGCTCCTAGAAATGACCATGTTTCACCTAGGATGAGTAGACATGATGACTATGAAACTAATTATAGCACGGTGTGTATAAAACTATCTGGAGGGGGGGGGTGAATAGATTTTACGCTTTTTACCCAAATTTTCGTGTTAGTCAAAATTACGAAATTACTCTCAAGATAAAATAAACAAGCAAGTGTAATATGGTGCGGAAATTAAATTAACACTTGATTTTTACGTGGAAACCCTCACGGGAAAAACCACGGGCTATGTAAGTAAGCCACACTCGAACCTCGAATCCACTAAATGTGCAAACGATTACAACCTAATCCCGGAAGTAATCACACACCTACCTAATCCCGGTATGAGTGAACCTAGTCCGATTTTGCTTGCGATCTAAGCAACCTAATCCCGATTGCTACACACAAGACTTACCTTCTCTTGAAGAGAATACAACCCTAAGTGAATATATGAAAATATCCAAAATGCAACATAGAGCAAGGGAAAGCCTATATGCTTATCTAAGATGATTAATATGCAATTAAGAGCAATCCTAGATATCAAAACTAAATGACAAGTCAATTAGTTTAGCTAATCAATATCAAGCACAAAACCTAATATGCTAGCACAATACAACTTCTCAAACATACATCATACTAATCTCAATCTTGTATTCAACAAATATAAAATCACATACAAGTAATTAAATTGAGATTGCTAGATAAGAGAAACACAAAATATGTAAGATATTAGTGAAAAGCTTACCAAGCAAAGTATGATGAAGATTCCATGCAAGATGACATCTAGATGATCTATGATGATGCTAGATGATGATTGATGATCATGAAATTGTGTTTGAGTAATTAAAAATGAGTTCTTTGTGTATTTTTCTTCTCTTGAAAAATATCCTAAGTATGAAGCATGAATAAGAACTCTAGTAATTGACCTAAAGTCAAAGTGGCATATATATAGGGGGGCCAAATTGAAGTGAGGTCGTTTTGATAAGTTGGCCAGAATTTACCTTGGCCGTTGTTCACCGCTGTACGTAGGGCGGGTGTACAGCGGTTCACCTGGGATTGTGAAGAACATGTTCTTCGTGACCGCCCTACGTAGGGCGGATTCCAGGTGACCTAGGGGCGGTTGCTCTCGGGTCTGGAGAACCGCCCTTCACCCGCTGTTCGTAGGGCGCCTGTAGGGCGATTTGTGGGCGGACCATCAGGTGTGAAAAACATCACCAGTGGCACCGCCGTTCGTAAGGTGCCTGTAGGGCGATTTGTGGGCGGACCATCAGGTGTGAAAAACATCACCAATGGCACCGCCGTTCGTAAGGCGCCTGTAGGGTGGTTGAACAGCGCCCATTCTTTTACATAATGCATCCTAGTTCTAAACATGTCATGGCTATAGGCAATGCAAGATGCAATCAACCTAACATGCAAGAAGAGATGTTAATGAGCATTAAAGCACACAAATAAGACACACAACATACAAGGATTAAACATATGCATGAGTTGTGAGTGTGTGCAACTATCTCTTCAAGACAAGTAAGCACTTAGAGTATTACCTTTGGTGCTTGTCAATAGTGAGGTCTTCAAAAGGGCCTAAGCAATAACAACAACATATAAGCTACCCTTACAAAGCATCCCCACATAAGGTTTGATCACGAAATAAGCCAATTAAAAACAACGGGAATCCTAACAATCTCCCCCTTTGGCTATTTCGTGACAAAACCACCACTCACATTGATTCTTCACATAGAATTAGAAACTACGGGACTACAATGATTATCTACATTACAAAGAGATAAGAAAATAAAAACTTCAAGTCTTCAATCTCTCGTAGAACAATCAAGCCCTGAAAATAAAGTTTCTAGCATTTCCAATACAAGTAAAGTGTGAGATTAATCATGTGAGAACAATAACAAGCATTTGCATTTACAATTTAGGCACAACATTATGAAATGTATGTGTATGCAATGCTCCCCCTCAACGGGTTACTCCCCCTCAATGTATGTTCTCCCCAAAGTGCACAATAGCTTCTATATTTTGCAACTCCCCTTACCATATCCTACTCCCCCTTTTTGTCATGATATAGGCAAAGGAGTAGTCCCCAACCGGGTCACTCATAGCAACGAGAGATAGAAGCATGCAAGATTTGCATATACATATAAGTCACTTTATGCACTTCAATTAATTTGAGAGAAACAAGGAGATTTATTTGTGAAAATGTGTGAATCCAACATGCTTTGCATACAAGACATATAGCATTCAAGTCCAAAATACAATGGTATTTGGCAAAGCAAATGACAAAGGTTTCTAATAAGAATTCAAACCAATTTCACCAATGTCATGGGAAAGGCAAGGATATAGAGATTATTGATTTCAAATTTTAGAGAACTATATCCAACTTTATAAGCGAAACATGGCATGAGCGACTTTGCACTCTATTTGATTTTTCTGGATAAGATATCCGTATGATAGTAACCATGTTCAACCAATAAAGAAAGAGAGACATTTGGAATATAAATTCCTTTGAACGGATACAAGATCCTTTATTCATTTATGAGTCTCATAAGCTTTCACACAAGTTTTGCATTTTAAGAATATGCAATCATCAATTCATGCTTTTCATGAGAGCATGTTGTATGAATTTCATGCTTTTTCATTTATCATTAGCATGTTATAAAGAATCATCATGTCATGGAGATAACTATAGGTCATTCACATCATACTTCCTATGTAAATTTCCTAGTCCAAAAATGCATGTTTGAACATAAATATGACATGGATTGTAATCAAGCAAAGTTCACACTTATAGAATTTGAAAGCATATATTCATATGTACAACCAAGCTTGCTCAAGCAATCAAAAGAAGAGGCATAAGTTATTTCAAATTTTTTGCAAGTTACAAGAATGCAAAATAGCTCTCTTTGCTTGAGTTCCCCATATGGGGTCAATCATAGAACATCACTCCACAAGACATATCCCAATAGATCTACTAAGAGTTTTAAATCGAGTAGCATCTAAGGGTTTAGTAAATAAGTCCGCAAGTTGATCATTAGTACCTACATGTTCAAGTACTATGCATTTATTTTCAACAAGCTCTCTAATGAAGTGATGGCGGATGTCAATATGCTTAGTTCTAGAATGTTGCACCGGATTCTTGGAAATATTAATAGCACTCATGTTATCACAAAAGAGAGTGAGAGTACCTTGGTTGAATCCGTAGTCTACTAGCATTTGCTTCATCCATAGGAGTTGTGTGCATCCACTCCCTGCGGCTATGTACTCGGCCTCAGCCGTGGACAAGGAAATCGAGTTTTGCTTCTTGCAAAACCAAGACACCAAGTTGTTGCCTAGAAAGAAGCAACCGCCCGATGTGCTCTTCCTATCATCACAATTTCCTGCCCAATCCGCATCACTAAAGCCAACAAGACTAGCATTAGTGTCAAAAGAGTACCAAATCCCATAGTTGGATGTCCCATTCACATAGCGAATGATCCTCTTCACGGAAGAGAGGTGGGACTCCTTAGGATCCGCTTGGTACCTAGCACACACACCCACACTAAAGGATATATCGGGCCTACTTGCGGTCAAATAAAGCAAGCTACCTATCATGCCCCGATATAGAGTTTGTTCCACCTTTTACCACTAGCATCCTTGCTTAGCTTCAAAGTGGTACTCATGGGTGTATCACAACGTTTGGCATTCTCTAAACCAAACTTCTTCACTAGGTTCTTAGCATATTTGGCTTGGGTTATGAAAATCCCATCATTCATTTGCCTAATTTGCAAACCTAGGAAGTAACTAAGCTCACCAACAAGACTCATCTCAAATTCATGAGACATGATATCAACAAATTGTTGGACCTTGGTGTTGTTGGTGGAGCCAAAAACTATATCATCAACATATATTTGAGCTATGAAAAGCTCATCATTGTCTCTCTTGATGAATAGCGTCTTGTCAACACTACCTCTTGTGTAGTTGTTGTCAACAAGAAATTGAGTGAGGCGCTCATACCAAGCCCTTGGTGCTTGTTTCAACCCATAAAGTGCCTTCTTGAGGCGATAAACATGGTTGGGGTGGTGTGAATCCACAAACCCCTTAGGTGTTCAACAAACACTTCCTCTTGTAAGAAGCTATTGAGGAAGGCACTCTTGACGTCCATTTGGTGCAATTTGAACTTGTGCACACAAGAGATGGACAAGAGAAGCCTAATGGACTCTAAGCAGGCAACGGGAGCAAAAGTCTCCTCAAAGTCGATACCCTCAATTTGAGAGTACCCTTGTGCTACAAGTCTAGCCTTGTTCCGCACTATGTTGCCATCCTCATCGGATTTGTTCCTAAATATCCATTTGTGCCTATGACATTAGTGGTCTTAGGCCTAGGAACTAGAGTCCAAACCTCATTCCTTTCGAATTGGTTTAGCTCTTCTTGCATGGCAAGAACCCAAAATTCATCATTCAAGGCTTCATCAACCTTTTTGGGTTCTATTTGAGAGGTGTAGCATGCAAAGCTAATTAGATTAGCTATTTGACGCCTAGTCCTAACACCCTTATTAACATCTCCAATAACATCTTCTTGTTATGGAGTCTTCTAACCCATGGAGCGGGTTCATTAGAGTCCAAGTTAGGAACTCTAGTACTAGGTTGTGTGACTTCATTAGATGTCCCAACATTGGGAGTCACCACAACCCTCTCCAAAGGAGAGTCATCCTCTAAAACATCCTCCTCTTCATGGTCTTTGGACTTGAGCCTTGTATCATCAATGATAACATTCGATGATTCCATAACGGTTCGAGTCTTCAAGTTGAAAACTCTATAGGCTTTACTATTCAAGGCATAGCCAATAAAGATACCCTCATCACTCTTAGCATCAAACTTGCCAAGTTGATCACGGTCATTTAAAATGTAGCATTTGCTCCCAAAAGTGTGGAAGTAGCTAACATTTGGCCTCTTGCCTTTCCATAACTCATAGAAGGTGTTTCTAGTACCGGGCCTTAGGAACACTTTATTTCCTATATAGCAAGCCGTGTTGATGGCTTCGGCCCATAGGTTCCTAGGGACATTGTTGCTAAGCAACATCACACGGGCCATCTCTTGGAGGACCCTATTCTTCCTCTCAACAACTCCATTTTGTTGAGGTGTCCTAGGAGCGAAAACTCATGGGAGATGCCTAAGCTATCACAATAGCTTTCAAAAGAGGCATTCTCAAACTCCCTCCCATGGTCACTTCTAATCCGTTTAATGCTTCTAATGTTAGAATTCATTTCATTTTGCAATTTAGTACAAAGCATTTTAAACTTATCAAAAGTTTCGGATTTTTCTCTAAGAAAATATGTCCATGTAAATCTAAAGAAATCATCAACACAAACAAAAATGTATCTCTTTCCACCCAAACTTTCGGTTTGCATGGGACCCATGAGGTCCATGTGGAGAAGCTCAAGAGACTCCTTGGTGGAGAGATACTTGCCCTTTTTGTGCATGCTTTGGTTTGTTTTCCTTGTTGGCAAGGTCCACAAATACCATTGGCTTTCTTCCCAAGCTTAGGGAGGCCACGCACACACTCGAACTTTCCAAGGGTTCTTAAATCCCTAAAGTTCATGTGGCCAAGTCTTTCATGCCACAACTCAACTTGCTCATCCATGGACACATTGTTTGAGACTATTCTAGCTTCAAGACAATAACAATTGTCTCTAGATCTCATACCTTTCAACAAGGTTTGTCCATCGGGCTTTAGGATTGAGCAATCATTTTTATTAAACAAGACGGAATATCCTTCATCACTTAGATGTGAAATGCTTATTAAATTGACTTTCAAGCCATCAACAAATAAAGCATCGGATAAGGAGGGTAAACCGGGAACGAAAATGGATCCTTTCCCTACAACCTTCTTTTTGGATCCATCACCAAAAGTGATATATCCACCTTCCTCCATAACAAGAGTCTCGAAGAAACTCTTGTTTCCCGTCATGTGCCTAGAGCACCCACTATCCAAATACCAAAAATTAGAAGAATTTGCCTTCAAGGCTATTTGTGCAACATGGCAAACATTTTCATTCTTTCTAATCCACTTAGCAACAATTTTAGCTTTCTTAGTGGTCTTTGGTACATGTGCTCTACTATTCCTAGGATCATGCAAATTAATATTATCATTCCTAGGAACATGCATCATGGCTCTTTTCTTTTTCTTCTCTATCATGCTTCTAGTTTTGCACATTTTTATATAGCGAAAGCATTGTGGTCTAATATGACCAACAAATCCACAAAAGTGACAAATAGGAGTAAAATAAGGAATCATACCTTGTCCTTGTCTTTGTGGATGAAGCGGTTCAATGCGTCTTCGTTGTTGAACCGGTCTAGGTTGCTTCCAAGCTTGAGGTTGCATGATAGGCCTCTTTCCTTTGTGAGCCATTTGAGGAGAAATGTTGGCTTGAGGAACCTTAGGGGGTTGAGCTTGAGGTTGCCTTCTTGGCCCCATCTTCACTTGAGCATTTGAACTTTGTCCTATTTCTAACTTCTTCCTAGGAGGTTGCACAAATGAAGTTTCTTCTTTCTTCAAGCTCTTGACAAATACGGTCTTGTTAGAGGTTGAAATCTTCTTGCCATCTTCATACCCAAGACCCCTCTTGTCACATGGACTCTTTCCAACACCAAGCATATGGTCAAGCTTCTTGGTGCTAGAATCCATCCTAGTCATAGATTCTCTAACTTCTTCAAGCTCCCTCTTTAGACTATCCTCATTCCTCCTAGATAAGACTAACTCCTCTTTAGCTTATCTTCCATCTTCTTGAATTTTTCCACTTGTTCACTTAAGTGGTCATTATGAGATGCAAGCTCAAGATTTTCTTCTCTCAACATCTTGATCTTTCTTGTGCTCTTGATTGCTAAATCATTAAATTCGGCATGATATTTAGCAAACTCCTTTTCTCCATAAATCCATTCATGGAGTTAGAAGAGGAATCACTTTCTACTATCACTTGAGTCATTTTCCTCTTGACTCATTTCCTCTCTCTCACTAGCACTTTTGCTTTTATGGGAGGAGGCAAAAGCTAGGAGATTAGCCATGAGCTCTTCATCATCCGAAGACTCATCTCCCTCATATAGTCATCACTACTTCCACTCCAAGTGGCGGCCATCACTTTCCCCTTTTTCTTCTCAACATGATTTGCACAATCGGGGGCAAAATGACCTATGCCACCACACTCGAAACATCGGACCCCTTTCCTTTCGGTCCTCTTGCCTAGGTTCAAACTTCTTGAAAGAACCCTTTTTCTTCAAATCTTGACCTTTTGACCCAAAGCTCTTTTCTAAACTTCATAACCTTGTTGAACCTTTTTACAAACAAGGCAAGGTCTTCATCCGAGTCAACCTTCTTTTCCTCCTTTTCATCCTTGGAGGTTTTTAAAGCAATTCCTTTTTGCTTTTTAGTGGGTGTGGAGATAGGCCCTTCCTAGACTCATAAGCTAGAAGTCTCCCAATCACCTCACTCGGCTTCATATCCTTATAACCACTATTTTCTTCTAAAGCCGTCACCTTCGATTCAAACCTATCGGGTAGAGATCTCATAATCTTTTGCTTGATTCTCCTATCCGAATATGGATCACCAAGTTGATGGCTTTGGTTGACTATATCCATCAACTTGATCTCGAAGTCGTTGAAGCACTCATTCTCCTCCATCTTAAGCGTCTCGAATTGAGTTTGGAGGACTTGAAGCTTGGAGTCCTTCACCACTTCGGTTCCCTCATGTGCAATCTCTAGGATGTCCCAAGCCTCCTTAGCTATCCTAGTATTTTGAATCAACTTGTATTGATTTTCGTCCATGGCACACAAGATGGCATGCAACGCCTTCCTATTCCACTTTGAAGCATCAAACTCTTGCGCGTTCCATTGCGCCTTAGGCTTCAAAACATCTTCTCCTCCACCCGCGGGAGTCATCATAGGGAGATCATATCCGTCTTCCACCGCCATCCATGCACGGTCATGAATTTGGCATATGTAGGATTCCATCTTCCCTTTCCATTGGGAATAGTTCAATCCGGTAAGAAGTGGAGGCCTTGTGCTAGAAGCTCCTTCGTTGCCACCACCCCATTTCCACCGTTTCCACTCATAGTGTTTATGAATGAATGAAATGAATGCAAATGTATGAATGATCAAAAATCACACAAAATGCAAACACACCAAAATAAGCAAGGATCACCTATGTATGTCTAGGAACCCGCTCTGATACCAATTGAAACTAATTATAGCACGGTGTGTATAAAACTATCTAGAGGGGGGGTGAATAGATTTTACGCTTTTTACCCAATTTTTCGTGTTAGTCAAAATTACGAAATTACCCTCAAGATAAATAAACAAGCAAGTGTAATATGGTGCGGAAATTAAATTACACTTGATTTTTACGTGGAAACCCTCACGGGAAAAACCACGGGCTATGTAAGTAAGCCACACTCGAACCTCGAATCCACTAAATGTGCAAACGATTACAACCTAATCCCGGAAGTAATCACACACCTACCTAATCCCGGTATGAGTGAACCTAGTCCGATTTTGCTTGCGATCTAAGCAACCTAATCCCGATTGCTACACACAAGACTTCTCTGAAGAGAATACAACCCTAAGTGATATATGAAAATATCCAAAATGCAACATAGAGCAAGGGAAACCCTATATGCTTATCTAAGATGATTAATATGCAATTAAGAGCAATCCTAGATATCAAACTAAATGACAAGTCAATTAGTTTAGCTAATCAATATCAAGCACAAACCTAATATGCTAGCACAATACAACTTCTCAAACATACATCATACTAATCGCAATCTTGTATTCAACAAATATAAACACATACAAGTAATTAAATTGAGATTGCTAGATAAGAGAAACACAAAATATGTAAGATATAGTGAAAAGCTTACCAAGCAAAGTATGATGAAGATTCCATGCAGATGACATCTAGATGATCTATGATGAGCTAGATGATGATGATGATCATGAAATTGTGTTTGAGTAATTAAAAATGAGTTCTTGTGTATTTTTCTTCTCTTGAAAAATATCCTAAGTATGAAGCATGAATAAGAACTCTAGTAATTGACCTAAAGTCAAAGTGGCATATATATAGGGGGGCCAAATTGAAGTGAGGTCGTTTTGATAAGTTGGCCAGAATTTGCCTTGGCCGCTGTTCACCCGCTGTACGTAGGGCGGGTGTACAGCGGTTACCTGGGATTGTGAAGAACATGTTCTTCGTGACCGCCCTACGTAGGGCGGATTCCAGGTGACCTAGGGGCGGTTGCTCTCGGGTCTGGAGAACCGCCCTTCACCCCTGTTCGTAGGGCACCTGTAGGGCGATTTGTGGGCGGACCATCAGGTGTGAAAAACATCACCAGTGGCACCGCCGTTCGTAAGGCGCCTGTAGGGCGATTTGTGGGCGGACCATCAGGTGTGAAAAACATCACCAGTGGCACCGCCGTTCGTAAGGCGCCTGTAGGGCGGTTGAACAGCGCCCATTCTTTTACATAATGCATCCTAGTTCTAAACATGTCATGGCTATAGGCAATGCAAGATGCAATCAACCTAACATGCAAGAAGAGATGTTAATGAGCATTAAAGCACACAAATAAGACACACAACATACAAGGATTAAACATATGCATGAGTTGTGAGTGTGTGCAACTATCTCTTCAAGACAAGTAAGCACTTAGAGTATTACCTTTGGTGCTTGTCAATAGTGAGGTCTTCAAAAGGGCCTAAGCAATAACAACAACATATAAGCTACCCTTACAAAGCATCCCCACATAAGGTTTGATCACGAAATAAGCCAATTAAAAACAACGGGAATCCTAACAGACTATTATTGCTATGTGGCCTAAGTTGCCTTAAAAGCAAATGCCTCTAACACTTGGTACCTTGATAGTGGGTGTTCTAGGCACATGACCAGAAACAAGAGTTTCTTTAAAACTCTTGTGATGGAAGATGGTGGGTATGTCACCTTTGGTGATGGATATAAGAAAAAAGTCATAGGGAAAGGTAATATATCTATTCCCGGTTTACCCTCCTTGCCCAATGCTCTCTATGTTGATGGCTTGCAAGCCAATCTCATTAGTATATCACACTTAAGTGATGAAGGGCTTTCGGTTATGTTTGGAAAAAGTTGATTGCTCTATTCTTAAGGAAAATGGGCAAGTTTTGTTGAAAGGCAAGAGATCAAGTGACAATTGTTATTGTCTTGAGTCTAATCTCATCTCTTGTAACTTGTCTACTAGTGAGCAAATTGAGATGTGGCACCAAAGACTTGGCCATATGAACTATAGGGACTTGAAAGTCCTTGATAGGTTGAATGTTGTTAGGGGCGTTCCCAAGTTTGGGAAAAAGGTTGAGGGAGTTTATGGACCTTGTCAACAAGGAAAGCAAACTAAAAATGTGCACAAGAAAGGCAAATACCTCTCCACCAAAGAGCCATTGGAGCTCATCCATATGGACCTTATGGGTCCCATTCAAACCGAAAGTTTAGGTGGTAGAAGGTACATTCTTGTTGTTGTTGATGACTTCTCTAGGTTTACTTGGACTTACTTCCTTAGAGAAAAGTCCGAAGCCTTTGAGAAATTCAAAATGCTTTGTGTCAAAATTCAAAATGAGAAAACTTCTCACATTAAAAGCATTAAGAAAATTAGAAGTGATCATGGGAAAGAATTTGAAAATGCTAAGTTTGAAAAT
Organism: Acer saccharum; assembly: GCA_030490815.1. Taxonomy (NCBI): domain Eukaryota; kingdom Viridiplantae; phylum Streptophyta; class Magnoliopsida; order Sapindales; family Sapindaceae; genus Acer; species Acer saccharum. The sequence continues at coordinate 12,098,652 of CM059870.1, forward strand.
TTTTGCAATAACTTAGGTATTTCCCATGAATTTTTGGCCCCTAGGACTCCTCAACAAAATGGTGTTGTTGAGAGGAAGAATAGAGTCCTCCAAGAGATGGCCCGTGTGATGGCCCGTGTGATGTTGCTTAGCAACAAAGTCCCTAGAAATCTTTAGGCTGAAGCCATCAATAACGGCTTACTACATAGGGAATAAAGTTTTCCTTAGGCCCGGGACTAAACAAACATCCTATGAGTTATGGAAGGGTAAACAATGTGAGCTACTTCCACATCTTTGGGAGTAAGTGCTATATACTAAATAACCGGGATCAACTTGGCAAGTTTGATGCCAAGAGTGATGAGGGTATTTTCATTGGGTATGCACTTAATAGCAAGGCTTATAGAGTTTTTAATCTAAAGACTCAAAGTGTTATGGAATCATCAAATGTTGTCTTTGATGATTGTAGGCCCAAACATGATGACCATGAGGAGGATGTTTGTGAGGTGGATGACCTTCCTTTGAAGGAAAGTGGTGAGACTTCAAGTGGTGTGAAGTCAAACCAAGATGAAGAGGATGATTTGCCTCTTAATAGAGTTCCTCCTTTGGACTCTAATGAACCCGCTCATTGGGTTAGAAAGCTCCATGATAAGGATGATATCATTGGAGATGTTAGAGAGGGTGATAGGACTAGGCGTCAAATAGCTAATCAAATTAGCTACACTTGTTATACCTCTCAAATAGAACCCAAAAGGTTGATGAAGCCTTGGAAGATGAGTTTTGGGTTCTTGCCATGCAAGAAGAGCTAAACCAATTTGAGAGAAATGAGGTTTGGACTCTTGTTCCTAGACCTAGAAACACTAATGTCATAGGCACTAAATGGGTGTTTAGGAACAAATCCGATGAGGATGGCAACATTGTGCGAAACAAGGCAAGGCTTGTTGCACAAGGGTACTCTCAAATTGAGGGTATTGACTTTGAGGAGACTTTTGCTCCCATTGCCCGCCTTGAGTCCATAAGGCTTCTCTTATCCATTTCTTGTGTGTACAAGTTCAAGTTACACCAAATGGATGTCAAGAGTGCCTTCCTCAATGGCTTATTGCATGAGGAAGTGTTTGTTGAACAACCCAAGGGGTTTGTGGATCCACACCACTCCTCTCATGTCTATCGCCTCAAAAAGGCTCTATATGGGTTGAAACAAGCACCGAGGGCTTGGTATGAGCGCCCCACTCTTTATCTTGTTGACAATGGTTACTCTAGAGGTAGTGTTGACAAGACCTTATTCATCAAGTGCACTAAAGATGAGCTATTCATAGCTCAAATTTATGTTGATGACATTGTATTTGGTTCCACCAACCAATCCAAAGTTAAACAATTTGTTGATGTCATGTCTCATGAGTTTGAAATGAGCATGGTTGGTGAACTAAATTATTTCCTAGGCTTGCAAATCAAGCAAATGCATGATGGAATTTTTATATCCCAAGCTAAGTATGCTAAGAGCCTAGTGAAAAAGTTTGGCCTTGAGAATGCCAAACATTGTGACACACCCATGAGCACCACCTTGAAACTTAGCAAAGATGCTAGTGGAAAGGATGTGGAACAAAGTCTATATCGTGGCATGATAGGTAGCTTGCTTACTTGACCGCAAGTAGGCCCGATATTTGTTTTAGTGTGGATGTTTGTGCTAGGTACCAAGCTAATCCCAAAGAGTCTCACCTTGTGGCGGTGAGAGAATCATTCGGTTTGTGAATGGTACCATCAAATCATAGGATATGGTACTCCTTTGACACTAATCCAAGTCTTATTGGATTTAGTGATGCCGATTGGGCGGAAAAATTATGATGATAGGAAGAGTACATCGGGCGGTTGCTTCTTCCTTGGGAACAATTTGGTCTCTTGGTTTTGCAAGAAGCAAAACTCAATTTCCCTATCCACGGCTGAGGCGGAATATATTGCCGCCGATAGTGCTTGTACTCAATTGATATGGATGAAACAAATGCTAGCCGATTATGGCTTGGAGCAAGGTACTCTTACTTTATTTTGTGATAATATGAGTGCCATTAACATTTCTAAGAATCCTGTCCAACATTCTAGGACAAAGCACATTGACATTAGACACCATTTCATAAGAGAGCTAGTTGAGAGCAAAACTATTGCATTGGAACATGTGGGAACAAATGACCAACTAGCGGATTTGTTTACAAAGCCCTTAGACACCATTAGATTTGGGAACCTTAGCAAGTCTATTGGGATTTGTCAATTAGGTTGATTTGGTGTGTCTTGACCCTATATGGGGAGCTCAAACAAAGAGAGCAAAGTTGCATGATCATGCATTGTGCCAAATTGATACATTTTATGCCTCTTAGTTAATTGCTTGAGATGATTGGTTGTACATACTTATATGTATTTTTTCTAAATAAGTGTGCTACATTGCCTTGCTTGCAATCCATGTCATATTTATGCTCAAACATGCATTTTTGGAATAGGAGATGTACTTTGGAAGTACTTTTGAATGACATTTAATTGATCTCCTTGACATGATGATTCCTTTTAAATGACATGCTTAAGTTGAAAAGTATGAGATGGAAATGTGAAATGTTTGATTGCTAATGTTAAATGCAAATATGTGTGCAAAAGCAATTTTGAGACTCAAATCAATAAGTCTCTCTTTCTTTATTTGTAGAACAAGGCTACTATCATACGGGTATCTCACCCGGAAAAATCAAATAGGGTACAAAGTCGCTCATGTCTTGTTTTGCCTATAAAGTTGGATATAGTTGCTCTTTATTTTGAAATACTAAAATTCTATATCCTTGCTTTTTTTCCATGACAAAGGGTAAAGTTGGTTTGAATTCTATTGGAAACCTTTGTTGTTTGCTTTGCCAAATACCATTGTTTTGGTCTTAAATGCAACATGTTTGCATGCAAAGCATCACTGTCACACATTTTTCATAGAATAAAACTCCTTGAATCTCTCTTACTTGATTGAGGTGCATAAAATTGCCTTTATGATTGCATATGTGTTCGTGCTATAAGCTCTCCTTGCTAATGCTTACCCATTCGGGGAGACTTCCTTTGCCTATCTCATGACAAAAAGGGGGAGTAAGGTTTGGGGGTATTTGTGCTTCTAGGCATTTCATTTAGGGGGAGTTGAGAGTGATTAACTCATGTTGGGAGATGATTGCTTTTAGGGGGAGTTGCATTGCATTACATTGCTTGTTTGATTCCTTTTGAAATGGCATTTCTTTTGTCATTAGCATCTCTCACACACTTGTTCTTGGAAGGTATTTTTCTTGTTGATTGTGTGTAGGTTGGTTTTTTTTCTACAAGCTTGGAATTGACTTGAAAATGTTCAAGACTTAGACTAAGAGCTTAATTGTAATGTAGAAAATTTTTGTTGACCAATTTTTTGTTTTGAGAGGTTGCTATGTGAGTGGTGATTTTGTCACGAAATAGCCAAAGGGGGAGATTGTAAGTTCCTCACTTTTGATTGGCGTATTTCGTTGGCAAAATCACAATGGGGTTCTATATGTAAGGGTAGCTTAGAATGGAAGAAAACATCATTGTGTGATCAAGAGCTTCAAGGAAGGTAAATTTCTGGACTTAACTCTATTTGAAGAGATGTAGTTGCACACACTCACACTTTGCATGTTTTGATGATTGCATTTTGTATTCCCAAAGCCTTGCCATGCATTAGCCCTAGGAGTACTTTTGTTGCAAAGGGCGTTGTTCAAAGCGCTCTACAAGGCGCTGTACGAACAGCGCCCCCTTCAGACCTGATGAGAATGGGTCATTTTTTGCATCAGACCTGATGCATTTTTTGTGTAGGCACTGTACGAAAGCGTTGTACGTACAGCGCCCTTCCTTGGCCGAGCAGATCAGAATATTGGCGCTGTTCAGGCGCTGTTCAAAAGCGCTGTTCTGAACAGCACCCATGCTGAAGACGTTCCATCTTCTTCTGAAGGCGTTGTTCAGGTCGCCCTACGTACAGCGACCTGTACAGCGCCCAAGGCAATTCCAGGCCATTTTTTTCAAAACGATGTCACTTCACTTGGATCCCATTTATATATGTCTTGACAGCCTTGGCTCGTTTTTTAGACCAAAAATTACACCTTTGAGAGCATCATTGAGCATCTTCCACTTCAAGGTATCAAGACTTCATCTTTAAGCTTCAAAATCACAAAACCCTTCATCTTGCATCTTTCATTCATCATCTAGCATGATTCTAGGTTGATTTCATTTAGGGTTTTTAGTTTTGCTCACATGACTTGTATCTAGAACATCATTCTCATATCTATATGTTCTTGTTTTACAAGATAGCTTTTTTATCACTTGAATTGATTCAAGATTGCATCTTCATGACTTGACTTAGCTTCAAGATTGTTTTATTGTGGTTTGTGAGTTGTTTTGTGATAGATAATGCATATAGGATTTGGTTGCTTATTTAGTGTTGTTTTATGCATATCATCTAGTAATATGATATCTAGGAATGTCTAACATGTTCATTCATGCCTAGATAAGCTTAAATGTCTAACCTTGCATTTTTAGCATCTTGAGTATTTCACATATTCACCTTAGGTTATGCTATCTCTTCACTTTAGAGACAAGTCTTGTATTTACCTCTTAGGTAGTTTGCAAGCAAGGGACTAGAGTCACTATTAAAGGCCCGCGGGTAGCAAAGACGGATTAGTAAATTTAGGTGTGATGTTGTTAACCTAATTTGTAATCGTATTTGCAAATAGTGGATTCGAGGTTCTCGTGTGGCGCACATAACAGCCCGTGGTTTTTTCCCCGTGTGGGTTTCCACGTAAAAATTGTGTGTCCTTTAATTTTCGCACTTGTATGCTTATCTTTGTATATTGACTAGATTGGGGCTTTTTCCGTAATTTGGACTAATCTCGAAAAATTGGATAAAAATGTTTAAAATCTATTCACACCACCCCCCCCCCCCCCCCCCCCCCCCCCCCCCCCCCCCCCCCTCTAGATTACTTTAGGACACGTTTATATTTATTTTCAGAAGCCATAGCAACAACTTTAAAGAACAGTAAACGTCCATTTTTATAGGTTCTCAAGAAACCAGAGTTCCCTAAAGCTAATAAATCAGGGGAAATTCCACAAGGATTTTTCGAAAAAACCAAAAAACAAGGCCTTATAGTGTCATGCAGAGCTAGCCCTAGGCCAAGGCACCAGGGGCGCCGACCCAGGGCCCATAATTTCCAGGGGCCTCCAATTACATATTCTGAGTGTTATGTATACTAGGCGAATTTTGATATAAAAAAGGCCCAATACTAATTGTTGCTTCAAAAAAGAAAAAAAAAAAAAAAAGGGCCCTTGTTTTAAAAAAGCCCAAACTTACAAAATCAAAAAAAAAAAAAAATTACAAAGGCCCCATGCCCCCATCTGATGCCCAATTCATTTTAGTGTTCTTTTTCTTCTAAATATTGTTTTATTGAATTTTTTGCTCGGACAATACCCATTTCTATTAGGGTTTCAGATTTTCATCACTTCTTCTTCTCCAATCTCCAAGACTCCACCCACCAAAGACCAAAAAGAAAAAAAGAAAAAAACAGTAAATTTCTTCATGATACATTTTCAGATGTTCATTCAAATGATTTGTTTTCTGAATAAAAAGTGATTTTCTGAATTGAGAGTGTTACAAGTCGTTTTACCAAGAGAAAAAAATAATGTCATTGAAATACTTGAGTTTGTAAAAGCTTTAGATTGTTATCTGAATTTATCAATTGCTTATAGGATATCATTGACTATACCTGTAACTGTGGCATCTGTAGAAAGAAGTTTTTCTTAATTAAAAATATTGAAATCTTATTTGCAGTCAACAATGTCACAAGAAAGGTTAAATGAGTTGCCAATCTTGTGTATTGAAAAAGAAATGTTGGAAAAGATTGAATTTGAAAATGTTATTAATGAATTTGCTTCTCAAAAATACTAGAAGAAGACATTTTCAATGATGTTTTGATACTCTCTGCCGTGTTTTTTTTTTTTTTTTTTTGGAACTGCAAATATATTGAAAGAAGCCCAAAAAGGCAAACCAAACAAGAGAACAGCATAGCAGAGAGCAGAAAAAAAAACAGGTGAAAAGACCCAACGTAGAAAAACACCCCAACACCCTAGAGACTAAACAACAAAAGCAAAGCCTGAGCCAGAGAAACAAAACCAAAAGACCCCCATTCCCACCAACAAACCAGAAAACACCAGCACATGTGATTTTGTTTTTGAATATTGTTGAAGAGTTATTGCCGAGATTTTTTGGAACTTTTCATATGTACAAGGGGTCCATTTTTTAGATCTTCACCCTGGGCCTCTAAAAAGTCAGGACCAGCACTGGTGTCATGGTCTCCTCAGACCAAAGTTCTAGTGCATCCAGCCATTGCCAGTTTTATAACTCATTGCAGGTGGAATTCTATGCTCAAGACGATCTCTGCAGGTGTTCCGATGATCGCATATCCTCAATGGAGCGATCAGCCTACAAATGCAAAGCTTGTGTCCGATGTTTTTAAGATTGGTTCAAGACTTAGAACAAATGAAGATGGTGTTGTCAACAGTGAGGAAGTAGAAAAATGTATCGAAGAGATCATTAATGGGGCAAAGTCTGAAGAGTAAAAGAAAAATGCAATGGAACTAAAGCTGGCTGCTAGGGAGGCAATGGCCGGTGGTGGCTCGTCTGACCGGAATATTTAAATGTTTGTTGATGAGATTATCGGAAATTAAGGGTGCGTTTGTTAACGTTTTCAGAAACTGTTTTTTGTTTTCTGAGTCACAAAAACAGGAAAAACCCGTTTGGTAGATAATTTCAAAAAACTGTTTTATAAAACATTGAGAACAGTTTTCAGTTTTAATGAACAAAAAATTGAGAACTCTGAGAACAACAATTTGTTGTTTTCAGTATTCTTGAAAACTTTTTTTTAGCAATAAAATTTACTCAAACCAAATCCATCTTTTGGATCTTCATGGATCTATATCAAAAAGATGATGATGATTTCGAAAGGTTTGATGATGAAAATTAAATTTATTTATTATTTAATTTTAATTTTTTTTAGTTTTAATGTTTAATTATTTTAATATCACTTTTTCATTATTTATAATATTAATCTTTTAAAAATGATTTTAAAAATATTATACTAAACACGTTTTTTATGTTTTGATTCTCCGAATATCGTTTTCAACCATTGCTACCAAACGCGTTTTCGAATTCAAAAAATCCAAAAATCAGTTTTTCAAAAACTTCAGATTAAAGAAAACAAAAACTGAAAAACGAAAACGTTACCAAACGGCCCCTAATCTTTTTGAATGAGCGCTCTTACCACCCGGTCATACCCAGTCACATTGAGCGGTGGTAACATGGTTATTGCATGAAAAAATATTATAAGTTTGTTGAATAATTAATGAATCCGTTGCAATTGATAGCATTCATGTTTGTGATGGTTCACATAATGCATGTGATATATAGTTGAATATGGTTAGAAGAAAACGACCGTACTATTGTTGTATTCTAATAATTGAAGTGCCAATTGTAAATTTATAATCTGATTTACCAATATATCAGGACGAAGAATGTGGACAATTAGATTTACATACTTTGATTCAAAGTGTGTGCACTTGTCAAAACTTCTTCATAATCTATGGTTCACATTCTTTGTCCTGATATATTTTATATCAGGACGAACTGACAGTAGAAAGACTATATATATATATATATATATAGTTAAAAGAAACTATATATTTATTTATATTTAGTTTTATAAAAATATATATAATATTAATTCGGTTTATTCGATTTTTATTTTTTAAAATCGGATTGGCTTGTCTTAATATTATTATTCGACTTGAATACATATTTTTTATTCGATTTAATTTAATTTATCTCGGATCTTAAAATCATGTCTGCTTCTAATTCCGATAATGTTTTTATTTTCTTGTCTTTGGAAACTAATGAAACATGTGGTGATTATAAGTTTCATAAAGATTGTCCCCTCTTTTTTGTCTTTTTTTTTTTTTCTTAATATTCAAATTATTTTGTACTGTTAATAATAATATATAATTACTTTATTTTATTTAAAATTATTTTTTTCAAGAATAATTATAACTTAGTTTATTTTATTTAGAAAAATTCAAATTTATTTCCTTATTATAATTTTACATTAACAAAAAATAATTATGATGATATCAACGTATTTCAAATAAAGTTTAAAAAATATCAGCTCAATGTGATCTGACTGTGAAGTACGTCTATTCAACTTGGTAAGTCGCCACAACCACATATCACATTGCTTTAAGATAGACCATCTGCATCCTCAACAGCGATTGATAGTTGATCTTAGGAGAAATTGCAAAAAGAATCCTCGTGACAAAAACAAAACTACAAGTTCTTAATTGACATTATGGCATTTTGCTTTTGCAACCATCTGCTGAACACATTATATGAGTCGTAAGTAAGGGGCCGCTTGTTTTTTTTACTAAAGTCTTATAAGATCTTAATTTGTTAGACATATGAATAAATCTTACAAATTAAGTTATTATGGTATGTTTGTTTTTTCATTTTTTTACACAACCGTGGTCTCCCTTGAGTTGGTTAGATTACGTTAGGGTTTATTCAAAATTGGAAATTTTTGGAAAATTTATTTTTAGGGTTTTATTATATGTGGATAAAATTGTAAATATATGAATCGTAATAGGATATTTATGGAAATTTACTAAAAGACTCTACCATATCACTTTTCCAATAAGATAAAAGTCAATTTTTTTTACTTTTTCTATTAGACATATATATCTTAAAATAAGATATAAATTGAAAAAACAAATAAACTGATTTATTTTAATTTAAGATATAAAAGATAATAAGTCTTATAGTGGAAAAAACAAACGGCTCCTGACACTCACTCCTCATATCTTCTCATTATTTAAATAGTGTTGACAAGTCACATGCTGATATCAGTTGGATATCAATTTGGATAAATATTTCAAACAATCTAGTATTACTCCTTATATTTCAGTTGAGTTTTTATCAAAGTTAATCCCTCACTTGATATTACATAATAAGTAATATTAGATAACTCGAAAAATTAGTTTAAAATCATATAAATGATAAGATGAATGACACCATAAGAATAAAAATTGTCATATTATTTATATTGATTGTGGTGTTAATTTTTTGATGAATTGTGCCAACATGAACGTAGCTCGGCTGGTAGATGATTGAGCTTGAGGCTTGGGGCAAATAACTCCTAAGTCAGTGACTTGAATCCTACCAATAGTGAAAGCTTTCAGAAAAATACCTGATCCCGAATTAATAGATATTATAAAAAATAAAAATAAAAATAAAAATTGATGAATTGTGTAACGTTAGGATCTCGTAATTTGTTGATCTTTCGTCCAAAAGTCCCCATCATATTTTTTTTTTTTCATTTGGGTATTGGTGTACTTAATTGCATCACGTAATGATTATCAAGGAATCTATCTATTTTGTGGTCCAAAATCATATAAACGATATAATGAATGACACGATAAGAAAAAAAAAATGTCACATTATTTATAATGATTATGGTGTTAATTTTTTGAATTGTGTAACATCAGTATCACGTAATTTGTTGATCTTTCGTCCAAAAGTCCCCATCATTTTTTTTTTTCATTTGGATATTGGAGTAATTGGATCACAAATCTATTTTATGATATAAGAGTGGCCCATCCCCAAGGGGTGGTGCCGCAAGTCATTGGGGCGAGCCGTAGACTCGGACGTTCTGGGTTCAATCCCTGACAACCACATTTCTCTTAGGGCCACTGGAGGCTTTAGGGCCTCGTGGGATTAGTCGAGGTACGCGTAAGCTGACCTGGACACCCACAGATACCAAAATATATATATATAAGAGTGGCCCGAGTAGGTGTGATTTGTTACAAAAATTATTTGTCAAACTTGAGTGTTGGACCAAGCTATACCCTCTAAATATACATACAAACTCAATTTGATCTGGTTGTATGCTAATCTGAGTTGTGCTGAGTTTTGAAATATATGTCGCAACACGTCATTATTATTAAACAAGGACAAAGAGCTTCTCGATCTTGATTTCAATCCTTTTCTTAGCAATAAATTAAGGAAGATACCATCATTAGAAACATTGTATGTAATTAATAGAAACTAATTCTATCATTATAGACAAAAAATATATAATACTAATATATTGGATTGTGGGTTGAATTAGCATGTAAACCTTTCTTCTTATATATATATATTTATATATATTTATCTATTCAATATGAGATTTGTTCTCTTTCCATCACACTAGTGACTCCAACTGAAAATGTTCCGAGTATATCCAAAATATACTGTTAATGCTCTTTAATTTGTTTAATTTGCATAGAAAACCGGCCAGTGATTTCTCATTCCATGGTCTTGAGTAATAATTAATCTAAGATAATTAAATACTATAGCAAGCCAAATGAGAATATATATGGAAGACGACCAATTCCATGATTCATAATATATTATGTGTTGATGAAAGCATATATGAAGATTTTTTTTTATTATTATTTAATTGACAAATGTCCATAGTTGTTTAGGAATGACTCATTTTGCACAAATTATTAACAGATAATCATTCAATTAAGACTTAGCTAATTTCAATATCTTCTTCGAGTAGAAGAAAAACAAAGACTAGTTCAATGAATTCCCATCTATAAATAGACTTGTTTTGCCTTGCAACATTTCTCACCCCTCACCAAGGCAACCATACTTGGATAGTACACAGCTTAATCACAATGAAAGGTGTTAAGTTTCTTGTAGCTTTTGTTGTCTTGGCTTTGGCTTCCTCATTTGCCTCTGCCTCTGACCCAAGTCCTCTTCAGGACTTCTGTGTAGCCCTTGATGATCACTACAGGAATGGTGGTATGTGCTCTTACTAGTATATTATTTATATATGTATCCTTTTAAGCTTCTTCATGTCTAAGCTTTACTTTTTAATATAATTAACCTGACCAGGCCAGTCTATATATATTTACATATATCAGGATCAATCTGACTCTAATTTACTTGCTTATTTTACACCTCTACTTTACTTTTCACCCTAGCTTGTTCTGCACGGTTTTCTTAATGACACGTCACTTGTACAAATTTTATCAAATGCACATGTTTGGTATCTCATGAACAATGTATAAATTTTCTTTTCACTGAACTTTTTATATACATATAAGTTAATTAACAGATCAGCTCTCTCGTTACCGTAAAGAGCTCACTAAAAGAGAAAATAACACACCGTTAGTTAAAATAAAAATAAAGTTGTTATATTTACTCTAAAAAAGAAATAATACATTCTGTGACTAATATTTACTTCTTCCATGCAGTGTTTGTGAATGGGAAGTTTTGCAAGGACCCAAAGCTTGTCACACCAGACAACTTCTTTTTTCCAGGGCTCAATCACAATCCTAAAAACACATCGAATCCGGTTGGCTCCACCGTGAAGAATGTAAATGTAGGCCAAATTCCAGGACTCAATACTCTCGGTGTATCCTTAGCCCGCATTGACTATGCGCCATATGGCCAAAACCCACCCCACATCCACCCTCGAGCCAGCGAGATCCTATTTGTCCAGGAAGGCACTCTCTATGTTGGTTTTGTGACATCCATCCCTGACAACAGAGTCTTCACCAAAGTCCTAAACAAGGGAGATGTGTTTGTGTTCCCAATTGGGCTCATTCACTTCCAATTCAATATTGGAAAAACCAATGCAGTTGCCTTTGCTAGTCTGAGCAGCCAGAACCCTGGTGTCATCACCATCGCTAATGCCGTTTTTGGGTCTGGTCCTCCCATCAATCCTGATGTTCTGGCTAGTGCATTCCAGTTGGATAAGAATGTGGTGAAATCTCTTCAGGCCAAGTTCTGGTGGGACAACAATTAGCTAGAGAAATAATTTTAATATGTGAAATGTTGAAGTGAAGTTAATTTGCAGCTTTATTGTTTGAATAATATTGTTTGACATGTTCTATTTCTGATTAAATTATTATGTAATAAATGGATGGTTGCTTTGTGTAACCTCTATCAATCTATTGATCTCTCGCTGTTATGTGATTATGGAAAAGTGGTTTGTTGGCTTATTACTTGTCTCCTCTCTTATGATCTCTTTGTCACATAATTTCATGCTTGGTCCAAAAATCCAAATAAGTTTCAAGATGAGTCAAGCTCGTTGACCTGGATGCAGAAAGATTATGACAACGCAAATTTGGAATTTTTTTTATGTCAATCTCGTTCAATCTTTAGTTCCACTTTTAATTTTTTAAAGTTGAACCAAAGCTAAAATTTTAGATTTAGTTAATTTTTTTTTTAATATGATAATATTAATTCAAAGCATTTCAGTCATCGGAAGTTTTGGTGAGATCTTTTGTACTCATGTAAGAGTTTTTGGATTTAAACCTAATTTTCCATGAGATACAGTTATGTTGAAGATTTAATGGTTAAGTTCGCATTTATACAAATTAGACACCCACCAAAATTGTCTGACGGGCAGCCTTTTCTTTATATACTTTTGTTTTTAGTGGAGTTCAAAATTTAAAGCATCTCTAATGCAAAAGTGGCTTGCATACCAATAATTGTTGATATGGCAACAATGTCAAGAGACTTGCTTCCTATGTGACATAAAAATAAACTTGATAGACAATCAACTCAAAATTTGGTCTCCAATGCTTCCGTCTAAAACACAATTTTTTTAATGACGTGTCCATTTTTTTTTTCCTGTTTTATTTTTTATTTTATTTCCTTACCAAAAATATATGAAAAAATTAATGTCAGTTTTAAATGTTTGCTGAGTCAACCTAAAAAATAGTTGTTCAACAGACCGTCTGAAAGTGGACGGTCATGTTGACAATGTCTAATATTTTTTTTGTCACGTCAACTTGAGCTTGAATATGTATAGCTACATTGGAGACATAATTATTAACATAACGTCTATTTATTCTACGTGGCATCTCTTTTTTTCACAAGCCACGCTTGCATTGGAGATGCTCTTAAGAGCATCTCTAATAAAAAAATGGCTTGCATATTAATAATCGTTGACATAGCAACAATGTCAAGAGACTTGCTTCCAATGTGGCATAAAAATAGACTTGATAGACAATCAATTCAAAATTTGGTCTCCAATACTTCTGTCTAAAACATAATTTTTTTTTTAATGACATGACCATTTTTTTTTCCTGTTTTATTTTTTATTTTATTTCCTTACCAAAAATATATGAAAAATTAATGTCAGTTTAAATGTTTGCTGAGTCGATCAACCTAAAAAATAGATGTGCAACAGACCGTCTGAAAGTAGATGGTCATGTTGACAATATCAAATTTATTTATTTTTTGCCACGTTAGCTTGAAGTTGAATATGCACGGTTGCATTGAAGACACAATTATTAACAGAACGTCTATTTATCCTACGTGGCATCTCTTTTTTTTTTTTACAAGCCACGCTTACTTTGGAGACGCTCTTAGTTTTGCAACCTAACTTCACGGTGATGAACCGAACCTAAATTTTGACAAATTCAATCCTTTTAGTTTGAAACCAAAATTGCTAAAATCACCGAAATCCTTTTTTTTTTTTTAAATATATATTTGTTAATAAAAATTATTGATCTTGTCATTTTTTTTTTCCTTATAACTTGATCAAACTTGTGTGTTTAGCCCAGTTATAACTCAGTTTTGCTACTGCATGCTGATTGAGTCACTGACCGAACCTAAATTTTGTCGTATCCCCGATCATTTCGGTTTGAAACCGAAACTACTGAAAGCATAGAAATTGGATTCTAGCTATTTGTAATAATTGTTATAAATTATTGACTTTGTCAATTTTGTTGCTTATAACTTCTGTATATAATCAAATTAAAACTCAGTTTCGCAACCGAACCAATGGTTGACCGATCAAACCCAAGTTTAGGTGAATTCGATTATTTCGGTTTGCAACCGAAACCGTCGAAACCATCAAAATATGGTTATATTTATAATGCTTGTTAGGAATTATTAACTATCACTTTTTTTTTTACTTTTAACTTGATCAAAAAAAAATATCGTAATCAAGTTAAAATTCAGTTTCGCTACTTAACCGCATGGTAACAGACTGAACTCAAGTTTTGACGAATTCAATCCTTTCAGTGTCGAAACAATTTAAATAGGCTTTTATTTGTAATATTTGTTAGGAATTTTTTATTTTTTATTTTTGTCATTTTTATTGTTTATACCTTGATCAAACTTATGTGTTTTTAGTCGAGTTAAAACACAGTTTCACACTCTAACCAAAGGCTGATAACCAAACCAAAATTTCAATGAATTTGATCATTTCAGTTTGAAACCAAAACAGCTGAAACCTTCAAAATTGGGTTCTATTTATAATAATTGTAAGATTTTTATGGTCACTCTGAAATTTTTAAAACGTTGCCTGCAATAACTAATAAGGGCCCTTTTTCGAATGTTTGGAGAGGCTCACGTATTCTATATCGGACCCCCCAAACTCGCCTTTCGTCTTAAGAAAGATGGTCATTCTTCAGGTTTTCAAGAGCCGGACACGAGATGCGATGCGATGCGCTTCCCTTTAGAGTAGAGCTGCTCCTGTGATAGTCGAGCTGAAGAGAGGGATTTGCCCTTCCTTTAGTGTTGACCTTTAGTGTTGATACGCTAAAGCGATCAAGGTTGACTGAAGGAAGTGGGACAAATGCCATTTCTAAAGTATAGGATTCAGTGTTCAAGGGCTCAGTAGGGAAGCAGAGTCGGTTTGTTAGCGCCTTCCGGAGTTTTATAGCTAGTCTTCTCTCCGTCCCGATTGTCGCTAGTCAGTAGCTCGCTTCCGGAGAAACTACATTCAACAGGAGAAACGAAACTTTGAATAGAAAATAGAAGGATCAGTGCCCGTAGCAGTCCAGGAGTTCAAGTGACTAAACAATTATATGTGATTATTGACCTGCTGATTGGTTGTTGGTTAAACAATTAAATGTAAACATTAATAATAATAATAATGTTCAAGATGAGGTTGGTTTATTGGTAATCCCTTTTCACAGTAAGATTGTGGGTTCGAGTTTTCCCTTTTCAATAATAATAATAATAATTAAGGGACATTTGTAAAAGTAGTCAAATTAACAAATGGATTATTGTTTTTAATCAAAAAAATTTAAGTTATTATTTTTAACCAGGTGTAAGTTGTAAAGTCTAAAATGCCCATTTAAAAAAAAATCAATTTTGTTTGTAAAAGTAAACCTAAATTATTATTATTATTATTATTTTACAAACATAAACCTAAATGTTTTAAGAGGAAATAGGGGTATATAGCACTTTTTAAATTTTGAATTGTACAACTATCAAACTTTAATAACTCTTGTTTTAATAACACCAAAAAAGGAATTTGGACAAAAATACCACCCCCCCCCCCCCCCCCCCCCCCACCCCCGGCTTCTTTTCTTTTCTCTTGTGTGTCCTTCACCTTCTTCTTCCTTTTTCCAAAACCTCCATTGATAGAGCTTCAATGGAGGTGCCACCACCGACCGGCGAGTTGATCGGTAAAACCACCGAGAAAACGTTCGTCGAGTGCCAATAATTGTAACCAAAGTGTTCGTTTTCATTTTCGAGTTGTGTAGAGAGAGAAACGAAGCAAAACCCAAACCGTCGCGAATCTTCATCGTCCAATCTATGATGATCCGTCGCGAATATGATGAAACCGATGGCGCCAACGAACTCGGCATCATTCAATCGTTCAGATCCAACTATTTCTAGAGTCAACCGGCACCGTCGTCGGATCGTCACTATCACCATTGATGGAGGTCAAATAGAATAAGTCCCGAACAAACTTGAATTAAGTCTCGAAATGCATAAATAAGTCTCGAAAACGCATGAATAAGTCTCGAAACAATCATGAATAAGTCTCGAAACTGCAAATAAGTCTTGAATTTTCGAGAAAAAAAATAAAAAAGAAAAGAGTAAGTGGGGGTATT
The DNA here is from genome assembly GCA_030490815.1 of Acer saccharum. Taxonomy (NCBI): domain Eukaryota; kingdom Viridiplantae; phylum Streptophyta; class Magnoliopsida; order Sapindales; family Sapindaceae; genus Acer; species Acer saccharum. The sequence continues at coordinate 12,114,591 of CM059870.1, forward strand.
TTGGTCTCATCACCTATTTTGGTGCTATTAAAACAACACTTATTAAAGTGGTGCTATTTGCACAAGCTCTCCCCCAAAAAGTGCTATTTAATTTTTGAACCCATGTTTTAATGTCATTATCAATAAAAAAAATAAGAACCATCATTTTCAACTATAGAACCATTGTTTTCAACTACAATGAGAGAGGCAGAGGTGATCGGAGAAGAAGTGACAACCGTGCGATGGCAACGAGATAAGTGTGACGCCGACTAGAAGCCAGCGAAGAAGAATCAACTGGTTGAACTAACCAGACGCCAACGAAGAATAAGAAAAAGAGAGGAAGAAAGGAAGGGACTGGATCGTGTGAAGTTGGCAAAGAAGAAGCAGGTGCTTTCCAGCGACAATTCGACAGCCAGTGACCTAGGTTGACCTCGACTTGTTTGTGACACAACCTGTTTGTGACCCAATTTCGACCTGTCTTCAACCCACTTCAACTTGAGTTGACGGTAATTGCTCAAGGTACAATTTCTATTCAACTTGAATAAATTGTGGTTGTTTGGGTCTGTTTTGTTTTCTTTGTTGTTTATGGGGTCTTCAACTCTCTTTTTGTATTTGTGATGTGTTGTTGCCTTGTTGCCCTTTTTGATGGGTTCTTATTTTTGTGTTGTATGGGTAGTTGTCGTGTTGGTTTGGGGCTGGCTATGTTGGGTGTGCCCGCTTGTTCTTCCTACTTGTGCTTTGACTAGGCCTGTTTGTGCCTCAATAAATTCTTACTTTTCAAAAAAAAAAAAAAAAAAGACTATTAGATGTTTGATAAAAGTCTTGAATAAGAAAACAAATAACTAAAACAGAGAAACATGAAGCTCCATTAATGGATTTCAAGGATTGACTAACTATGAAATTTTAAGCTTTTGATTTGATCGTTTTATTTATTTTTGTTGGCTTTCTGTTATTTACTTTATGTTTTATTCTTTAAATTATTCGTGGGTTATTGTTCTAGTCCGTTTGGTTAATGTGAAAAAAAAATATTATGGAAATTGAGGACTTGAATCTTGTTGTTGTTGTTATTCGGGTCTTAAGAGAAATGATGGAACATCGAGAAAAAGATTTGCGATATGATTTTGGTTGTATTTTTATTAATTTTATAAGAAAGAAACATAGGACAGTTATAAAATTCTGGTGGGTAGTTAATAATATTCATTTTGTAATTTTTTTTAATTGTATATATGTATTTATATATTCGCTTTTTGATTGGTTGTGGTTAATATTTGAGATCTTTTTTTGGATGAATTTTGATGGTTTACTTGAGTGTAATTTTCTATATTGATTATGTTTACTTGATATTCTAGTCATCACGGATTTTTTTTTTTTACTTTTTGGTTGCTAATCTTACCTTTTATGAAGTCATGTTAGTGATTTACTCGAACTAAAGAACTTCAAATTCCTTCGCGGACAGGCCAAGATGGGTTCCAATTCAACAGGGGATTTTATTTAGTGGGGAGATTATTGATTTGTTGTTTTGTTTCCTTTACTGTCTGTTTTTTTGGTTGTTTTGAGTTTTTTCTTCTTTGTCTTTGCTAGGTTTGTGTTCGTTACCTACTGTTTGTTGGGCCTCCTATTTCTTGGTGTGTTGCTTCTCTATGCTGTTGTGTTGTACGTGTTTTCTTTGTTTTGTGGTTTGTCCATTTTGCCTTTGGTTGCATCTTTTAATGAATGTTTGCAATTCCAAAAAAAAAAAAAAAAAATTGTTAGTGATTTACTGATTTCAATTATATTTTTGATGAGTATGACATGTGAGGGTTGGGTTCTTTTTCTTCTTTTCATTTATGTGGTATTATTTTTTGTAGTATGGTGCATTTCATGTGATAATGATAGGAAATAGAACATGAACGAGTCATATTTGACTGCTGTTAGCTTGGTAGTTAACCTAGAAAACACTTGGAAAAGAACTTTGAACTATTTTATTAAAATTTGTATGTAAATTTGAGAATTATAGTAGTTTGTTGTGGTCACGATTGTGATCTCTAGTTTGAGTATTAGTAGAAAGTTGGAACTGTAATAATATACCTCGTCTTAGAATTTTTGGTGGATACTTCGTGCTGCTGAATATTATAAGTAACGTAAATCCGATCATAAGCCTTCGGAAGTTGATTTTATTGAATCGTAGTTGATTCCTCAGTAACATGACACGTGAGAACATTTTTAATGTCTGTTTGTTTGTTTTCGACATTTTATTATTATTTCTACTTATCGATATTGACAACTATTATTGGTAAATGCAGAAGGAGTTGCGGTGTGTTCATCATGAAATACAATCATTATAAGATGCATAATATCAGATTGCCCAAAAAAAAATATCAAAATTCATGCCCAAATGATGTGGTATGTGAGTTGTCAATCTTGTTAATTATGAGATTATGTGGTGAGAGATGTGATTTTGACAACTCATATACCACATCATTTGAGCATGAATTTGCCTAAATGTTTTAGGCCCCCTAGCAGTACTCATAGATATAAACCTATGAAAAATCCCTGAAACATAATCAAGTTTAAAGTAATACCACTAAAAACCAACTACTTACAAATTATGATTTACCACAAGTATTAGATATGATAATTAACGATCATCATTTACTAATAAAATACAATAAGAGAATTTTTTAGGTTTAAAATTGTTAATTTGAACTAAATATCACAAAATTACACTGACAAGATGAGAATTGTATGTATAAGAGTGTTAAATCAGAAGTAAGTATACAAAATTAGAATGACATGAGATGGAGTCTACAAGTAAAGGGTATGGATATTGACACTCATAAAACTTCTTAGTACACCCATTTTTATAAGTACACCCATGTCTAAAATTTAAAAAATAAATATTACTATAAACACTCATCCTAATGCTAATAGTACCCTCATTAAAATAAATATATTCATTTTAATACATATTATTTATAAACACTCTTAAATTATTATCACACCCAATTTATTAAAAAAAATCATATTTTTTTTGGAATTAAATCCTCTTTTAATGATGGTCTAATTTACTTTTGGAAATATCTTGAATGTAATAGTCTTATAAATGGGAATATGTGAAACCATATATGGGGTCAAGAGATTTTCAATCTGGAATTCTCTTATTTATACGACTATTTTTAAAAATAAAAACATACTAATATCTACGACTATCTTTAAAAAAATAATAAATTAAAAAAAATTTAAAAAAAAAATTTAAAAAAAAAAAAAAAAAAAAAAAAAAAAAAAAAAAAAAAAAAAACCTTGTTGATATCTATAGCTATGATTAAAAAATATGTTTTTTTTTGTTTATTGATGGAGTTCATAACCATACATAAAAGAAGGACAAAAACAATATAATAATCATATGATAACGAGAAAGTTTGAAACTTAAAATAAAATTAGAGTTTAATTAGGGTTTATCATAAGTTTTTTTTTTTTTTGAAAGGTATTTTTTTTTTTAATAAATAAATATAGTTGAAGATATGAGTGTAATTAATGAATGTGTATAGTATTTGGTTTATTTTTAATTAAAGTAATTTGTCTTTATTGATAAATTTCTATTGGGATATTTTTATAATTAAATTTTTTAATAAAATATGGTTGTACTAATAAATTTTATTGGTGCCAATATCAGCACCCTATAAGTAAATTTATAAATTCTGCAAGTATAATAAATTCAAATCACAAAGTCGATTTTTATGTGATAAGGATGTTTGGCATGTTTTATGTGTGTGGGATACTCATTTCTAATAGTTAAAGTGAAAATATATATATATATATATATATATATATATATATAGAAAATAAACGATAATAATTGATGGGAAACTTGGTTGATAAGGTTGTAGGTTGTTACTAAAATTTTAGTAGCTTTAGGCTTTTTTTTTTTTTTAAACAGCTCAATATACAGGGCAAGCCCCAACAAGGTAGCAAAAGCCTGGCCAAACAAACCGCCGAGAAAAAAAAAACCCCAAAGGCCCCAAAGAAAACAAACAGCCCAGTGTTTAATCGCTAGTGGGCCTTCACTATATCCACCCCTATAAATAAAAAAATAAAATACTTTTTTACAATTCAGTGTTCAATTCAAATTCTCGCAAAAAAAAAAAAAAAAAAAAAAAATGTGGAACATTTATGAAGCTGATAAATTTTATAACATTTATGAAGCTGATAAATTTTATAAAATTTACATAGTCATTTTCCGGTGCGGGATCCAGTATGAAATTTTCGTACGAGATCTAGGTCTATCACATGATAAACCATATAAATTGTTTTACACGGTTTATCACATGTGATAAACTTTGATTCAGTATGAAAATTTCGTACAGAATCCCGCACTTGATAATTTATATATTTATATATTCACATCACATGGTTTAAATCATCAAGGTTATATTAATCTTTTCTATTGATATTTTGATAAATTGAGGACACACACTTCAAATTTTTCAATCAAGTAATCTTTTTTCGAATATGCTTTTATTAAAAGTCATCGGTTAAGAATTTAAGATATCAGACATGTATCACCATGAGATTTCTCATCAATCATCATGTCATAAAATACTTGGTTAAAATTACATGGGTCTATATTTCAGTTCATAAAAATTGTTAAATTTTATCTAAATATATTTTTCTTTTAATGTGTATAATAATTTATATTTTTTTTGAAGTAATAATTACCACGTCAAACTAATATTTCACGCTCCTAATTTAACTGAATTTAAGCTAAATTCGATTAATTAATTGCAATTAATATGTTTTCCATCTGCCTAACATTTTTTTTTTTTTTAATTCTTCATTAAATTATCTTCTTCTTCTTTTTCTTTTTCTTTTTCTTTTTTTTTTGGTCCTAAATAAAAAATTGACTGGTTGCTAGGTTTCCAAGTATACAATATTTCAGTCACAGCTTGTTTGAAATGTCGTTTAACAAATTACAACTAATTTTATGCAACCTCGTCTTTGTAGTCAACCAAGGACAGCTAGAACTAGCTTAATTTCTATTCTATTTAAGATATTTTGCCTAGCTTTCTTTCCAATTTGATTAGGACATATTTTGGTGTATGTCATTGTTAGCTCTAAAGCTTTGTTTTACTTTATTTTAATATATTTATTGTTTTTAAAGTTTGACACCGATTAAGTTAAGTGATTGTCTGAAAGTGATATTTGCACACTTTATGTTTTTATAGATAAAATTGAGACTCAAACCCTTATTAAAGATGTGAAATAGAAGTGTGCAAACTACTTGAGTTGTGAGCGGACGTGCTTCTCAATTCTGATATAACAAAAATATAATGAAGTGTAATTAAAGTTTCGAAGTGTATAAAAATTGAGCAATGCACCATGCAAGATGAAATACTTTGAATAAATATATTCACATATGTAGGGAAACACATTTTAAGCATTTACACATCAAATGAAGATTTAATTTTAAAATAAACTAGATAATTACTTTTAGAATTACCTTTTTATACTACTGTAAACTATATAATATTGTTATCCTGAAAAATTCGTTGGGAGTTTCCCGGGACAACCTGAACCACGGCGTACAGGTGCGTCGCGGCTGGCCCGGACCAGGTAGGGGATGGCTCCTCTTCTCCCGGAATAGATACCGGAAGAGGCCCTTGGTCTGGTTGCTAGGGACCGGTACAATGCAACAGGACCGGTCTTACAAAGAGGAACGAGGTCGAGATAGTGTATTTAGGGAGTGTGACAGGGGTAGCTCACTACGGTAAAGGAGGGGACCTTTTCATTATTTAACAATGGGATACATCATGGGCCGTTTCTCATGCTATGGCCAGCTATCACAATGAAAGAAAATAGCATAAATGCCAGGTACATTGTCATACATGGGGGTTCGAACAAAAAGGGGGACGATAGCTAGGTGGAGTAATCATAATAAAGCTTGAATTAGGCGGGGTAGTAGCCAAGTTGGATGATCACATAAGAGCTTGGGTTAGGCGAGATAATAGCCAAGTAGGATCACACATAGGAGCTTGGGTTAGGCAAGGTAGTAGCCAAGTAGAGTCCTTAGGTTTTTCCTCCCTTTTCTCCTTGGAATGCAGGGGTATTTATAGTTGTTAACCAAAAATTCGCTCTAGGTGAGGAATTTCAATTAACACCCTCAAACTGCTACCTGGTAGGTTGCAACATGGTAGGTACCTCTAGGTACCATGGTTTTGTACAAGTGAAATATCTGGAGTAAGGTGCAATAGGTAGGAGAAAAAATCACCCCGCCCGTTGGGGCTTCGAGCGTATGGAGAAGATATGGCGCTTGGGGTTCCCATGCTGGTGTAAGGGCTTTGATCCTTTTTTATTGTGGCATGTCATGCGAATGGGTGGATAAGAGAGCTCAGGCCAGCGGAGTCAGAATCTAACTCACATATATGCATACTAAAAGAGATAAAAGGGAGAATGACAATTGTTTTGGTAGAAGGTGGACTGACTTAGGGGGAAAAAGCATCACGTATGATCATATGCTAAAAAACCCCTAGGTAGTATCCGGTGGAGAGAGATCCTTTATATATTTATCAATAAGGCATGCTCCGGGGAGCTTACACAAGTAGGAGAATAATAAAACATAAGTGCTCCAGAGAGCTTACAATAATAGGCGGGTGTAGGCCCTTTTCTGAAATCAGTAGAAAAGAAGAAAAAGCCGAAGATCCACTATTCAATAGAGAACTTTGTCATATTTATAGTTTATAATTCTTGTTGCCCACTCCATCAATTTAGTCAATCAATCCACAATTATAGGAACAATGATTTGGCATTGATTGAGTTGAATATTCTCTCATTAATGGCGTTGTGAATGGCCATTAAAGAGTTGACTGATTTCTCATTAATGGCATTGTGAATGGCCATTAAAGAAATAACTGATCTCTCATTAATGGCGTTGTGAATGGCCATTAGAGAGTTGACTGTTTTATCATTAATTGTGTGTTACTGCATGCTGCTCTCATTATGACGTGGTCTAGCTCTTCCTTGGTAATCTGGCAGATGGTGTATTAAGACCTCCCTTGTTGATGCCTTCTATGCTAGGAGGTCGGGAGGTGCTCAGAGGACCGATCCGGGTAGGAACCATGGTACAGGGTACCGGGTACCGGGTGCGGGGTACTAGGTACTAGATACAGGGTACGGGGTATCAAGTACGGTGTATGGGGTGCGAGGTGTGGGATGCGGGGTACGAGGTACCGGGTACCAGGTGCGGGGTACCGTGTACCAAGTACAGGGTGCTAGGTACGGGGTACGGGGTACGAGGTACGAGGTACGGGGTACAGGGTACCGGGATACCGTTGTGGCACAACATCGAGATACTGTGTATCATGGATCATGCGGTAGCGGGGTACCAGGATAGTGTGGTAGTGGGATCCTCAGGACCCTGGGTTCATTCTTTCAACAATCAAATGACATTGGTATGGATGGAAAATTCTTCTTTAGACCCTTGCCAAAAAAGGCGATTAACAAAAGTCCCCTCTGACTTGAACACCGGTACCTAGTTGGGGTTAGAGTCAGGATCCGAAATGCATGAAGAATTTTGCTCATCGCTTCTTACTAGTAATCATCACTTGAAACGAAAATCGTTCCTAGCACATTTGGCTTAGGCGAACCAGGGTACTAGATATTCCAACATCAGGAGTCTTGGTGTTTAGGCGAAAAGGTCCTGGTAGGCAACTAAGGCCACTTAAGAACCAGTTCTTCATATGGTGAATCTATGGCATCACGTATCCCAATAAGCGATCCTGATCCTTAGGCGATCTATCCTGGAGAGGGGTATTCCTCGTCTGAGGCTTCAGAAGTACCGTATAGGCTCTTCTGGTCTTACGTTTGGTGAATCTTCGGCACCAGGCATCCTGCTAGGGGATCCTGGTCCTTAGGCGATATGTCCTAGAGGGGGGTATTCCCCGAACAAGGCTTCAGGATTGCCGTATAGGCTCTCCTAGTTTGGAGGATGACTTCGCATCCTTAGTTTGGCTGGCAACTATACCACTTAAGCACTTGTGCACCAGATCCTTCTTGGGGGAGTGTATTCCCCAACCAAGGCCGCAGGAATGCCATATGGCTTTACCTGGTCTTGAGGCGATCAGTTATGGAGATCCTCCTAGAGGGGTTGACCTAGTCCAAGGCATCATGAGTGCTATGTAACCCTTCTGGTCTTGATTCAGTAATGGAGATCCTCTTGGAAGGGTTAACCTGGTCCAGGGCATTAGGAGTGCTATGTAGCTCTCTCGGTCTTCATGCGCTTTTATCATAGATTGGTAACCTGGTCAGATCTCTGAATGTAGGGGTCACCGTCCCTCCTTTAGGGATTGCGAGAGAGAATGGCGAGCTTTCAGTCCCCAAGTATTACAACTGGTTTAAGGGCTTGCTCGGGGTAAACGAGAGTCTTCAATAATCACAATGGGCTCATGATCCCTTCGGAATGATCTAGGACCTCGGTTATTCACTGGAGCGTTGAGTGGCCCGGCACAAGAAATGAGGAATTGCTAGTCCTCCTTTGATGGTACTGGTCTAGAGGTATGTTTGGGATCCTAGAAGTCCCCAGCCACTGAAAAGAGGCTCTGGACTTCACTCAAACGAATCAGAACCTAGGAGGCTCACTTGGGCATTGAGGGGCCCGATACAAAAGTGAGGAGCCACTGGTCTTCTACCGGTCATGCTTCATTCCCAAATAGGCAGCCCGTAATGCTTTATTTCCAAAATCCCACGTAGAAATTCTAGGCTGACCTTTAGGTAGTAAAATGGTCATAACTCATTCTAAAAAACTTAAAATTACAAACTGTAAAATTCTACGGAAAGCTAACTTCCGTACCTTTCCAATCATATAAGACTCGAAACCCAGTTCCTTCTGAGATGATACAGTTTAATTCTTGAAATTGACCCATTAGCATATGCTGCATTCTCAGGCTTGATCGAAAATCTTCCGAATTGCTTCCAATTATCTCCTAGGACTTGAATAACTGAGAACTAGGAGCGTTTGAAGAGTGCTTCCGGTGACATGAGGGGATCCATATGTATAAGTGCAACTCTGGTAGATATGCTGGATAGGAGATCTACCAGTACCGGAGCAAATCTTCTGTAAGAAGGCAAGAGAGGTACAACTCTACTGCATAGGAGCTCTATGAGCACTGGGATGGATCTGCTGGATAGGAGATCTACCGGTAGCGGAGTGACTGTAGAGGAGCTCTACAAGTATATGAGCAGACTTACTACATCGGGGCAGCATAAGATACTGGCTACGCTAGGAGTCCCATACATCATATTTGCTCCACAACAAACAAAAGTCGTAAAATGACAAAGTGAACACCATTCGTGTTGCATATGCAGTACGTACAAATATGGAGAAAGTATATAACACATGAATAATGAATCTATCACCTCAATAGTAGAAGGTTGAACTTTTGTGGCAATAAATTACTTAGATCACATGGATCTACATGATGATGCACTCCACATGTTCAACATATTTAAGTAGCAACATATATAAAGCGAAATATCAACCGACTATAATAGGCGTTGATTTAGTTCACAGGATCCATGCAAACTTTTTTATAAAATCACACTAGTAATAAAGGAACTAATAGGGTGAAATAAAGTTTCATGGCATCATGACATCATGGAATAAGCATGCAGTGAACATAGCAGGGGGATGCGTTAAATCATGTGTAGTTTTAATATGTAAGAGGTAAAGAAATGTACACTCATGTAGAGATAAGGAAGCCACGTTGGTCAAGTGATTTTCGCACAGACGACGCCAAAATGTTAACCAAAAATTCACTCTAGGTGAGGAATTTCAATTAACACCCTCAAACTACTACCTGGTAGGCTGTAGCAGGGTAGGTACCTCTAGGTACCATGGCTTTGTACGAGTGAAATATCCGGAGTAAGGTGCAATAGGTAGGAGAAAAAATCACCCCGCCCGTCGAGTCTTTGAGCATATGGAGAAGATATGGTGTTTGGGGTTCCCATACTGGTGTGAGGGCTTTGATCCTTTTTTATTGTGGCATATCATGTAAATGGGTGGATAAGAGAGCTCGGGCCAACGGGGTCAGAATCTAACTCACATATATGCATAATAAAAGAGATAAAAGGGAGAATGACAATTCTTTTGGTAGAAGGTGGACTGACCTAGGGGGAAAATGCATCACGTATGATCATATGCTAAAAAACCCCTAGTTAGTATCCGGTGGAGAGAGATCCTTTATATATTTATCAATAAGGCATGCTCCGGGGAGCTTACACAAGTAGGAGAATAATATAACATAAGTGCTCCAGAGAGCTTACAATAATAGGCGGGCATAGGCCCTTTTCTGAAATCAGTAGAAAAGAAGAAGAAGCCGAAGATCCACTATTCAATAGAGAACTTTGTCATATTTATAGGTTCTAATTCTTGTTGCCCACTCCATCAATTTAGTCAATCAATCCACAATTATAGGAACAATGATTTGGCAATGATTGAGTTGAATATTCTCTCATTAATTGCGTTGTGAATGGCCATTAAAGAGTTGACTGATTTCTCATTAATGGCATTGTGAATGGCCATTAAAGAGTTAATTGATCTCTCATTAATGGTGTTGTGAATGGCCATTAGAGAGTTTACTGTTTTATCATTAATTGTGTGTTATTGCATGCTGCTCTCATTATGGCATGGTCTAGCTCTTCCTTGGTAATCTGGCAGATGGTGTATTAAAACCTCCCTTATTGACGCCTTCTATGCTAGGAGGTCGGGAGGTACTCGGAGGACCGATCTGGGTAGGAACCATGGTACCGGGTACCGAGTACCAGGTGTGGGGTACCGAGTACGGGGTACGGAGTACCAAGTGCAGGGTGCGGGGTACCGGGATACCGTTGTGGCACGACATCGAGATACTGTGTATCATGGATCATGCGGTAGCGGGGTACCGAGATAGTGTGGTAACAGGATCCTCAGGACCTTAGGTTCATTCTTTCAACAATCAAATGACCTTGGTATGGATGGAAAATTCTTCTTTGGACCCCTGCCAAAAAAGGCGGTTAACAATAGTGTCTTTTTTAAAGAGGTAGGTGGAGGTAGCTTATTTAGGCGGGAATCCGTGACTCTGTCTCTACCGTTCCCTCCAGCCAATGATTGCGGTGGTAAAGCATCAAGGGTTAGGATCATGCCACCGGGGCTCTTTCTCCGTTAGGGCCTTAGTTTTGGTAGGTGGGAGCCCTAGTCCCTAAGACGAAATCAGTGGGACTAATCCTAGCCCCTACTTTTGAGTAGGGCCGTTGTAGCCACATTCCTTGGAGGGTCTTGATCGTTCCACCTAGGTCTTAGGTCCATATAGGCGTTTCTGTAGGGCTGATATGGCAAACAGGTGGTGTTTTCGGGGGTTTTGATTGGTTAGATGAGGTCATTGCAATAGTAGAAGATCGTTGTCAAAATCTGGCTTGGTGGGGGACAGTGTCAACACTTGTCCCGCTGCACACTGTCAGGCACCCTCCTCCACCATTTCCTTCTTCATGCTTTCTGGGTTCCTACGAACATTTTTCTGGGGAAATAGTTGACCTCCAACTATGGCTGATATGGAGAGAGGCCCAACCATTGATGTAGTGTGGCCAACAGATGATCCCAACCGTAAGCTGCTCATCTTCCCCCACTTATGTATGCTATCTCGTATTAATGAGCTGGAGCTGGGGCTTTACAGGTTGCCTTCAGTCCCCTTTTTCTTCCATGTAAGCTGGGGTAAGGGCTGGGGTCAGCCTTTGAAAGGGCTGTGACCTGCTGGCTGCTATGGTCAGCATCAACCCTTGGAGTGATGGTCACTAGAGTGTTCCTAAGAATTTTCCTTAAAGGGGGATGTTTCTTGTTGAAGGAGCGAGTTATGCCTGACTAGGTAGGCGCTATTTATGATGGTCCCTAGCGGTGCCGTGAGCTAGGAACGGGTTCTCTGGTGAACCACGTCCTTCCTCTCATTATGCACTCTAGGGGAGCCGGGTCCTTAACGGACTACGCCCGGGGAGGTAGGGTCCTTGGTGGACTAGGTTCCTTTTCTCGATAGGCGCTCTAGGGAGACCGGGTCTTCAATGGATTGCGATAGGATCAGATGTACCAGGGCGGTGCGGTACATGATGGACCGAGTCCTTTTTCTCGGGGGATCGGGGTTGCTTCCATGGCTGGTACCACGTGGTGGCGAGGCTCTTTAATTGGAGAAGCTCTTCCTTGAGTTAATTGCCCATTATTCCTGTTAACAGAACTCCCTCCCGCCTTGAACGTTAATGGTATCGCTAAACGTTAGAGGCGGGGTACCTAGTCGCATGAAGAGCTTTTCCTGCTTGGATTTTTCTGCTTTCCTCCCCTGAATTTATTGGAATTCGTTTTAGTAGTTATGTCTCTTCTAGCATTAAATGTGGTAATGATAGCCTTTCTGAATTCGACACGTTTCTCGGGACATGAGCTTTAGCAATGGGACGTTTGCTGCGCCTCGTTCCACGTGGCGCGCACGGAGTGGCCGACTTGTCCCATCTGCCTTTTCATCTAGCCTTCCCTAGCCGTCCGATCCCTCGGAGGGTTGAGATCTTCTCGTTTAAAATTCAAACATTTACTCTCTCTCTCTCTATTTAAGGGTGGTTTGACTGAAGTCTCTCCATTTTCTCCCGCTTTTTCAGTTTCCACTTCTTCTTCTTCACTTCTCACTTCCTCTGTTTTCTCACTTTTGTATCCTGTTGCTTCACTAAAAATGGCGTCTAAGGATTCCAACGCAGAAAGGGATTATGAATATGGTGGGGAGGAAAGTTCCCTAAAGAAGTCCGGACTTTCTTTTAAGAGGCGACAGCCCGGTAGCGACTCTACCGCGGGGGGAAGTAGGGCTCGCCCCCGTCCTCATTGCTCCGGGCAACACTCTTCGATCAGGATCGGGTTTGTCAACTCTCCTTCTTCTCTAGTGCATGTTTCTGATGGGGGAGAGGGGACTAGCCCGGAGGTGCTTTCTGGTTAAGCAGACCGAGACCTAGAGCATTTGGATTTGGGGGGATCATATCGAATGATGACAGTTGGAGATGGAGAGGACCCCCTTGAGCTTTTTGAGTGTGTTCCCCCATCGGTGTGTATCGCGGGTGTGCTATCCCGGTTGAGCCGTGATTTCAACATTCCAGATGACATAGAGCTTCTTCTTCCCATAGAAGATTATGATGCTTACACACCTCCTCCTGGTCATCTCCCTATTCACGTGGCTGCATTTGATGGAGGGGTCCGCTTTCCGCTCCATCCTACGCTTAGGCGGGCCTTATGTGCGTTTGGGTTGGCTCCAATACAGTTGGTACCTGGTTTCTAGAGAAACTTGGTGGGTTTCCTTGTGATGTGGCGGGAAGCCGCGGGCTCCCGACCAAATCTAGAGGAGCCAGGTTACAGGGAGCTACGTTCTGTCTTTTAGCTTTCACCTTTGACGCAGTAACCAGTTGTCCAATATTACCTACATTGTGTTAATGTTGTTGACTTTGTTATTCCCAGCACTAGGAGGAAGAATCCGGGGTGGAAAAAAGAATGGATCTTGGTGAAAGGGAACTAGGGGGCCACCGTTCGTTGTGGCCATCAGGAGCATTCGGTCCCCACTTCCTTCGGGCCGCAATCGGAGTGGGCGAAGGAGGAGGACGATGATGAAGTTATAGGTCTCCTGGCTACTATCAAGCGGCTGGGCTACAAGTATCCCAATTTGGAGGGTTACCCTTAGGAGCGGCTCGAGTGAAGCACTCCCTCTTGGCAATTGATGCAGTTACAGGTGACTTTTTCTTTTGTTTATATCCCCCTTTTTGCTACCGTAGTGCTCTTCACTATTTAAAAATTATCACTGTCAATGTTATTTGGGGGAGGGGGGTTTGGCGAGAACTCTGATGGTCGCTCAATTGGTAGTTTCCTTTACAAGTGTTCAACTAGCGAGGCTAGAGGCACGTCTGGGTCGGAGTCGTGGTTTACCCAATTCCCCGGCTTCTAAGCTACCATCCTCGGTGCTTCTTTTTGGTTCTTCAACCTCCACCCCTTCAAGGTTTTCTGCACCTCCTCCCCGGCCCTCCTCGGACAAGGGGAAGGCAGTGTTGACAGCGGAGAAGGTGCCTTATGCTCCTCCCAAGGCAAAAAGAGATTCTTCTTCTAGCTCCAACGATATCCTCCGTGCGTTCAAATATGCCTGCTCCAAGGCGGACTTCTTCCAACTTGTTGTGCTTCCTACGAACAAACTGTCCTCAAAGGGTTCCATAGTGACGGCTGAGATATCTTTTAACCGCTTCCTTCTCCTTTTGTTAGGTTTGGGTGGCCATGCTAAGTGTTAGGCTTGTACATTTTTGTGGTTCTCCCTTTTTTGCAGGTGTTCTGGTATAGCTTGGCTCTAGGGTAGCAAGATGTTTTGCTTCAAGAGGAACACCACCTGGCGGAGGAGAGACGTGTTAAAGCTGAGAAGGATAGGCCCGAGGCAGAGAGGGCCATCGCCAAGCTTGTTAGGGAGAGGAAGGAGCTAGACACCAAGGCCTCCTAGGTGAAAAAGGACCACGACCGGGTGCAGAAAGAGCTGGAGGCTGAGGTTAACCGGTCCACTCGTCAGGCTCTAGTGCGGAACGAATTGAAGATCGAGCTGGCTACTACTGAGAACCATGTTATGGCAGCGATTGCTAGGGCGGCAGAAGTGGAGGCTGGTGTTGATAAGTCTTTTGGGGATGGTTATTATCTCTCTCAGTTGCATGTTGCTCAGCACATTCCTCCCGATTTCAATCTTTATCAAATTCATGGCTGGAACAGGGAGGAAGTCCTAGCAGGTGCCGATGGCGTGCCTAAAGTGTTGCCAAGGCAATCGGTGCCTCCCAAAGGTGGGGATACAACGAGCAGCAGCGATCCAACTGGGAGCGATAAGAAAAAGCCCAGTGCAACCGGAGACATGCCAGAATCGCCACCTATGGAATCGAGGGAGCTGGCAAAAGAGGCCCACGAGGAGCGTCGCCAGGAGGATGTAGCCCAGGATATCCTACTAGGTCAACAGCAGATCGAATCAACCTTGCTTGTCAATGAGCCCATCAGTCCCATGCAAGGCTAGTAGACAATGCTTCTTCTATCATTTTTTTTTTCACACATATTGCTGCTCCTTTGTTATTATTTTTAGTTGATGATCCAGGGAAGATTAGGCCAGCTGTGCATTGGTCTTCTCTTAACATGTAACCATAAACTGAGGCCTATGCATCCTTTAATTTTTCTTCTGCTCCAGTACTTTTTTATTTGTGGGGAGGTTGGGCCTCCTGAGCTCCAATCCTCCTCTTGGTATGTAATGATAAACTAGTGCTCCATGCACTCTTTTGTTTGCCTTTTGTAGACATGCATGTTTTGCTTAGGTAGCTTAGCTAGATGCCATGGCCTTCCGCAGATCCTTTATGACTTTTATTGATGAGGTAAAACCCAATTTCTTGTCCCCACTTTGTCTTGACATTACTCTGCGCACATCATCCATGCATAGACATTTTTTGTTAAAGGTGACTCTGATTCTGGATGAGTAGACTTAGCATCCCTTTTGGTGGCGTGGTTGCATCGAGTATGAGCCAGTTGATTTCACGCTAAGCTTTAATTTTGACTTAGGATTCTTGCCTAAATGATCCGTGCTCACAACCGGAGCTTCCCCAAAATAGGGGTTCTCGCTTGAGTATCCGTTGGGAAGAAATTATACTTACGTTTAAAATACTAGGACAGCACTTACATCGCATTTATAATCTCGTCTGGGGTATCTGGTATCGCTTAGACTTGGTAGTTTGCCAAGGCCACTTAAGCCTAAGTCCCTTCTTTGGGGGTCTTGTATCCAACCCAAGGCATCATGGTAGCTCGTCCAAGGTACCAGGTATCTCGTGGACTTGGTAGGCAACCAGGGCCACTTAAGCCCAAATCCCTTCTTAAGGGTTCTCGTACCCAACCCCAGGCATCGTGGTAGCTCATCCGAGGTACCCGGTATCTCCTGGACTTTGTAGGCAACCACGGCCACTTAAGCTCAAGTCCCTTCTTAGGGGGTCTCGTACCCAGCCCAAGGCATCGTGGTAGCTCGTCCGAGGTACCCGGTATCTCCTAGACTTGGTAGGCAATCATGGCCACTTAAGCCCAAGTCCCTTCTTGAGGGGTCTTGTACTCAACCCAAGGCATCGTGGTAGCTCGTCCGAGGTACCCAGTATCTCCTGGACTTGGTAGGCAACCATGGCCTGGGGGGTCTTGTACCCAGCCCTAGGCATCGTGGTAGCTTGTCCGAGGTACACGGTATTCACAGGCGAATTATGGAATAATCAATTGAGGAGAATAACTTTTCATTCATTCATTCAAAAGGAGGGTGAGAAACACCCTAAGTACAGGCGGTCGGAGCCGCTTCATTGCGTCGCTAAACCTCGGCTCTTAAGTGCCTATCGAGTCACGCTTACATGAAAAGGGAACAAAAGGAACTAGTTCTATTTACATTAGGTTTACCATGCTCTTTCTCTCGACCAATCTTGTGCTGTTAGGGGTAGAACCTCTTCAAGTGATCGGCATTCCAAGTATGCCCAATGGGGTCTCCATCAAGGTCCACCAGCTTATACCCTTATTAGCTCACTTTTACTTTGATAAGGTACAGGCCTTCCCAATTCAGAGCGAGGACACTATTGGAGCGACGACGCATATTCTGAGTGACTTTCCTTAGCACTAGGATACCCTCCTTAAAGCTCTGGATCTTGACACCTTTGTTGAAGCAGCAGGCAATCTTTTGCTAATAGGCTACCACCCTTAGAGCAACCCCGGTCTGCTTTTCTTCTAGGGGATATAAGCACGCCCTAAGCTTGTCCTTATTGTCTTCCGAATTGTAGAGTTGTGTGCGGAAGCTGGGGAGCTTCAGCTCAATAGGCAGAACAGCTTCAATTCCGAAGGCTAGCGAATAGGGGGTCTCCCTAGTCGCAGTCCTTTTAGTGGTTCAGTGAGCCCATAAGATGTTCGGGAGTTGGTCCACCCATGCCCCATTTTCCTCTTGTAGCCTTTCTTCAACAGCTTCTTGATTGCTTTGTTTGTGGATTCGACTAAGCCATTTGTTTGGAGGTGGGCCACTGAGGCGAAGTGACACTCAATCTTCAAATCTCCACAATAGTCTCTGAAATTGTAATTGTCGAATTGTTTGCCCAAGTCGGTGATGATGGTCATTGGGACACCAAATCGGCACACCACATTTTTCTTAATGAAAGCTGTTGTGTTTGCCTCTATTATGCTAGTGAGTGGTTCTGCCTCTACCCATCGGGTGAAGTAATCTATGGCGACAATAGCATATTTGGCATGTTTGGCTCCGGTGGGCAAAGGCCCAATTAGGTCTGCTCCCCATACCGCAAAGGGATACGGGGAGGAGATGATGGATAACCTTTCTAGGGGTTGGTGCAAGAGGTTGGCTACCTTCTGGCATGGCATACAGGAGCGAGTGCACAAGCGCGCGTCCTTATGAAGGATTGGCCAAAAGTATTCCATCTTTAAGACTCAGTGCACGAAGGCATCTCCTCCTAAATGATCTCCGTAGTCACTTGAGTGAACCTCCTTCAGTGCCCACTTGGCGTCATCAGGGTGTAAGCACCTAAGGAGGGGCAAGGACTTCCCCTTCCGATACTGGTGCCTCTGCACCAGGCAATACCGGGTTGATTTTCTCTTTATTGCCCTAGCTTTTGCTGGGTCGTCAGGCAGTTTCTGGCTATGGATGTAGTCTATGATTGGGTCCATCCAGCAAGAGAGACGGTCTACAGGGTAGACTTCAGCCGTCTTTACAATGTTTGACCTGCTTAGAAGTTGTAACTGGACTCCTTTAGGGATGGTCTGCCCCCCTCCTATTGAGATCTTGGCAAGAACATCCGCCCGATGGTTAGCTCCTCTGGGTATCTGTTCAATCTTGATCATCTGGAACACTTTGGTAGCCTACTTTACCTTTTCTAGGTAGGCGGTCATGTTGTCACCCTTGGCCTGGTAGGACCCGGCTACCTGGTTCACGATTAACTAAAAATCGCTCTTGATGGCAAGGAACTGGGCCCCCAGCTCCTTGGCAGCATTCAGACCAGCTAGGAGTGCTTTATATTCTGCTTCATTGTTAGTGGCCCTAAATTCGAATCTTAGGCAGTGGGCAGACTCGACCCCCTCTAGATTGATCAGCACAATTCCCGCCCCATAGCCATGTTGGTTGGAGGCTCTATCAACGAACAGCGTCCAAACTTTTAACTGGGAGGACCATTCTTCCCCCGGAATCAGGACATTACTGCCAAGCAGGGCAGCGGGCTCTCCTCCAGGATAGGAGTTAAGGCTTCCACTGAATTATGCCACAAAATCTGCTAAAGCTTGTCCTTTGATTGCAGCACAGGGCTTAAAAGAAATGTCATACTGGGTAAGCTCGAGGGCCCACAAGACTAGTCTGCCCGATACATCAAGTCACTGCATGAACTGCCGGAGAGGGAAGTTTGTGAGTACTATGATTGAGTGGGCCTAGAGTAAGGGCGCAGCTTGCGCGCTGCTACTACCAAGGTGAAAGCGAGCTTTTCCAGCTGGTTGTAGTTCTTTTCGACCTTGCTGAGGGAGCGGCTTACATAGTAGATGGGCCTTTGGATTCCACCCTCACATTCTTTCACCAGAGCCGCGCTAGTCGCTGTGTTTGACACCGCGAGGTAGAGTTGCAACACATCTCCCAGCAGTGGTTTGACAAGCAGTGGGGGTTGGTAAGGTAACTCTAGAGTTCCCTGAAGGCGCGTTCGCTCTCCTTATCCCACTTCATCCCTCTTCCTTTTTTGATGGCTTGGAAGAACGGAAGGCACACTTCAGTGGACCGCGATATGAACCTACGAGGGCAGCAAGGCGGTCGGTCAATCCCCGCACCTGTTTTAGAGTGGTGGGGGACTAGAGTTCAAGTATCGCTTTGATCTTTTCTGGGTTCACTTCATTCCCCTTTCATGAACCATGAAGCCCAAAAATTTCTCGACCGAAACTCCAAACGCACACTTGTCCGGGTTCAACCACATTTGGTTCTTTCGAAGCAACTCAAAGGTCTTTCTGAGGTGGCCGGGGTGCTGCTCTATATGCTGTGATTTGGTTATCATGTCATCCACATAGTCCTCCATGGTGTGGCCGATCTGCTCCTTGAATAGCTTGTTGACCAGCCTCTAGTAGGTGGCCCCGGCATTCTTCAACTCAAAGGGCATCATCTTGTAGCAGTACAAACCTTGACTTATGATGAAGCTAGTCTTCTCTTGGTTTGATGGATGCATAGTGATCTGATTGTAACCGGCGAATGCATCCATGAAACTCAGGGTCCTATTTCTAGTGATTGAATCAACGAGTTGGTCAATTTTTGGGAAGGAGAAACTGTCATTCGGGCAGGCGCGGTTAAGGTCGGTGTAGTCTACATACATCCACCACTTCTCATTGGTCTTTGGGACCATGACCACATTATCGATCCACTCCGGGTATTACGCTTCTCTGATGAACCCGGCACGAAGGAAATGTCCACCTCCCCTTATACCGCGGCGTTGTGACTTGGGTTGAAGTATCTCCTCTTCTGCTTTACGGGTTTAAAGGTAGGGTCCACATTGAGGCGGTGTGTTGCCAAGCTGGTGGGGATGCTAGGCATCTCTTTGTGGGACTAGGTGAACACATCATTATAGTCTCAGAGGACTTTTTGTAGCACAGCCGTTTGTTCAGAGGTCAAGGTGGATCCTATCTTCACCGTTTTTGGAGGGTCTTCCTCCCTGATCACAACTTCTTCTAGTTCTTCAGCTGATCCTCCTCCTCCCACATTTCTTCTTCAAGCACTTCTTCTTCAACTTCTGGTTGTTCTATCGTGCTCCTCAGGTGCTCTAACCCTACATCATGTAGTTCCATTCTATCTGAGGGGCCCATCCCCTGAGGAGTCTCTGTCGCTCCTAGTCCTCCCCGGTCATTTTCTGTGGTGATTTGGGAGCACCGTTTGGCTAGTGCAGAGGGATTTGATGAGACGGCATAACACTTGCGTGCCATTTGTTGATCTCCCCTCAAGATTCCGACTTCCTCACCCATTAGGAATTTCAAGACATTGTGATAGATTAACAGAACTCCCTTAATCTTTGAGAGGAAGGGTCGCCCTAGAATCATGTTGTAGGCGCTTGGGATGTCTACCACCACGAACTCGACCATGTTGTTCACTTACCGGGGAGCTTCTCCTATGGCCGTCGGGAGTATTATGGAACCAGCTGGCATCAAAGAGTCCCCGGTGAAACCATATAGGGGGTGGTGCAACTATAAAAGCATGGTTGGCGGAGTTGGCAGCGATCCAACGTGTTTTTTAAGATTATATCCACGCTACTTCCAGTGTCGATCATGACCCGGGCTACCCGTTTGTTTGCTACCTGGACAGTGACTACCATTGGGTTATCGTGGGGCTGGACCGTGTTGTAGGTGTTATTTTCTGTAAATATGATTTGAGTGGAGCCAGGACGACCTGATGCGCCTCCACTGACTTTCAGCACCTGGCTTCCTATATCGTGCCAGGGCACTTTCCTAGCGTGGTTCTTCCTGGAATTATTGGATGTACCATCGAGGGTGGGTCCCCCGCTGATAGTGTTGACAATCTGGATCTGTTCCATCAGGTCTCTTCCTTGGTCTTTTCACTTTTCCTTTGGCTCCTTCATCTCTTTCTAGACCTGCTTCCCCATCTTGATTCCGTCCCTCACTTGTTGGAGAAACTCCACCAGTAGACCGCCTCTCACCAAGCCCTTGATTTGATTACAGAGGCTATAGCATTCCAAAGTGTTGTGACGTATGTCCTGGTGGAAGTCACAATACTTGTACTTGTTTCTCCTGTCTGCTGGGAGCTTCATGGGGTCGGGCTTCTTCATAAGTCTCTTGTCTTGGATTGCCAGGTAGATTGTTTCCCTCGGGGCATTGAGGGGGGTGTAATTGGTGTACTCTTCTTCCTCTGATTGGGCTATTCTGGAAACCTCATCTTCCTTGGTGGGGATATCATTCTAAAGGGCCGTGCCCTGCTATGGGAGAGCGGAGGTAAACGGTAAGTGGATCGGTTCGGGGGATTGTTCCTAGGCTTGGGAACCGATTCCTTCTCCTTTCTTTGATTGTTGTCCCCCTTTGTGTCGCTTGCTCGAGCGTGACTCGTCATGCTCTATCTTGATACCGTACTGCTCATCTAGCTGCACCTACTCCAAAGCTCGGCTGTACACTTCCTGATATGTTTCAGGTTTATCTTTGCTGAAGGAACACCACGGTTTTCCCACCCAGAGATTTTTTCAAAAATTGGTGAGGGTCTCCTTTTCAGCGAACACCCCCATCTGAATGACTTCCTTATGGAAGCGTTCGACATAGGATTTGAGCTTCTCTCCTCTCTCCTGGACCACGTACTGTAGTATGATCGGGTCCTTGGGAGGCGGCTTGACTCCCTGAAATTGAGCACTGAAATCCCTTGACAGCTTGGTGAACGAGTCGATGCTCCCAGGAAGAAGCTTCCTGAACCAGGTCTTAGCAAAATCGGTGAGAATACACGGGAATATCCGGCACATAGCCTTCCGGGAGGTGTTTTGCACCTCCATCTGCTGTACGAAGGACTCTAAGTGGCTTAAAGGATCTTCCACACCTGAATACACCTTCTCTGGCATCTTGAATTTAGAGGGGAGGGTAGCATGTCGAACTTCCCTTGATAGTGGGGCATTTATCTCCCCGAGGGGGTCATTCTTCAGTCCCTTGTACTTGACCTTGTCTTTTTCCAATTCCGCTAGGCGCTTTGCCATCTTCTTCATCTGCTCTTTCATGCGACCTCGTCCCCTTTCACGAGATTGGGCCTTGGCTTCTCCTTATTTGGCAGCGGTTCCGGAGGCGGCTGATGCTTCATGCCTGGCTCTATGGCCTCGCCCCGAGTGGCTACGGTTCCTACTTCGATTCTGTGTGGCCTCTATTAGGCTCACGATGCCAGATCTTTCCTTCGCTCTAGTCATGGCAGAGCGAGCTTGGTGGCCTGTTGGAGGCGACGAGGTTCTGGGCGCACCGATTTCTGACCGGGCTCTCCGAGGTTCTGGAGCAACTACCCTTGGTAATGGGACCCAGCCTATCAAAGATAGCTTTGGAAGGGCCCAACCTATCAAAGACAGGCTCACGGTTGCTAGGACTCGCTCCTTCATGATGCGAATCAAGTAACTCTTGTTGCAGTCCCTCTAAGGAAATTGGTGACGTGGCGGTTGAAAGTGCTTTGCTGGAGCGGTCCAAGTGTGGGGAGAGCTTTGGCCGCGGTAGCATTCGTTGGGGCCTCACCTTCCGTCTACGGTGGCTGACCTTGCGTTGGGGTGCTCTCTGAGGATTCATCTCCGTGGGTAGCAAGGTAGGAGCGGGGTCCAGAAGGGTTGGCCTGGTTTTGGGATGATCTCAACCTCATGTTCGTTGAAGTAGCTAGGATTCTTTGAGAGAAGGAAAAAATACATTATGTGTGAGATTCCCACAGATGGCTCCAAACTGTTATCCTGAAAAATCTGTCTGGAGTTTCCCGGGACAACGTGGACCATGGCGTACAAGTGCGCCGAGGCTGGCCCGGACCAGGCAGGGGGTGGCTCATCTTCTCCCGGAATAGATACCGGAGCAGGCCCTTAGTCCAGTTGCCAAGGACCGGTACAATGCAACAGGACCGGTCCTGCAAGGAGGAACGAGGTCAAGATAATGTATTTAGGGAGTGTGACAGGGATAGCTCACTAAGGTAAAGGAGGGGGCCTTTTTATTATTTAACAATGGGATACATCATGGGCCGTTTCTCATGCTATGGCCAGCTATCACAATGAAAGAAAATAGCATAAATGCCAGGTACATTGTCATACATGGGGGTTCGAACAAAAAGGGGGACGATAGCTAGGTGGAGTAATCGTAATGGAGTTTGAATTAGGCGGGGTAGTAGCCAAGTAGGATAATCACATTGGAGCTTGGGTTAGGCGAGGTAGTAGCCAAGTAGGATCACATATAAGAGCTTGGGTTAGGCGAGGTAGTAGCCAAGTAGAGTCCTTAGGTTTTTCCTCCCATTTCTCCTTGGAATGCAGGGGTATTTATAGTGTCTTTTTTAAGGAGGTAGGTGGAGGTAGCTTATTTAGGCAGGAATCCGTGACTCCATCTATATCGTTCTCTCCAGCCAATGATCGCGATGGTAAAGCATCGAGGGTTAGGATCGTGCCACCGGGGCTCCTTCTACATTGGGGCCTTGGTTTTGGTAGGTGAGAGCCCTAGTCCCTAGGGCGAAATCGGTGGGACTAATCCTAGCCCCTACTTTTGAGCAGGGCCGTGGTAGCCACATGCCTTGGAGGGTCTTGATCGTTCCACCTAGGTCTTAGGTCCATATAGGCGTTTCTGTAGGGCTGATATGGCGAACAGATGGTGTTTCATGGGTTTTGATTGGTCGGATGAGGTCATTGCAATAGTAGGAGGTCGTTGTCAAAATCTAGCTTGGTGAGGGACAGTGTCAACACCTGTCCCGCTACACACTGTTAGGCACTGATACTCACTTTTTCCGTCGTTAAGAAATCGCAAGGATCAAAAGATAATTTCATTTAAAAAAAGGGGTTTCCTACGCAATGTGCTCTAAACTAGCAAAAGACTAGTAAAGCGGCAAGCGAGGGTATCATTCCGCAGGGAGGTGTTATTCGTCAACCATTTCAAGTTCTAGAGTTTATTGTAAGCATGTAAATAGAATACGGAAAGGTGAGAATGGTGTGTGTGAAATGTATGTACAATGCGGTGTGTGTGTGTAGAAAATGAAAATGAAAATGAAAATAAATAAAAACAAAGAGAATATGGAAGGGTGAGAATGATGTTTAAAGTGATAAATAAAATGGTGGATATGAGAGATGCATGAAAATGGTCACACAAGGTTCAACAAGTTCACCATACATAAATGCACAAATAGTTGGTTGTTAGACATTAAGGACATCCAATTTTAGTTAAGGGTTCGTTCTTGCCTCAATCCGATTTATACCCATTCATAGAGCTACCGGTTGAAGAGTGTGTTGAGAACCTCTCAAACACGAAACCGCAACCAACATATGTGAACCGATTCTACAAACAAAACTACATTGAGCCCCAATAATAGCTTTGTAATGTAAAATGGCAACGTGAAAGTCTAATGAATGTGGAAAGAGTGATTGTATCTCCAACCATAACTCACCTAGAGCCCCTAGCGTGAGAAATAGCCAAAAATCAATAATTGTAACTCTAACCATGACTCACCTAGAGCCCCTAGAGTGAGAAATAGCTAAAATCCAATTGTTAACAAGAACAATGAACCAAACCCTTCTAATGTGGCAATTTATAGGTTCACCCACTCTTCCTAGCTAATTAGCCAAAACTATGCCCGGAGAGCCCCTCCAAAGGCACAACCCTAACTCTAAGTCACTCAAACCCATTCATGACATGCAATTTTGACCTTCCATCAACATACAAACACAAAATGGGATATTTGATTACAACTACTCCTAATTTACATTAATCTACTCCTAATCCCATCCATGAATACATATTAATTTCCAATCATCCATAAACATGCATTTCAAGATAAGAGACATATCAATAACAATCAAGAATGAATCAAAACACAAATTGGATATAAAAACAACCATATATATTGAGCACAAAATAGGTTCACAAATATTCCCAAATGGGGATTACACATTCAAGAAAACAAGAAATACATAGAGAGTGAAAAATAGATACAACCCTTGAAGAAAACCTCCTCCAAGAGCTCCTTCCTTTGCTAGCTCGAAATTGACCAAAGCCCACCCCTATCTCTATGTAATCTAATCCTAAATGTGGTGGAGGATGTGTAGAAGGTGAGATGGGGAGCATCCATGGAGGAAAAACCTCCATGGATGCTCTTGCAAGCTCCTCTCTCTCTTATTTAGTGAAGAAAATGAAGAAGAAGATGAAGAGGAAGTGTGTGGGGTGTGTGTTCTGTTGGGAGAGAAGAGAATAAGGGGTTTATATAGTGTTGGGAGGTTAGGGCTGAAGGTTGGGGTGAATGGACGAAACTGTCCCTGAAATTCGCCCAAAAAACGACTTTCTGGAGTGATTCGGCGGTTTGGATCGGCGGCCTGGCCGCCGTTTGAAGTAGCCGTTTAGACCTGACAATGTTTCAGCGTTTTCAGCATCGCGCACCGTTACGGAAATGGCCATAACTTCCTGTAGAAAGCTTGGAATCGCAATCCGTAAAATGTTCTGGAAACTAGACTTCCGGGGCTTTCCGAATATATAAAGATATCCATGTGGTTCTATCTGAGGAGGAAGATATGATCTCCGCAAGTTGTACATTCTGCACGCGTATATATAATTTCAGCTCTTTTTGCTCCATTTTGCCTCCCAAACTAATCTTTAAGCTCAAAACCTTATTATAAGGAATATGTACCTACACAAGGCTCAAACAAAACATTATATACAAAAATACGCTCGAAAACGAGACAAACGATCGGAAATGGGGGACCTCAAATAGGTATAAAATAGTCCGATCAGGCACCCTCCTCCACCATTTCCTTCTTCGTGCTTGCTGGGTTCCTACAAACATTTTGCTGGGGAAATACAGTATCCCTCTTCATGTATGAGATAGTTGACCTCCAACTAGGGCTGATATGGAGAGAGGCCCAACCGTTGATTTAATGTGGCCAACAGATGATCCCAACTGTAGGCTGCTCATCTTCCCCCACTTATGTATGTTGTCTCGTATTAATAAGCTGTAGCTGGGGCTTTGCAGGTTGTCTTCAGTCCCCTTTTTCTTCAATGTGAGCTAGGGTGAGGCTGGCGTCAGCCCTTGAAAGGGTTTTAACCTGCTGGCTGCTATGGTCAGCATCAGCCCTTGGAGTGGTGGTCACTAGAGTGTTCCTAAGAATTTTCCTCAAAGGGGGTCGTTTCTTGTTGAAGGAGCGGGTTATGCCTGACTAGGTAGGCACTGCTTAGAATGGTCCCTAGCCGTGCCGCAAGCTGGGAGCGGGTTCTCTAGTGAACCACGTCCTTCCTCTCATTAGGCGCTCTAGGGGAGCCGGGTCCTTAACGGATCGTGCCCAGGGAGGCGGGGTCCTTAGTTGACTAGGTTCCTTTTCTTGATAAGCGCTCTAGGTAGACCGGGTCTTCAATGGATTGCGATAGGGTCAGGTGTACCAAGGTGGTGCGGTACATGATGGACTGAGTCCTTCTTCTCGTTACATGCTTTAGGGGGATCGGGGTTGCTTCTATGGCTAGTACCACGTGGTGGCAAGGCTCTTTAATTGGAAAAGCTCTTCCTTGAGTTAATTGCCCATTATTCTGGTTAACAAATATATATATATATATATATATACAGTCTTTTTATTATTAGTTCGAACTGATATAAAATATATCAGGTCCTTGCATGTGGGTCATTTGATTTAAAAGATGCTTTGACAAATGCATACATCAAAGTCAAAGTATTTAAATATAATGACCCACATGCAAGGAATTGATATATCTTTTGTCAGTTCGAACTGACAATAGAAAAACTGTATATATATATATATATATATATTAAGAGTAATACTATATCACCCAAAAAAAATTAACCAAATATTCAACCCAAATGATTGGTAAGTGAGTTTTCCTTACCATACAAATTATGAGATGACGTGGTGAATGAACAAATCACTTACCACATCATTTGATTTGGTTTTTAGACTGATT
This sequence comes from Acer saccharum, assembly GCA_030490815.1. Taxonomy (NCBI): domain Eukaryota; kingdom Viridiplantae; phylum Streptophyta; class Magnoliopsida; order Sapindales; family Sapindaceae; genus Acer; species Acer saccharum. Next base: position 12,141,235 of record CM059870.1, read on the forward strand.
TTAATTTTTTTGGCTGTCTAGCATTAGTGATCGGTTAAATGGAATGTTTCTCACACACTTATCATATTTAATCAAATAGTTAATTTAAATTATTTTTTTATCTAAAAATAATAGATTTTTTTTAACTAAAATAATAAATATACTATAAATAGTACAGAACATAAATTACTTCGTTCTTAATCAAATAGTTAATTATAAATTTTTTAACTAAAAGGAATAATTTTTTTTAACTAAAAATAATAATGTTAACTGCCAAAAATGGCAGGGATCAAAGAAGAATTTTCCACCAGCCTTGAAAAATGAGTTGGGGTAAAAAGCAACAACGGGAGAGGTACCCGGGAACCCCGCTTACCTACAGAAAGGTTAGGGTATGGACTTCGACCCACCCCGGCCAGGTCCAAAACCTCCAGGACCAAGAAAGTATCAAGGAAACCTCAAAGACAAGGCCCTAGAGACACTATCGTCACGAGATCCTAGGACCCGTCTACCCCTAGGTATCCTGATAGCCCGATACTCGGTACCCCGATATTTTCAAACATCATTTAAAAAGCTCCGAGAGGAAGGCGAGGTACCTGAAGTATCCCGACCCACTAAGCTCGTGGCAGACACTTAGCAAATTAACACCAACATCCCAGTACGCTGACCCTGCCTAAAGCAAGAAGCGGGTACCCCAAACAGCAAATCGAGAAAGAAGACAAGCATTAAAATGCTATCATTCAAGACAGAATATTACACGCATTCCCGCCATTCAAGAGTCCCATTCAAAAGTAAAGTCAACTCTTTCAATTTTAAAAGGACACCATTGATTTCGGGGATCGGATCCCCGGCGAGTTCGTGGATCACCAAGGAAGGATCCGTAAATTGCTAAAACCCTAGACCGAAATTCTAGGAGTGCAGGGCAAGACACGGACCTATATATTCATCGTATGATACAGAGAAAAGGAAGGGAAAAGGAAGGGAGCAAAAAGCCAGATCCTGGCGCCGGTTCCACCGCCTAATCCCGGATTAGCACTACAGGACTCCGCTGTCCCAAAAGCAACTCGGGATGCCGTGGTGTAGAGAGCGTTCGTCTTCGAATGATTGCTTAAGGAATACCCTTTGAAGCAGCCAGATTTGCAGAGGAGGTTGGATCAAGTACCTGGGTACAGATCTTTGACAGACTCGGGCCGCCTTTACCAATGCAGGATCACCTTGGAGATTTTAGACCTCGACTGGTTAAATCGGCTTTCCACATCCCACCTAGAAGGATCCAGCCAACGAAAAGGCCAGCTGTAGGAAGAAAGGGTCCTCAGCCCGATACAGGTGGCAATGCTGGATCCATGAGGAAAGACGAGGGAAAGGATCTGATACAGGAAATTCAGGTTATTCATACTATCAACGGATGCCCAACTCTAGCCAGGACTTCCAATAATTCAAGAAAAAACCATGCAAGGAAGATCCCAAGGCTCACCGCTGGTCAGGATGTGCTCCGGGTATTTAGAAAACCACGAGAATACCCTCGTTCCACTCAAATTATTTTCACGAAGGATGATGCTTACAACACAGTACAGCCCCATGACGATCCAATGGTGATCACAGTACAAATTACCAATTGCCGGGTCCACCGCAGCCTGATAGACACCGGAAGCAGTGTGGATATTTTGTTCAAAGAAGCATTGGATAAACTCAACCTTAAAAACCCCTGCTACAACAGTTGCACTACACCTTTATATGGATTTACAGGGGACTCCATGATGCCAGTAGGAACACACATCTTGCCGGTGATAATTGGAGAAGCCCCCCTTTAGCAGAATATCATGACGGAGTTCATCGTGGTAGATACCCCGTCCGCCTATAATGCAATCTTGGGAAGACCTTTCTTATCAGGAATCAGGGGAGTCCTATCCATTTATCACAACGTTCTAAAATTCCCAGTTAGAACCGAAGTAGGAGAGGTCAGGGGAGATCAGCGAGCAGCCCGCACCTGTCATACAATGTCCGCCAACCCACCACTTTAGCCAAGCAGTACACCCCTGTTACCCATGAGTTGGGTCATAGGATTCCAGAGCCAAACCATTGTATCCTGGAAGAAGGGGAGATGCTAGATTTGATCATAGAGGAAACAGGAGAGGAAGAAAGGGGATGGATTGGTGGACACCCCGCGGAGAAGTTAGAAGAGATCCAGATCAGAAAAGGAGACCCAACTAAAATAGTGAAGATAGGAGGTGCACTGGATAGCGAGGTCAGAAGAAGTTTGATAAAACTTCTTGAAGAGTATAACGACATTTTTACCTGGAATCATGACGAAATGTCGGGCATCCCTCTCAGCCTAGCAGCTCATCGGTTGGCTATAAATGCTACTGTTAAACCCGTTAAGCAAAAATGGAGACATTTCAACACGGAGCGGAACACCGCGGTACAGGAAGAGGTGGATAAACTATTGAAAGCCAGATTCATCAAGGAATCCCGCTACCCCGAATGGATTTCCAATGTAGTCATGGTGACCAAAGCCAATGGAAAGTGGCGTATATGTGTGGACTATACCGACCTCAACCGGGCTTGCCTAAAGGACAGCTTCCCTCTTCCAAAAATCGACCAGCTGATTGATTCTACTACAGGAAACAAACTCCTAAGTTTTATGGATAATTTCTCAGGATACAACCAGAACATGATGCACCCCGCTGATCAAGACAAGACCAGCTTCATCACTAGACAGGGTCTTTACTGTTACAAGGTCATGCCTTTCGGCCTCAAAAATGCTGGAGCCACATATCAACGTTTGGTGAACAAGTTATTCAAGCCACTAATAGGGAGGTCTATGGAAGTATACATAGACGACATGATCACCAAGTCTCAGATGACCAACCAGCACCCTGAAGATTTACGCCAGACTTTCCAAGTGATCAAGGAGAATCAGATGAGGCTAAATCCAACTAAATGCGCCTTTGGGGTAGCAACAGGAAAGTTCCTTGGCTTCATGGTGCATAAGAGAGGAATCGAAGCCAATCCCGAGAAGATCAAGGCCATCATGGATCTGGAATCTCCTAATACACTCCAACAAGCGTAGGAGTTGACTGGCCGGATAGCAGCGCTGAACCGTTTCATATCCCGATCTACAGATAAGTGTCTTCTCTTCTTTAAAATCATCAAACAATGGAAGAACATGAAATGGGATCAAGAAAGTGAGTAGGCATTTCAGGCACTAAAGAGTATCTAACCAGTCCACCGCTACTGGTAAAACCCCTTCCAGGGGAAGAACTACAACTTTACTTAGTAGTATCAGAAACCATGACAAGTTGAGCCTTGGTGAAGGAATGCAGTGACGGAGCCCAAAGGCCAATCTATTACGTAAGTCGTGCTCTGTCAAAATCTGAGAAGAACCTCACCATTCTGGAGAAGTTAGCCTTTGCATTAGTAACCACGGCTAGAAAGCTTCGGCCTTATTTCCAAGCTCACACAGTTGTAGTGGTAACAGACCAACCCCTGAGACAATTCCTTAAGAGGCCAGACGTATCAGGCAGGCTAGTCCTGTGGGCTTTAGAGCTCACTCAGTATGACATAAAATACAAGGCAAGGAGGAAAATCAAGGCCCAAGCCCTGGCCGACTTTGTAGCAGAATTCAGCATGGTTCCCCATCCGGATACATCTATAGCTCCGAGCTCAGATCCGAAATCTTCGGGATGGCCTACTAATTGTAAGGCTTGGATCCTATATGCAGATGAGTCCTTAAATCAAGCCTGCTGTGAGGCCGAGATCGTCCTTATTGACCTCGAAGGGATTGAATGCAATCACTATTTCAGGTTTGAGTTTAAAGTTACCAACAATGAGGCAGAATATAAAGCCCTATTAATAGGAATGAAGGTGGCTACGGAGTTAGGGGCCGAGTATCTCCTAGTTAGAAGTGACTCCCAGTTGGTAATCAACCAGGTATCTGGTGCATATCAGGCAAAGGGTGACAACATGATAGCGTACCTCCAGAAAGTCCAAGAAGCAACTACGAAGTTTAAGGGTATGAAAATAAAACAGATCCCTCGAGAGAATAATCACCGGGCAGATGTCCTGGCCAAGATAGCTACAACATGAGGGCGAGCATTACCTAAAGGAATTCCGCTCCAATTAATACCCCGACCTAGTACGGCCCCAAGGCTAGAAGTGAGCCCGGTCGTTCGGCTACCTTGCTAGATGGACCCCATAGCTGACTATCTCCAAAATGACACGCTCCCTGAGAACCCAGATCAAGCACGCAGGCTCAAGAGGATTGCAACTCGGTACTGCTTGGTAGAAGGGCACCTCTACTGCAAAGGAAATTCACTTCTGTTGCTAAGATGTTTACACCCGGATGATGCTCAATGGGCATTAGATGAGGTACACGTAAGGGACTGCGGCAACCATGTTTCAGGAGAGACTCTGGCATACCAAGTTCTCAGAATAGGATACTACTGGCCTACTATTCATTAGGATGCTAAAAAATTTGCACAATCTTATGAACCTTGCCAGAAGACCGCAAACCTTCACCATCTACCTCCAAAAAGGCTCACTTTAATCAGTACACCTTATCCATTCACTATCTGGGGATTGGACTTGATCGGGCCAATTCCCACTGCGCCTGGTCAAGCCAAGCATGCTGTAATAGCCATAGATTATTTCACCCGGTGGGTGGAAGCAAAATCCCTGGTCCAGATAACCGAAGCCAATACCACGAGCTTCGTCAAAAAATACATCGTCTGCAGATTCGGTACCCCGATGGCCATAATTGCCGATCTTGGTAAGCAATTTGACAACGCCAACTTTAGATTTTTCTGTGAAGAAAGGGGTATCGATCTTCGTCTGGCCTCAGTGGCTCATCCTCAGTCTAACGGATTGGTCGAAGCCACTAACAAGACTATAAAGAAACTCTTCAAGAAGAAACTCCAACAGAAGAAAGGGGGATAGGTTGATGAGCTTCCTAACGTTCTCTGGGCATATCGGACTACCAAGAGGAATGCCACTGGGGAAACCCCTTACTCTCTTGCTTTTGGAACAGAAGCAGCCTCACCCATCGAGCATAGGCTGACATCTTTCAAAGTCCAGCATTTTGAGTTGGAAGAAAACGAGATAAAGTTAAGAGTCAATCTAGACCTCCTCAAAAAGAAGCAAGATAGAGCTGCCGAGCGGGTAGAGGCCTACCAAAACAAGATAGCCCGATGCTTTAATAAAAAGGTGAAAACTCAAAATTTCAAAGAAGGGGACTTAGTCCTCAGAAAGGTAACCCAGAATACCCGGAAGAGGTCAAATGGGGTACTGGCCCCCAACTGGAAAAGTCCATACCTGATAAAGGTAGTGGTACGCAGGGGAGCATACAAGTTAGAAGATATGGATGGTTACCCGTTAGATCACACTTGGAATGCTGATCATCTCAAAAGATTTTACCCTTGGTGTTTGAAGAAGAATGTTATCTCAGTTGGTATACTTCTGATACATATACCCCGATTTTTGCTTTGTATTTGCTTTTGAGAAATTCAATAAAGTCAGCTTTTATTCTCCTACGTGGTTCTCCTAAGTTCGCCTAGCAAGTCTTCGCCATTCTTTTCTCCTCAAGACCGGGAAAGGTCACATGGCATTCTTGCTGCCTTGGTCGGGGTATACCCTCCTCTAGGATGGATCTGGTGCTTAAATGCATAACGGGCGTAGTCGCCTGCCAGACTCTACCTTACCAAGACCAGGAGAACCTATATAGACCTCCTGAAGCCTCGGACGGGGAATCCCCCTCTCCAGGATAAACCTGGTGCTGAAATGGCTTTAAGTGCCTACCAGGACAGAGCACCGAAGGATCAGGCCAGACACTTCATCCTGATGGACAGCTTTAGCTTCATACCCGGGTCAAGACCTTCTGGCCAAGATAGTCCCATACTTATGCAAGTTTATTTGGCTGAAAAACGTAGCCAACTAATGCTGGGGGGGAACTATCATCCAAGAATGGCTTCCAGAAAATAAGTATGGGTTCCCCTATCGCCAACCCAGTAAGATTAAAGTCAAGCGTTATGATATCGTAAGTAAGCCTTGCTTGAATCACATTTAACGCATACGAGTATCATCCCTTAACCGGGATATAAATTCTACAAGCAGACGATTAAGAAAGTACAGCGGAATGATTAAAAAAAAGGAGGAGGGGGGGCAGGAAAGAGTTTCATTTAGTCAATCAGGGCACCTAGTCCCCATTTCCTGGCTAAAAAAAACAACACAGCTAGGAAAAATTAATAAAAGGAAATCAAGCGTTTTATTGTTCTTCCCCTACCAGATCTCCTTGTCTGGATCCACCTTCCTCCTTAGCCCCTTCATTGCCAGCAGCTTCATGAGTCTCCCCAGCTCCTACCACAACTATTCCAACAGGAGGATCCATCCCTTCAGCAGGATGTGCAGAGTCCCGTCCTAAATCATCTGGTGCAACCAGGGAACTCTAAGTATCCTTCTCGATAGATTCAGGAATAATGGCAGCTTGAGGAGGACCCCCCTGGTCTTGGTCTTCAAATTGGGCAACCTGAGCCATAATCTAGTCTCCATCCCAGTTAAGGGTAGTCTGCAAGTCAAAGGGAGGAGAAAATGCCTTGGCAACTTCATACGAAGAGGTGAAGTACCCGTCCCCAAAGGAAGAATCCACTCTAGATTCCAAAACGCTCATGGAACCCCGTAGAGACCTGTTTTCATCCAAGAGGATAGCGCTCTCCGCCTTGACAGCCTCCCTCTCATCCCGGCGGCATGTTGATCTAATAGTCTCCATGTCATAGGCATGTGTCACTCGCTTCAGCTCCACCAAGGCAGTTTTCCTACCTGCTTCATATTCGGAGGCATCTTGAACTAGGGAAGTAATGTTCTCTTCAGCACGGGCTTGATCGTTTCTAGTCTCCTCTAAATTAGCCTAAAGAGCCAGGTTGACCTCCTTCAGAGCAATCACCTACTACCCCATAGCTAGTGCAAACTTAAAACCCTGTAGAAAGGTACAAAGAAGATTAAAAAAAAAAAAATGTGGGGGGGGTGGGGGGAGGAAAATCATGCTCAATAAGCTAAAGGGTCTGAACACATACCTCAGCAAGTAGAGAAGCCCCCTTTGATGCCAAGATATCAGCAGGAAGAGAAAACATTGACTACAAACCCCCACCAGGGCAAGCAGCAATGAACTTAGAGATGACTTCCTCCTGGCTATAGTTTCGTGACCCCGACCTAGATGGAAGATCGATGGGGGGGTAGCTTGAGCAGCGTCAACTTTCCCCTTTTCCTTCCTAGCTGAAAACTGGATTGGAGCAGTGGGGGGAGAAGGAGGAGGAGCGACTATTATTGCAAGTAGGGCAGCAGCCACACTTGAAGCCTTTTTCAAAGTAGAGAGTGGAGAAACTTTGGCTTTGGCAGCCCGTGCTAGCATCTCGCTCAAGGATGGACGTGCTGCCACCTTTGTTGGAAGAGAAGTAGGAGAATGTGAAGCCAACCCAGTAGTTGCAGGAGGAGGAGTTGATGCGGGTGGCTGAGATCCGGAGGCAGCACCGACACCGGGAGGAGAAGGGACAGGAAAGTTGGCCGGAAGGGGATCTGGATGTATCGGTCCTAATAGAGAAGAAGAAAGAAGAGGAGCAGCAGAAACTGTCAGAGGAATAATTAGTAAAAAATAATAAATAAATAATAAATAAATAAACAAATAAAAAAGAGAAATAAGAAAGGACAAGAGGCAAGGCCTACCCGGATGCGCGATGGATATCCTCAGAAACCTTTCCAATCGAGCGCCTTCAAAGGGATCACAAGTGGGATACTTCAAATTGGTGTAGTTCCTATCCTGAATCTTCTTAAGAATCATTCTGGATTCCACAGAAAACACACCCGTGCTCCACTTATCTCTTGGAGAGAAACGGATAGGAACCGGGTACTCGGCCCCATCCAGATACACTAACTAGCCCCAATCACCCTCAACTACGATCCACTCATCTTTCCAGGGCAAGTTGAACTTCATATTTGCCCCAGGAACAACGAACTGCATCTTGTTCTTGGGCCTCAAATAGAATTGGCCCTGAGGAACCGTACTCGTTATTTGGTAAATATAGCGAATCTCATCGAAGCCGGGCTCCCTTTCAACACCTTCTTTCTCACACTGCCCTTTCCAGAGCACCAAGAACCCAGCCAAGTTCTTCTAGAATCTGGGTGAAATTTGCAGCGGGGCTAGTTCTAAAGCGACAAGCAACCTGCGAAGAGAGGGATGAAGAGGAAGCCAGACTCCACACTCAAAGGCGGCTACATGAATTAACAGGCAACCTGGAGGAGGAGTGTATACGTCATACCCCCGATAAGGGAAGGAAAGGCGGATAGCATCCGGGATCCTGTAACCCTTCTTAAGTCAGGCTAAGGTGTCAGCTGTGTAGACCGACTCTTGGATTATGCGGCCTTCACCAAAAGGGAGGAGAGGCCCAATAAGAACTCCCACAGAATCCACGGCAGGGATATCATCCACCTCCTCCCCTTCTTTATCGTCGACATCAGCACCCTCCTTTTCATCTGCTATCTGGACCGGGTCATCGGATTTGTTGTGGAAACCCAACCCAATTCAGGGATTCCTCCCAGAATAATGACGTGTAGGGAAAAAATAATAAATAAAAGTGTTACACGCAGCGGAAGCGATACTAAAGACGATTTAGTGACTTTTAAAATTTTTCCTTTATGAACCTTAAACCCTTTTAATCAATAAACATGCATATATATCAACAAAAGTAAATTACCTCTTGTCGCGTGATCCGATTGACTTACATCGATGGTAATCCGCAAGACCTTCAATCCGAGCACGAACGTGGATCACCTAGGAGCGTGGTCTCCCTTTCCTTTGAATTGCAAACCTGTGAATGGACCAAACAAATACTTTCTTTTCTTTGTTAGTCACAAAACAATCAAAAGAATGTCAAAATTATTCCGGTCACTTTTGAGTTCTCAATCTTATGATCGAAACTCGCGTGAACCTAGATCGATATCGTATACACAAGCTTATTGATGTTTAAGCAATTGTATACTATCAAAGAATAATTTTTCACTCCTTTTTGTCTCTCTAGAATAAAAACTCTCTTAGAATTAAGAAGAAGAAGAAAGAAAATAAAAACTCAAAAACACCAATTAATTTATGTGGCCGAACCCTATAAGAACATATATATAGGTTGGCCGAATTTTTCTTCTTTTTCCTTTAGGGTTGCCGAATTCTATGTAGTATAAGATTAGGGTTGGCCGAATTTCATCATGTCACTTATATAGGGTGACTAAAATTCAACCCTAATTCTTTTTAACTTTATAGACTTCAAACCCTAATCCAACTCTTTTATTTTTATTCTTTTATTTGACTAAAAAAAAAAGACTCCTTATTTGATTAAATAAATAATACTAATTTATTTATTTACTTATCAAACAAGTCTTTTACTTTTAGGAAAGATTTGTTTCTTTAATTAAACAATTAATCAATAAATCAATTAATTCTTATTTAATTAAAACAAATGAAACAAAATAATATTTTTAGGTCAAAACCTTAACCTAGCCGCCCCACTTATATATAAGATGGGCCTAATATTATTTTCCTATTTCATTTAATCCATTGGACTTTAAATAAAAAGCCCACATGTGAACCAGACCCATTCTTACTAAAAGAAACAAGCCCACATGTCTTTCATTAATATATTAATATAATTGAGCAGCCCATTACTTAAATAATGTGCAAATTATATTCTTAATATATTAAATGCAATTCTAGATGGACCCTTAAATTGGTCCGGTAGAATATATCAAGTGATCCATGCAAGTCCGTGTGGATTGGGGATCTTGGCGGGCCATCTAAATTTAAGCTTCAATAGACATAACCTAATCACAATCAACAAATGATTCACTTAGGTCCGATCCATTAATTTTAACTCATTCCACTAAAGAGCTAAAACTGAACTCTTAAATAAAGATAGAAAAGGAAGATGCTCCTCATTCATACCCTAGACAATCATATTGGAGATAGTGTATCCTCGTGATTAATATCAGTAATCGCCAAGAGTTCATAGACCGCCTATAACTCTCCAAGTTACCATATTTACTCATATGACCACATTTTGAACTTGGATATTTTGACTTGTCCAGAAGCCATGTTTTCAATAGACACTATTGAAAACTCAACGTTGAGATTTAATATCCAATTACCTCAAAACATCCATATGATGATATTATACTCTCATTTAATTAAATGGAGCCACGATGTCCATATCTATAAATGAAGTCCTCTATCGATTAACAAATGAATATCACCAAATTATCGAGGATAGACTATGCGATATAATCGTACTCATTGATAACTCAAATGATATCACTTGCAACCATAAGTCCATCATTTATCTCAGGATTAAGATAGACTCTCCGATTGTCCTGATAATGAAAAAACTATTATCTATTGACGGTTTTAGATAAAGCTTTTCATTGTGATCCAGTTCAATGCACCCAGTGCACTAGATCCTTTTGCTCGAAGACACTCCGATGATTTTAGACTCATCATATCTCATTTGATCCCACTCAAATGCTAGCAAAAGAATTCTACAACTTTAACAAGATAAAGGTGCCCAACCTTTAACTTAAGTTGTGAACAATATTCAAGACTAACTAAAGAATTGTGTCTACCACATACATATCCAGATGTACGAACAATTCTTCTTTTCCCATAGTCTTTAGACCTTATGATTATTTACTTTGACAATTATAATATAAACTATAAATGCTATACGATTTGTTAAACCAGAAATCACTTTATTAATATGAAAAAGATTGTTAATTACAACATTACACTCTTGCTATTGAGCATAATCCTAACATGACGTTGGGACGAGATACCCTCTCTAGTGATGTCACCTTCACCCCGACCGCGTTTCTTTCCCTTGATTGACGGGGAACTCCCTGTCAAATCCGCCTTCTGCACATTCAAAGGTTCATCAAGGTTATCAGGAAGATGGGTGGATGCAGAATGAGAACTTGAGGAAGCAGGTCGATGAGGCAAAGAGGACAAAGGAGCGTCCTGAGTAGAGGCAGGAAATTTTGAGGGAGACACCATTGTGACAAAAAAAAAAAAAAAAAAAGGAAGAAAATGGGAGAAAATTCTTGAAGAAGGGAAGAGACTCAAGAGAGGGAAAAGATTTCAATTCTTGATTTCTTAAAGGCAAGTGAGCGTAAATAAGAGAAGGGAAGAGTAATGCATTTATTGATAGGAGAGGGGCGGTTACCGGAGCATAGAAAGAAATAAGGAGTAATGGTTGGAGTCGTGTGCGAGAACGACTTCGAGAAAGCCGCGCCAAAAACGGCCTGTTTGAATTTACTATGCAACCATTATTTGACACGTGGATTAACATTAAACATCATCGTATATGAAGAGGATTTCCTCTTTAATAAAGGAAGCCAGCCGGACGAGGCCATATAGAGGGACAAAAATTCTTCAAACGGACTGGAAATCCTGACTCCAACTCCAACCCCAACAAGATACCAGTGTTCAAGTCAGGGGGGACTTCTGTTAACCGCCAAAATGGCAGGGATCAAAGAAGAATTTTTCACCGGCCTTGAAAAATGAGTTGGGGTAAAAAGCAACAACGGGAGAGGTACCCGGGAACCCCGCTTACCTACAGGAAGGTTAGGGTATGGACTTCTACCCACCCCGGCTAGGTCCAAAACCTCCAGGACCAAGAAAGCATGAAGGAAACCTCAAAGACAAGGCCCCAAAGAGACTACTATCACGAGATCCTAGCACTTGTCTACCCTCAGGTATCTCGGTAGCCCGATACCCGGTACCCTGATATTTTCAAACATCATTTAAAAAGCTCTGAGAGGAAGGCGGGGTACCTGAAGTATCCTAACCCACTAAGCTCGTGGCAGACACTTAGCAAATTAACACCAACATCCTAGTACGCCGACCCCGCCTAAAGCAAGAAGCGGGTACCCCAAACAGCAAATCGAGAAGGAAGACAAGCATTAAAACGCCATCGTTCAAGACAGAAAATTACACGCATTCCCGCCATTCAAGAGTCCCATTCAAAAGCAAAGTCAACTCTTTCAATTCTAAAAGGAAACCATTGATTTCGGGGATCGGATCCCCGACGAGTTCGTGGATCACCAAGGAAGGATCCGTAAATTGCTAAAACTCTAGACCGAAATTCTATGAGTGCAAGGCAAGACACGGACCTATATATTCATCGCATGATACAGAGAAAAGAAGAGGCCAAAAACCCTATCTGACATTTTTCCACTTATCGACAGGCACGAAAAGCTCCATCGCCATTACCCACCAAGTTTATTTTTGCTTCTTTGTTCATATAATGATAGTGATGTTACTGATTGACTGTAATCTTACTATATGATATTCTGAATAAAATAAATCAAGTGTTCATTCCACCATATATTAGAATCCTTCTTTTCTTACTACTATCACACACCATTCTTAGTAGATCTTTAGGAAGCAAAAGGGTATCGAACTACCTGATACCCCGCCGATCAAGATCTATCCCGATCTTGGTCCTCCTTAAATTGTTAATTGGAAATTTCACTCCAGTGACAATTTTCGGTTAACAAATAAATATACTATAAATAGTACATAACATAAATTACTTCTTTCTTAATCGAATAGTTAAGAATAAATTTTTAACTAAAAATAATAAATATACTATAAATAGTACATAACATAAATTACTTCTTTCTTAATCAAATATTTAATTAGAAATTTTTTAATAACTCAACTAATAGATGGACAAGCTTGAGGCTTGTGCAGATGACTCCTAAGTCATCAGCTCGAATCCTATCAATGGTAAAAGTTTTTAAAAAAAATACATATTCTAAATAGGTGGATAATAGATACTGTCAATAATAATAATAATAATAATAATAATATAATAATAATAATAATAATAATAATGTTATAAATAAAATGAAGAACAATCGAAGAACTGATGAAATAACTAAGTAAATAAATAAATGAGATGAGAGAGAGAGAGAGAGGAAGAGAGAGACGAGAGAAGGAGAGAAAGATTAACTCTAATTTTGTATTTGATCACACAACCCTTTTACAATGATATGAGCTTTCTATTTATAGTGATTTTAAGAGTAGAGCACCACTTACCCACTTGAAGATTGATTTTGGCTAAGCCACTTGTACGTGTATTATTTAGTTGGTAAGTTAACAAAGGGATAGGTAAGAAACCAATAAGGTGGGCAAGACATCAATTATAACACTCCCTCTTGGATTTCCCACCACTTGTATTTTAATTTACTAGGTAAAACCCAGTGCAGACAAAAACCTCGGTAAAAATATATACAATGATCTTCTAGATCTTGTGTTTTGGACATTCTCAAAACTATCTTGTTAAAAACCTTGCTAGGAAAACTCAATGGGTCAAAACCTGATCAAAGGGAAAAAAAAAAGTATAATGCACATATGTCCAGGATTAATGTTTTCTTCAAAACTTTGTTCACATTTATACTTTACTAGGAAAAACCTAGTGGGATAAAAACCTCAGGAAAGATATCTATTGATCTATCAGATCAAAGTAATATTTATGGTGATCTTCTGGATCAAGGTAACATATATACGATGATTAGCAAGATTAAAGTAATATTTACAATGATCTTTTTGATCAAGACAACATATATACGATGATCTACTAGATCAATATAATATTTATTATGATCTTTACAGATCAAATGATTTTTTGGTGTGCTTAGAGAATTGCCTCATTAAAAACCTAATGAGGAAAACCAAATGGGACAAAACCTAATCAAAAGAAAAAGAGTATAATGCACATATGCCCCAATATGATTAATATACTTCATTTGATATGCTCCTCCAAATGGAACGCTCCCCCTAATAAAAATTCTTTTGAAGCAATCTTCTCAAACTAACACATACAAATGTTTATTTCATAAATGAAATAACATCATAAATGATTGGAGGGAGTATAAGCAAAGACTTGCTTTATGAAGCATTAGTTAAATTGTTCAAGACCAAGTATCTTTTCACCATTTTCTATTAGTTGGAATGGATTTTTCTTAGGATCAAGAGTTCTAACAACTATATGATTACTTAATAGATGAGCAATATCCATATGAAATCTTTTTAGAATCTTTTCAACATATTCTGATTGATGGACAAGTATTTCATTTGATCTATGCTCGATCTTTACGTCGAGACAATATTTTTTTTCTCATGTATGTCATTTCAAATTCATTTGTCAAATATTCAGCAGTTTTCAAGAGCTCTTCGTGAGCTCCAATTAAACTCATGTCATCAACATATGATGTGAATATAGCAAATTTGGATTTTGATTTCGTTATGAAGACACATGGATGTATAATATAATTATTATACCTTTATTTTATCAGATATTCACCATGACAATTATACCACTCAGTCCAGATTATTTTTTGTCCATATAAGGATTTTTGTAGGTTCATCAAATACAAATTATGAGATCTTGATTTATATACTTCTAGCATTTTAAATCTTTCATGAATTATAAATATATATATTGAGTGAACTGTAGAGATAAATAATTACTACGTCTAGAAGACGTATTTAAAGCCTTTTAAAGGTAGCCAAACTTATCAAAAATTCGGAACGTAATCGTATTTATCACTAGTGAATACCAAGTTTCTATGAGAAACCTTGTATTACGAGTCGTGTCTCATATCTCACGATATCGTTTTTCTCATTATGTTTCCGTAAAAAGACTCATTAGCATTCAACTAGTTTGACATCTCTAGGTATCTAGAGTATTATTGGTCTAAATACTTTATGTTTGGCTTATGAAGTCAATTCTTCTTGAATTGCTTCTTTTCATTGAGGTCAATCATGTATTTTGTCTACAATCATTGATATTAAGAATATCATAATTATCATTTATAATTTTAGTAGCTATTGTGTATAAAATACGTCATCAATGATTGTCTCCTTAAGATTCCACATTTCTTTCATATGATTTATAAAAATCTTCTTTATTTCTATATTCTTGTATCTCTGTTAAGATTTCTTTCATTTCAATGGATTTAGTCACTTAATAGACTTGTATGATTTATAGAAATGTACTCAATTTCTATATTCTTGTATCACTATTGAGATCTCTTCCATTTCAATAGATTTAGTCACTTCACGGTGTTAGGTTGATAATTAGTGTTGGCATTAATTCTATATCAAAACGTGTTTTACTTGTAATGTTTAGTGGTTAGTAAATGAAGGATTTCGAAGACGAAGGACGTCTCAACCATTATTCGTTCAAGTTGCCAGCTTTTAAGAGTTTCGGACATTATCGGTCTACAAAGGTATTCAAAGACCTCTTATCTCTTACAAGGCTAGGCACACACTCACACATATCATTCTTGTGTGTCCCTTCATGATTTTATTTCATTTACATTTCACTTTCACACACTTGGCAAAATATGCTCATGCATTCACATTTAGTTAATAAACTTTGTGTTTTACATTTTCTAGGACTATGTCAGGAAACTAGCATATGTGTGTGTATTTGTGTTTGTATGTTTCTGTATTTTGTGTTTAGGACTTAAACATGTTCTTATTCAATGCCTTATTGAGTTCCGGTCGTTTCGGTTACTCATTCATTAGGTTTCGAGTCCAAACGTGTTGACTATGCCACTTTACGTTCTCTTACGTTGTGTTGACTTCATCGATGATTTCCGAGATGATTTCTCAACCGTTTTTCAAAGTTGTATAGTCTTTTTCGTGCGTGAGAGAGTCACGGTTCGTAATCCAAAAACGGATTTGAATTCGGAGTTCGGACGCCCGAGATACGGGCCGATGAACCGAGGGAGCGCGGGAGAGGACAGCCCAGGCCGTGGGCCACATGGGCTGGCTGTGGTTGAGGCCGTGGGCTCCACGGCCTGGAGCACCCTCTGCTCCCGTGTGGGCCACGCGCCCCCCACGGCCTGGGGGTGATGTGGCACCACGTGATTGGTCAAAAATCTCCTTCTCTCTCCTCCTATTTCTTCCCTCTCTCTCTCATTTTGAATTTCTAAGAAGAAAAAACTGATTTCCCGTCAGCCCTCTCCTCTGAAATTTCAGATTTTCGAAACACCATATCTTCCTCATCCGAAGTCGGATTTGAGTGATTCAAGTTGGAGAGTGTTCGTATTTGAGTCCTCTAACATCTCCAAGTGGTTTGGTAGCTGTTTGATCGTGATTTCCAGTGGTTGATCACTGAATTCCGAACCAGCTTCAAAATCCGAGGTAATGGTCTCATCTTAGGGATTTCTTGTTATTTGACCTTCCAAATGCTTGGGGTTTCTTCTTCTATATCTATGTTATTGTTTTATGAAAGCTATTTGAAAAGGTAGCTTGATTATCATTCCAATTGAAACTCAATTTGTGGACTTATGTTGACTAGATTTTATGATTCTAGGTTTTACATTTGTTTGTGAGTTGTATTGTGATTAGAATGGCATCTTAGGTTGTTTGATACTTAATTGAATTAATTTTGTGTTAAAATGACTTTGAGATTTGATTTGGTCCTTTGATTGAAGAAATCAAGGATTTGTGTATTTGTTTGTGATTTAGAGAATATAGGTTTTGATTGATGTAAATCTCAAAACCTTGCTCTATATTTTTTGTCTAGTATATTGATTGATTTTAATCTCATATATCTAGCCTTTGATTGTATATTGATAGCATCTTGAATTAGGACTTAATGAACATTTTGTAATTCAAGTGTTATGTGTGTGAATGAGACTTTGAGTGTATGTGTTAGGTGTTTCACATGCTTAGGTTTCTATTCATGTATTTTTGCATCTAGACTTGATTAATTGTGTTTTCACATGTTTAGGTCTATTTGTGCCATAGAATGTATTGATCACATGTTCTATGTTGAAATGAATGTTTGCATCATTTGCATTCACATGATCACACTAGGAAGTCCTTGTAAAAGGCAAGAAGTCTTGGCTAGAGTCGGGGTGACTTGGATAGCCAAGCAAGAAGACTTGCCTAGAGTCGGGATGACTCGAATAGGTAAGCAAGGAGTCATGGCTAGAGTCGGGAGGACTCGGATAGTCATGCATGGGAGGCTCCCTAGAGGCAAGAGTGCCTTGGATAGGGAGTTGGCTAATATATTGGTAGGCCTAGGCGTATGGTTAGACATAGAGTCCGATAGAGCGGGGTACACGGGAGGTGTATGCACTCTTGAGGAATTTCTAATCTACCATCGATGTTGGTTGAGTGTGTTGTCCAATATATGGTGGTTCCGCATCATTGAGGGATTTCATACTTTCCAATAGGGTTGGGTAGGCTTAGACTTCACTAGGTTGGGTGAGCTAAAGATTGGTCACTTTGTGAATGTTCTATGTTTACTTTCCAATAATATAGTACCCAATGGTTGTAGTTCAACCCGTGGATGTTTCCTCCTTGGAGGTTTTACCACGTTAAAAAATCCCTTGTGTTAATTCTTTCTATCTCTTCTCTTATATTTTAATTGTATATTTTATTGTCTTGATTCATAATATTCACTTGTGATGTATTGTGAACCAAGTCTTTGTATAGTGTGATTAGAGTATTCATTCTATAGATCAATTTGTATCTTTGATTCTTTTGTATATTGTAATATTTGTTTAGTGACATTTTGATCACTCTTGTAACACATTGAACATCTTATGAAATACAAGCTTATATTGTTGTTATGTTTATTTGATATTTTACCTCACATGACTTGTTGATATACTTAGACATTTCTCTTATGATTGTGTCATCGTATTGTCTATGTATGTCTACCTTGGCTTATTGTGTTGTGTGTAAGGCTACCTTGAGGGACAAACGGATGTTTGTTCAAGGGTTTGAAAAAAAGGTGTAAAAACCTATTCACCCCCCCCCCCCCCCCCCCCCCCCCCCTCTCTAGGTATGCTTTAAGCAATTTAACTTCGTTTGTGTACATTCACACGGACTTGTGTCTCTTTAGATATATTAGACTCTTATAAAGTTGATTTAAATAAAGTGGATTTATTCATAACTCGAGTTTTGATTACATTAGGATCTTGATAACAATACCTTTAAAAGAAAAAGTTCACAAGCTTATGATATACATCAGATGATTTATTTATTACCCTTTACTTTGATCGATCTTCAAGAACAATCACTCGACCAGGGTTTATGAGATGACAACTTATAAAATCTTGTTACCTTTAATATATCACGTAACATATTAATAATCTTCTGATGATCAATTATCTTTCATATTTAAGCGATACGAATATTGAAATGAGACATATTTATATATATAGAAAATGGAATTTGTATCTCTATTTTGTATAAGAGTAACTTTTCATTTACTCTTCTCTTCTTGAGAAATTTCCATTTGGAAATTAATCAATATAATAATATGCAGATTGTGCGTAAAAATATAAACTATCAGAAGTTTAAATGATCTAATAGAAGATTAATCAAAATCAACATTAATCGCAAAATGATATAGAAGTCTTATCTTAGATCATGCTAGAGATGCAATAAGGTTATATTCAACATAATCAAATATCTTAAAAAGTGAGCAAGTTCCTATATAGAAATTGGTAACTGTATCGAAATAATAAAGTTCTTGCAATTACCTAAAGACGTTTGATAAGTGATTCCCTTGATCCATTATGATTATAAGTATATCTGAAAACTAGATGTTGAACATCAATCCCAACTGCTTTGCAATATTCATCAAATATCTTGTACGTAAATTCACTAATATTATTAGGGCGCATTGACTTGGTTGGATAATTTGAAAATTATGCCTAATCGTACCAAAATTGTGATATATTTTGGCCCTCAATTCCATATCCTTTGTCTCGGTTTTTAGTGTTGTTCGTGTCTCATTGGCTCTCTTATAGTGATTACAGGCAATTAGTGTCATTCTGGTATTGGGAATGGAAAGAGGGAGTCCCGGACGCGAAACCACCAAAGAAAGCAAGGATGAAGACCCTACTGCATGGGTACCTACCAGCATACTTCTTGCCAAAGTTCTTCACCGGTCCACACCAACGAACCTACCAATGAACCGGAAGCCCAAAGTCCAACATCTGCCCAGATGGCTAGTAGTGCGCCGGTACACACCAGCGAACCTACCAGCGCACCGAAAAGACAAAGTTTTGCATCTGCCCAAATGGTTGGTAGTGCGATGGTACGTACTAGAGAACCTACTAACGCAACAGAAGCCTTAAGTCAGACATTTGTACAGATGGCTGGTAGTGCGCTGGTACACCCAACCAACGCACTACCCATGCACTTCGCACGTCCGAATTGCGTGCATCAACTTTTCAGGCTTATTTCAAGAACCATATATATACTTTCATTTCTGATTCTAACCATACGCCCTACATTTACATTTTCTAATATATTTCATCATCTAGATCTAGGAATATACTCTATCACATTCACATTCATTTCATTACCAAATCTCATCACCAAGATCCATCCTACACCATTTTCTTCATCTCTTTTCACCACAGCTCGAATTCACACTCAAGGAACTCAAGATCATACACATTGAAGAAGGAGAGGAATTAGAAGACTTGAGGAGATCACAATATACCAATAGGTTTCTTCCTATCTCTTGTTTCTTTAATTCATCTTTGTATTTGTGTCATGAGTAGCTAATCCCCTTTGTAGGAGTTGATGTAATTACACATGGATTGTGGGTGATGACCATTTATTGAAGTATTTGATTATCTCTTTGGATTGGGTATAAATACCAACTCTCAACTCATAGATTGATAGTCAAATTAATTTGATGTTTTAAATTGCATTGATCCCCTTTTGGTTTGAGTAGGAATACCAACTCTCAAATCAAGTTGGGATTAGAGATCTCTTTAGATTAGGTAGAAATATCAACTCTCAATTTGAGTAGAGATACTCACATTTAGGTGACCTAAGCAAGCTATTTTGAATGGGAGGGATGTGTTAAGAAAATACCAATTCGACACATCTCTGCTAAAAAGAGGTAGAGATGAATTGAGAAAATATCAATCCAAGCCATCTTTACGATCTTTAATCTATCTATGCTTAAAGGCAAATTCTCTCATAAACCGACCATTGTAGTTGTGTAGTAGAAAATTTAGGGATTAAGCATTTTCTTTTACAAACCAACCATTGTAGTTTAGGGATGGCAATGAGACGGGTTTGGGGCGGGGTGATTTATTTTTTGAAACCCCATCCTCATATAAAACCCTACAATATATGGAGCGGGGCAGGGAGGGGGCGAGGTATGCTTTACCCATCCCCACCCATTTACCCCATTTAACCCATTTATCAAAATGATTTATTAAAATAATAAATATATATATCTTAATGAATATGATATAATATATGAAGTAATTCCAAACAATTATTGAAAACCATCTTATAAACATAATAAATATATATAAATATAAAACATAAATCTCACAACTAAACAAATAAATTCAATAATTTTTTAAACATAACATCAAAAAAAAATAAAGATTTTATTTTAAGCGAGGCGGGGTGAGGCGGGGATTATAAAACCAATCCCCGCCCCATTCCCATTGCGGGTTTTACTATCTATCTTCATCCCTGTCCCATCCCCATCAAATTGAAACCCATACCCACCCCATAAGTGCAAGTCCCCACAGGGCCCTATACTCGCAGGTTATTTTGCCATCCCTATTGTAGTTGTGTAATGGGAACCTAGTGTTTGAGTGAACCCTCTCATAAACCGACCATTGTAGTTGTGTAGTAGAGGGTTAGCTCAATCACACTTAATCCGCATTCGAAAGGGTAGATTTGGCCCTAGTTGATCAAATTGTTCTTAATTAGATAAAATAGTTCTCTCACTATTTGTGTCGTAATTGTGTCAACTCCCGCATTTCATCTCATAATCTTTCACACCACTTCTTATTTTCTTAGTTGCATTTTAGTTAGTTTAATTGCTATTTGCATTTAGTTCATTACTTCCAACAAATCATCACATTTTACTTTTAATACACTTTGATTGCTAGAGTCTATTTTGATCATTGCTAAACCACCGATCCTTGTGGAACGATACCTACTAGCCACTTACTTGTTTTGGAAAGCATTTTTAAGCGCCACTTGGGATTTATAAATATTTTTTACGGAGGTTTTAAACGGCAAAAACCCTTTCGTCAATGTCCCAAAAACTGATAATCTGTGCTAGTAATATGGAGATGTTTAATAATAAACAAACATGTGACCATCTCGAAGATGCATCAATTAGAACCATAAAATAATAAAATGGTTTATTTTGTGGATGAATATATCCACATATATCCCCTTAAATGATGGGGATTCAAAACTAACCTTATAATGAGATGGTCTTTTTACTAATCTCCATTGTGAACATGCAGTGCCTATATTATTATGGAATTAAAGAATCTTTTGGCTCTTTATTTGAGGTCCATAATAATTTTCGATGATCATACGTATCATCGTAGATATTTGATGAACAAAAAGTCATGTCAAAATGTAAATATATATATTTATTTTTTTGGATTTGAGAACTTTTTAGTTCATAACTACATAAATTTTTATGCTTTTATAACTCTGTAATATAATCCAGATGAGAAAATATGCAACTTCTCAGTAATGAGCTTCTGGCCCAAATCATACATAGATATTCAACACTCTTATTATTCATAGTCTCAATATGACATTAATAATGTTCCATGCCTTTGATCTAAGCAGATTTCTTTATGTTCTGCTTGAATGATATAAAGTATCATTCATACACAATTTAATATTGTTTGATAAACAATATCGGGGCTCTTCCAAAGCCTTTTATCAGATTCGTTAGACCTAATACAGTATTAACATTTGCTCTTGAACCAAGTCAAATTCATAAAATATTTGACTCCACACAATTGTATGAGTCGTTGCACTATCGGCAAACCATATATTTTTCCTTCTGGGAATTTTATGGACATATGTAATATCATTTTATATCTTATCTAAAATGATAATAATCTCTCTCCCTTTTTTTTAATAGGTTTATTTTGTAAATCTTTTTCTCTTGTCATTTACAAACATCCACTCCTTGGGTATGTTTTGATATCTCATGAATATAAATATATCCAAATTTACTCTCTTGATATTGTTCCTTCAAGAGCAAGTATAATATGTTTTGCATGAATGATATAAAGTATTATTGATACACAATGTAATATTGTTTGATAACAATATCGTGGCTCTTCCAAATCCTTTTATCAGATCTGTGGGACCTGATACAGTGTTAACATTTGCTCTTGAGCCAAGTCAAATTCAATAAATATTTGACTTCGTAGAATTGTATAAGTCATTGCACTATCGGCAAGACATATATTTTTCTTTCTGAGAATTTTATAGAAATTATTTGTAATGCCATTTTATATCTTATCTAAAATGATAATAATCTCTCTCCTTTTTTTTTAATAGGTTTATTTTGTAAATCTTTTTCTCTTGTCATTTACAAATGTCCACTCTTGAGGTATGTTTTGATATCTCATGAATATAAATATATCCAAATTTACTCTCTTGATATTGCTCCTTCAGGAGCAAGTATAAAATGGATAAAATATCCTTTACAATCTCATTATATGTGATATTAGGATCTTAAATCCTTTTATGATGCTCACAACATCCTGTTGGGATGTGTAGATTTCTTCCTGAAATGAATGACATGTAAACATATCACTTCATGGATATAAGATAAAATAAAATCATAAATCATATTGATTTTTTGAACTTCCAATTCGACCATGAACTGCAAGTTCATATATAAAATTTAGAAAGCTTCAGATTCTTAATGGAAGTTACAATTTGACTTTCCAGATGAAAGAATCATAATTGATCAGATTCAGAACTGTTGGTTCTAATAAAATTTTGATATTTTAAATTTTAATATCACCATTTAAATTGAATTTAGATCTTCAAGTCTAATTAGAACTTCAGGTTCAAAATTTAATACTTTATATTCAAATTCCTAATTTCCAGTTATATATTGAATTCGAATTTGAAACTTTAGGTTCCAAATAATAAAGTATGGCATTCATGTATATAACAATGAATCCAAAACTCCATGTTCTTAATGAAATTTCAAAATTCAGAACTGTAGGCTCTAATTGATTTGCGAAACCGTGCCAACTTGAATATCATAATAATAAATCCAGAAACTCATGTTCTGGTTAGTTGGTCTAACCGATCTCATATATTACGTATAAATAAATAAATAAATACAAATATTTCAAGAGCATAATAAATAAATCCAGAACTATATATAGGTTTTGTCGACACGGCCATAGCCAGTTTCTATCAACACAACTGTAACCTATCTTATATATTACGTATAAATAAATACAAATATTTAAATAGCATAATAATTAAATCCAGAACTATAATAGGTTTTGTCAACACAGCCGTAGCCAGACTCTATCAACAGAGGCGAAGCCAGGATTTTAGTTTTGGGGGGGTGGTGGGCGAATAAAACTATTTATCAAGTTTCATTGGTTGTACACTACCACCAATGCTAAGAGGCGATCTGTGTCACTTAACAATTATTCACCTGTTTTTCTTATAATTTAAATTTATCATTACACTTATCAAGCAAAATTAGCTGATAATAGTAACCAACAAATTTAAATAAATAAATTGAAATAAAATATATATATATAATTTTATTAGGGATAGAAGAAATAAATAAAATTAGTTGGGATTGGGTAATAAAATTAACTAAAACCTATTTTTAAGGAATAGATGAAATAATTGTATCTAAATTTTATATATTAAAATAATGGGAGGGGTCAAAGGGGTTATAATTGTGTGCATTATACATATCATTATATTATATACACAAGTGTTGAAATAAGGAAGTTAAAACCAATAATTTTATTTATTTTTTTTTTTTTAATTTTATTTTTTTTTGTGGGGGTGGGGGGGAGAGGAATGACCCTATGGCCCCCCCAACATTCGTCTCTATCTATCGACACATCTACATCCAGTCTTATATATTGCGAATGATTAAATGCAAATATTTAAAAAGCATAATAAATAAATAGAACTATAATAGGTTCTGTCGACACAGTCGTAGCCAATCTCTATCGACACAGCCGTAGCCAGTCTTATATATTGCAAATAATTAAATGCAAATATTTAAAAAGCATAATAAATAAATCCATAACTATAATATGTTCTGTCGATACAGCCGTAACCAGTCTCTATCGACACAGCCGTAACCAGTCTTATATATTACGAATAATTAAATGCAAATATTTAAAAAAAGCATAATAAATAAATCCAGAACTATAATAGGTTCTATCGACATAGGCGTAGCCAGTCTCTGTCGATACAGCCGCAACCAGTATTATATATTGCGAATATTTAAAAAGCATAATAATTAAATCCATAACTATAAGTTCTGTCGACACAGCCGTAATCAGTCTCTATCGACACAGCTGCAGCCAGTCTCATATATTGCATATAAATATATAAATACGAATATTTAAAAAGCATAATAAATAAATCCAGAACTATATAGGTTTCGTTGACGGCATAAGCCATCTTGCATACGGAACTATATATATGTTCTGTTAGGGGCATAAGCTCTCCTGATATATTACATATAAATAAATGTAAATATTTAAAGAGCATAAATAAATAAATTTATAATATTAAGATGTAAGTAAATCACCCATTAGGGGATCATTTTTACAAATATCGAGCTGTAATAAATCACTCACCTAAAGACACTTTTTATTTATATACAATCGTGATGATCACTTATTGTAAATAAAATGAAGAACAACTGAATAACAGATGAAATTATTAAGTAAATAAATAAATGAGATGAGAGAGAGAGAGAGAGAGAGAGAGAGAGAGAGAGAGAGAGAGATTAACTCTAATTTTGTGTTGATCACGCGACCCTTTTACAATGATATGAGCTTTCTATTTATAGTGATTTTAGAGTAGAGAACCACTTGCCACTTGCCACTTTAAGATTGATTGAGTGGGGTAAGTAAACAAAGGGATATATATGAAATTAATAAGGTGGGCAAGACATCAATTATAACAAATAAATAACAGACATTACTTAATTTATTTTCCAAGTCGTACGTGGCGTACTATAAATGGGTTCTTACTTACCTTTGTACAGATGTACTAGTGTACTACCCTTTCAAAAGCACAATTATTTCTTTTTTGAAACAAAAAGCACAATTATTTCGTCTCATATAAAAAGGAAAAAAACCACTTCACTTTCTTAACTTTATCTTTTCATTGCACGCCGACAGTCCAAAGCAATCTCGGAAAAGAGTTTTGGCCGGTTGACTCTTCGTCAAGGTGATTCTTTTCTTTTTCATTCATTTAAAATGTCGATATAACCCATTTATTTATTTATATTCTGATTCTTAAATTCAGTGGATTTATACTTGTCAACATTGTGTTTGTATAAATGTCTCACTTAGATTTTCAAGGCGGATTTATACTTGTCAACACTGTGTTTGTATAAATGTCTCACTTAGATTTTCAAGGCTTTTCTCTACTCTGGCTTTTCTTCGATTTCTTTTTTCAATTAGTGAATGCTAGTACTGATTGGTTTTGTTTCTGAGTTGTTAATTTTTTTTCATTAGGGTGTGATCGGATCCATTGGATTTGTCATAATCCAAGATCCGATCCGATCCAATTACAATATACTTAAATCAATCCGATCCAATATTGGATCGGATTCATATGATAGCAAATCTTAACTATAATTTGTTAAAAATTTCTTAAAATTAACAAAATCAATTATAGATTTATTCGTATTTCAAATAAAATTAACAAACTAATAGTTAACATAAAGTCAATACATAATTCAAAAGTCTAACAAATAATAATATTATTTTTTTAAATAAAATTTTAAATTTGCTCGTAAACATTAATAAAATCATTCAAATTAAATTTTAAAATAAAAATATAATCATTTATCATAACAAAATACAATAGCAACCAAAATTTGCTCAATGTCCATCTATATGACAAAATACGGAAATCCAAGTTTCTGTCCGATCCAATAGATTTCAGAATTTAGGATCCAATCTAATCCAATCATGTCTTCAAATTGGATTAGATGGATCTAATAGATTCTATTGGATTAGATTGGATCTTACACACCCCTACAGTTAGAGTTGCATTCTGGATCGTGCTTGTAGAGTCCAATATTGTCAAGTCGCAGTATATCCTTGACCCATGATTTTTGGTAGTGAATTTTAGGGAATTTAGGGAAGAAAACATCGGAGAGTTGGGTAATTGGTTTGAGAGTCTCACAAACAAATACTACTTGCCCACCAAAGGCAGATCTTTCCATCAAAAATTATGAAGCTGGAACCCCGCACATGAACATTATTTTCGTGTGGGATCCCAATGAACATCGGTGTAAAATGAAAAAAATATGTATTTTATATCGGTGTCAATTGGGATCCTGCACCAGATCAGCTATGATATTTCCATAATATGCAATTTTCCAATTACGTATATGCAAACTCCTTTGATTATAATTTCCTAATTGCCTACAGTGTCTTACACACTTACATATATAATCTCCATTTCACATGCTTAACCTCTTCTTCTCATTATATCTTTATCTCTAGCTGTACTAGCCATGGCTTTGAAGCAGGAAAAGGAAGCAGTTGATCACCATGTGCTAATGGTGGCATTCTCTTTTCAAGGTCACATTAATCCATTGCTCAGACTCGGCAAACGCCTTGTCTCTAAAGGCCTCAATGTCACTCTCGCCACCACTGAAGTTGCCAAACACAGCATGCTCAAATCCTTCACCACCGGCGACGGTGATGGCAGCAGCAGCGCCACAACCAGTTCTGTTTCTGATATCCAACTTCTTTTTTACTCTGATGGGTTTGACATGAATTATGACCGCAAAACCAATCTGGATGAATACTTGGAAAATCTTGGCAAAGTTGGACCTATCAATTTCTCAAAGCTCATTCAAGAGCATTACCATGATAATCAGAAGAAACTCTCTTGCATTATCAGCAGTACATTTGTTCCATGGGTTGCTGATGTTGCTGCTGAGCATGGAATCCCGTGTGCGATGCTCTGGATTCAACCTTGTTCACTTTATGCAATTTACTATCGCTTTTACAATAATTTGAATCAATTTCCTACCTTGGAAAACCCTGATTTAAGTGTTGAGTTACCAGGTTTACCAGTTTTAAACACACAAGATCTGCCTTCATTTGTTCTCCCTTCCAACACATTTGAAAGCTTCACGAAATTGTTCACCAAGTTGTTCACAAGCATGGAGAAATACAATTGGGTATTTGCCAATTCGTTCTTGGAGTTTGAAAAAGAAGCCATTGATTCCATGTCTGAGCTTTGTCCGATTCTACCTGTTGGCCCTCTAGTTCCTCCTTCACTGCTTGGCCAGGACGAAAACCTTGATATTGGAATTCAGCTCTGGAAACCTGAAGATACTTGCTTAGAATGGCTGAACAATCAAGCAGATTCTTCAGTTATTTACGTGTCATTTGGCAGCTTAATAGACTTATCAGCGAAGGAAATGGCAGCTATAGCAACAGCTCTTAAGAACAGTAAACATCCATTTTTATGGGTCGTCAAGAAACCAGATTTCCCTACAGCTGATAAATCAGGAGAAATTCCACTAGGGTTTTCGGAAGAAACCAAAAAACAAGGCCTTATGGTGTCATGGTCTCCTCAGACCAAAGTTCTAGCTCATCCAGCCACTGCCTGTTTTGTAACTCACTGTGGGTGGAATTCTACGCTGGAAACAATCTCTGCAGGTGTGCCAGTGATTGCGTACCCTCAATGGACCGATCAGCCTACAAATGCCAAGCTTGTTTCTGATGTTGTTAAGATTGGAGTAAGGCTTAGACCAAATAGTGATGGTTTTGTGGACAGTGAAGAAGTGGAAAAAAGTATTGGAGAGATCATTAATGGTGCAAAGTCTGAAGAGTACAAGAAAAATGCAATGGAACTGAAGTTGGCTGCAAGGGAGGCAGTGACTTTTGGCGGCTCATCAGACCGGAATATTCAGCTGTTTGTGGATGAGATCACCGGAGTTTAATTCTTCTGAAACTGGGTGATATGGTTATTACATGAAAAAATTATGTAAAAATGCAGCCAAAAGGTGATAATAATTCAATAATGATAGGTTGAATATGGTTTGAAGAAAACCATTGTATTGTTGTATTCTAATGATTCAATAAATGCTGCCAATTGTAATATGATTTTTCATATAAAAGTGATCTATCTTTTATGTTGTTTATACAGAAACTGAACCACACAAGGTTAGCATTATGGTTCACATAAGTGGAACTAATTATTCTATTTGTTCAAACTAATTTTAACTTGGTTTATTTTATTTAGAAATGTAAAAATTTATTTATTTAAAAAAGGGAGATTTGTAAAATACCCTATGAGATCCTCCAGTATTGTATGCCAAAACCACTTTATAATTTCAAAATTTAGTTAAAAAAAAAAAAAATCCCTAATCGTGTACTAAAAACCCCTTAATGGAGAATTTTATTTACATTTAAAGGTTGTTTTTGAAAATATATATATATATATCAAACCTTTGGGGTTTTTGTAAATCTCCCTATCAAAATATTATAACCTATGAGCTATGACTTATGATGATGTCAATGTATTCAACAATTATTAGTATTATTATTTATTATTTTATCAATGTATTTTGAAGTCTACATAACATTTTATATATATATATATTTTTATGATATCAATGTATTCAAATATTATGAGTTGAGTGGTTTCAATATCTATTCATTTATTTCAATTTAATCCAAAAACAAAAAACTATTATTAATTCCTTTAGTCTTTTATACTATCGGATCAAGAGAAAATGAGTCGTTAGATGTTAAAGTTACAAATTTAAATCAAAATTTTAATATTGAGGCAAAATATCTCTTATAGCTAGAGAATACAAATGCAAGTATTAAATGCACATACAAAGAATTATCACATTTAACAATTTTAATATTTTAAGGCTGACCATTTTTTTGGCTAAGTTGTCACCTTCTGTTGAGTTTTGGATGGAGTATGTTCCTCCTGGCTTAGAGTCTGTTATTGTGGAAGATTGTCTTCCTTCTTGTTCCTAATATATTTTTCCCGTTTAAAAAAAAATAAAAATTAATTTTTTTTTTTTGAAATAAAATTTAATTGAATTTAAGCAATTAAAATGTTTTCCATCTTCCTAATATTCTTTATTAAAATCTGCTTCTTCTTCTTCTTCTTTCTAAAATATTATACAACAACCTCTTAATCCAAATAATTCAATGAAATTGAAACAAAACTATGAAGTTTTATTATCCGATTTTCCTACGAGGACAAAACTGTCAATCAAAATACTTAACTTTCTTATCTTTTTTTGTTTTTTTATTGAAGGGTCGCTAGGATTCCAAGTATACATTTTGCACTATTGCAGTCGCATCTTGTTAATTTGAAATGTCGTTTTGCAACTAATTTTATTGTGGATGACTGGACGGCAACCCCTTGTCTTTCTAGTCAACTTAGTACAAGTTACAGGCTTACAGCTTACAACTTACCACTAGCTTTCTATTTTCATTTAATACAATTCTTGCCTATTTCAATAGAAACAAATTTTGTTGTATGCCATTGTCGGCTCTAAAGCTGAGTTTATTTTTTATTATTTTCTTTATTTTTTAAGTTTGATACCGGTCAAGTTAAATAACTCACAATTTCCTATTACAAGGGAGAAGTCTTAAAATTAGATTAACCATTGAAGAGATGCTGAAAACTATTATTATTTAACATCTTAAAATTAGATTAAGGATTGAATGATCAAAATCAATTGATATATCCCCAATCTTATTTCATATATAATTAATTGTGTTTTTTCTTTTTTATTTTCTTCTTTGTTAAAAATTCCATTTGATCTCTGATTCTTTCATTTTTATTTTCATCAACTCGGTTTTATATAAGAGATATGAAATTTTATAACTAAATGATGGGGTATATATGTAAATTGTGATGACTATCATGTAGTGATGAATTTCATTATATATAAACAAAGAAATTGTTGAACAATTTTCACCTCTATTCTTTGTTCATTTTGTCTCTGCGCATTTTTTTATTTTTTATACACGTACAGCACACACACAGACACACTTGCTTTAAATGTGTGTTATTTTCCCACATGCAGCAAAAGCAATAGTAATTGCAAAAGAGAGCTGCACATGGCAGTCATTGTTTCAAATTGAAATTTGAAACAATCCCTATATGTATGTATGTATTTTTATTTTTGTTAGGTATTTCCTAGAATAAATTAAGATTTTCTTTACTATATTATTATGCAATATCCATCTTATTTTGTGGTGGTTCTTATGGTTTACTCTACATATTAATTTGTTTACTCCTAATTTTTTGATTTGACCGTTAAGGTTATTTTTATCGACTTCTAAGATTTTAGGTTTGGGATTATAAATTAATAAATTATTTTATTTTTTATTTTCAAGCTTTTGTTATTATATATTTATTATTTAGTTAGATTGTTACTATGGTTTTATTAAATTTATTTTACTCGTTTGTTATTTAAATTTGTTCAAAAATATTTGTAAGTTAATTTTGTTTGACATGAATATTATAAAGTTAAATTATAAGTATATAAATAATTTTTATTTAAATATATTAATTGTATAATGATATTTTAAATATTTTAGATGAATTCTATATTTATTAATTAGGAATTATTGAAAGAGATATTTCATCTATGCAACAAGATGAAAGATTATTTTTCTCATAAATTATTTGATTCTATTGAAATGGAATTGAAATTTAAATAAATTTGATTATAGAACATTTTTGAGATACAAAATACAATCAAGTTCCATTTTGATTCTCAAAGTCAGTATCAATATTATTATTTTTGTATAATTTCCTGAAAGACTAAACGGTATTACATTTTGGTATATTAATATATTTTTCTTCCCCAACCTTAAATGTTAGTTTTGGTCTTGGCCCCCCTAAAGCCAAAATCTTGCCTCAAACCTAGCTGGAACAATCAACATGCTTGGAGTGATGCGATTGGAACTCACGACCTCGGTATGTGGGTGAGAGAGATTTATCACTAAGCCTCAAATTTTGCCTAGGCCGATTTTTGTTTTCAAGCTACAGCTTTTGCAACTATAGTAAAACCCCTATAAAATAATATTGTAGGGACCGGGGAAAATTATTGTTTTAGAGAGTTATTTATTTATCGGTAAATGAATATTTATTAATTTAAAAATGAGTTTTATGTTTTTACTATTTTTTTTTTTAAGTTTCATGTTTTACTTATACATGTATTATACATATTATTTTCGACCAAGATACATATGTACATAGAAGGATTTTTTGACAGTATCTATCTATCTAAACTAGTTTTTTTTTTTTTTTTTTTTTTTTTTTTTTTTTTTTTTTTTTTTGAAGCTTTTGTCATTGGTAGGATTCGAGTCGTTGACTTGAGAGTCATTTGCCTAAACTCCAGGCTTATCCATCTACCAGCTTAGCTACGCCCCTAAGGCCATATCTACTAGAAGTTAATAAGTACTTATATATATGTATATACATAAATATTAATAAGTACATGTATACAATGTCAAAAATTAATGTACATTCATAAAAGTAAGACACATAAAAATTAATAAGTATATGCAAACAATACCAAAATTAAACCTACATATATAAAAATTAACAAGTACATGCATAAATGTTAATAAGAACACATATGTACAATGAAGTTGACTTCAAAATTTAATAACTTATAAAGCAAAAGTGTTTTAATAAATTTAATAACGACTTTCGATGCATATTTTAAGAAAGATTTGAATTGAAAAAATAGAAGTAGTTAAGTTTTTTTTTTTGAAAGGAAGTTGTTAAGTTAAAAGTTTATTATGAATTTTTATGTGTTATATATTTTTTTTTATGTATTTAATCAATTATTAATTTATATATTCGTTGGGACCTAAATGACTTCAAATATATATATATATATATATATATATATATATATATATTATCTTAAGGTGTGTTTGGTATGGCTTTTCAAGTAGAGCTTCTAAAGTATATCTTTTTGTAGTAGAGTTTCTAACAAAAAAGGCTTTTGGCTATGTAAATTATAAAAAAGGTGTTGACAATGTAATTTTAGAAATAGCTTTTGGTTGAGTGAATTACAAAAAAAAAAAAAAAAAAGTGTTGACAATGTATTTATAATGAAAGAGTTATGGTGGAATATTTAAAATTTATAAAGGGTAGTTAAGACAATTCATATGTTTTAAAAAAGCTCAAAAAAAAGCTTTTTTGAAAAGCCCAAATTTTGGGCTTCTCCAAATAGACATAAAATGGCTTTTATAAAGGGTAATTGAGACAATTCATATATTAAAAAAGCTGTTTTGAGTTTTGCCAAACAACTAAAAAAACTTCAAAATAGCTTATAATATTTAAAAAATTAAAAAAAAAAAAAACATTTTTGATCCTTTCAAAAGCCATATCAAACACACACGTATGCATTTAACGAGGTTATTAATTTAGTAAACAAGTACAAGTCGGGATCGAAAGATTTTATTACCTAAATAGGGTTATTAATTTATCGAGCATTCATTTATCGATGTTTTACTGTATTTATGCTCCAGCTACATGTAAGTTTTTAATTTTTTAATTTTTTTAATTTTTTTGTGTGTGTATGCTCTTACTTGATAATTAAATAAGAAAGCCGCCAAACTTAGAAACTTTTATCGAACAATATAGGATAAAAGCTGCCAAAGTCTATGAGTTCAATTTCATCATATTTAATTTCATAACTCGGGCCGGGCCTACTTATATTAAAAATAGAATTGAAAGAAAAAAAAGTTTAAGGTGTCATATTGAAACATACTTATATACATGAAATGAAAACTTAACTTTATTGCAATAAGGAATTTTGTTTTTTTTTTTAATAATAAAGAGAGACGAAGTAATAAGATTATATGAATATTAATCAGTCAATGATTTAAAGTCTTAAATTAAATAGTGCTGTTTTCATGAACTAATCGTCAAAATATTAATATCCACCATAAAGAGAAATTCGTCAAAGGTGACCGTTTACATTATTAATTAATTTGTCTGTGGGAACTGGGAAGGCGCAAAAGGAGAAGTTTGTTTCTAAATTTTAATTAAGTAATTAACAAATTAAGTTGAGAAAAAAATGTAGTTTTTGTTAAAAGGTCAAGTAATTTAATTTAGAAAAACAAAACCAGAAAAGAGCTTTAAAGATTCAGAGTTGAGAAAGCCAAACACACACACACCACCCAACAAACAAATTATATAAACCGTACTACTCTCATTGCTATCAGCAAAGTGAAAGTGAATACAAACAATTTTATTTTATTTTTTCGATGTAAAGCATTGCTATCAGCAAAGCCAATGATCGATAACTATCAAAACCACATTATGGAGATACCGTCACGGCGTCACATATGTGATATCTAAAAAAAATCAATTACCGTATGCCGTATGCGGTATTTTTTAAATAAAATAAAAAAATTGAAGCCCGTTATCGAGTTAATGTCACCGTATCTAAAAAATTTCGGGATATTTTTACTTTTTAAATATTCTTTCTCGACTTTAGATAAGTATGATTATATTTTTTACTTGACTGTGACACATAACATTTAATGAAAAAAACCAATATGATGCTAATTAGTATAATCAATCCTGATTAATCATATATCAGCCACGGTTTGTTCAAATACATTTAACTATATATTTATATATTACAAATTTCTTGGTTCTGTTGAGCTTCGTCCAAAAAACAAAAAAAAAAAAAAAAAAAAAAACCAATTATCATTCTTGCGTACAATTATTTCTTGCTATATATATAGTAAGTAGTAACTATGACAGCTTAACAACTCCAATGCTCACCAATATTTATAAATATTGTACGTTGATTGACTACATTCCACATTATCTTATACAAACTTATCAGTTGCAAATTTGATTACGTACCTATATCACCGGTTCACCATCGTTCAATATGGTTTGATGATAAATGACACTCATTCAACTTGATAATATCTTAGTTGGTTTGAATCGTCGCATCGTATGTGGTATATATATATAGTGAGTCTCTCATAAGGGATCCCTTATTTTAATTTCAGTAAGGATCTTGATGAAATCACATCGATTTCTATGAATTTTGATCTGAATTTTTTTATGGATGCATGATAAGTTCATTGAAATCTACCTATGAATAAAATTTGAGATATTTTTTCGATGTTTTTTTCAAGCATTAGAACTATTTTTCCCGATTTTGTTAAATATGAAGGCATCGGAAAAATGGGTGAAATATATGAAAATTCAATAAAAATAGTTTTAATGCTTGAAAAAATATATCAAATTTTATTCATAGGTAGATTTCAATAAACTTATTGTGCATCCACACAAAAATTCAGATCAAAATTCATATAAATCAATGTGATTTCATCAAGGTCCTTACCAAAATTAAAATAAACAATCCCTTATGAGAGACTCACTTGGGGAAAATAGTTCTAGTGCTTGAAAAAATATCTCAAATTTTATTTATAAGTAGACTTCAATGAACTTATCATGCATCAACACAAAAAATTCAAATCAAAACTCATAGAAATCGGTGTGATTTCATCAAGGTCCTTACCAAAATTAAAATAAACGATCTCTTATGAGAGACTCACTCATATTTATATAAATACATGAGTGCATTGAATGTGAATCGTTAGATTCAACTACTTTGACTTAGTCTGAGTCAAAATAGTTGAATCCAACAATTCACATTTAATGCACTCAAATAAAATCCATGAGTGCGTACTCATGTGTAAACACCACTATATATATATATATATATATATACAATTTTTCCATTGTCAGTTCGAACTGATATAAAATATATCAGTTC
The DNA here is from genome assembly GCA_030490815.1 of Acer saccharum. NCBI lineage: Eukaryota > Viridiplantae > Streptophyta > Magnoliopsida > Sapindales > Sapindaceae > Acer > Acer saccharum. Next base: position 12,176,133 of record CM059870.1, read on the forward strand.
TTTATATGTGGGCCATTGGATTTAAATGTTTTGACTTGGCTGTATGCACTTGTCAAAGCATCTTTTAAATCCAATGATCCACATGCAAGTAACTGATATATTTTATATCAGTTCGAACTAACAATAGAAATATTGATTACCTATAACCTGACTAGAGTGTTTGAAAGTTAATCCAATTTCAGCCCGAATATTTTATATGTTAATGTGTTAACCTAATTTTATGATGTGAGATGCTAGATTGCTAGGTAAGTTTATTTTATGATGTTGATCATTTCACAATCCCGTCAAAACTTTAATAGTTGTCATCAAAACTCTTATTTTTTATCATAATCAATTAGAATTTAATTAGGACCATAGATTTTGTTGGAATAAATATAATATATCCGCACCTAAAAATGAATTTAGTGTAAAATTATATATATATATTGGAAAATTAACCATATTGCTTCTATATTTTCATTTTTATCAATTAGAATATGAAGAATGTTTGATGGGTATTGAATGGATGCTGAGTGACATAATTATCATCGTCCGAAAGTTCGCTTGTTTATACTTCTTTACTGGCCTTACAGTTGCTTATCGGACTTGACGTGGCCTCTAGATCTTTACCAAACTTTCAAGCTTCTCTTATTTACGAAAATGAGAGCTAGCTAACAGTCATAAAAAAAAAAAAAAAGAATTCTCAACATCAGAATCTGCCCTTGTATATCTGCATTAGTGCCTTCATATTCATCACAACAAACACAAACACATTCATTTTCTTTTCACTACTTCTGATCATCATCATAAGCTCAATTAATTATGGGGTCTGAATCTCTTGTTCATGTATTTCTTGTTTCCTTTCCAGGCCAAGGCCATGTAAACCCACTTCTCAGGCTCGGCAAGCGTCTTGCTTCAAAGGGTTTGCTTGTCACCTTCACCACACCCGAAAGCATCGGCAAAGAGATGAGAAAAGCCAGCAACATCACCGATGAGCCTGTCCCAGTCGGAGATGGCTATATTCGCTTCGAATTCTTCGAAGATGGGTGGGATGAGAACGAGCCTAGACGTCAAGACCTTGACCAGTACTTGCCACAGCTTGAGCTTATAGGCAAAGAAGTGATTCCTCGTATGATCCAAAAAAAACGCAGAACAAGGCCGTCCTGTTTCTTGTTTGATCAATAATCCATTCATTCCTTGGGTTTCCGACGTTGCGGACAGTCTTGGACTCCCTTCTGCAATGCTTTGGGTTCAATCTTGTGCTTGTTTCACAGCTTATTATTACTATTATCACAATTTGGTTCCATTTCCAAGCGAAAAAGAACCCGAAATCGACGTTCAATTGCCGTGTATTCCTCTGCTCAAGCACGACGAAGTGCCTAGCTTTTTGTATCCAACAACTCCATACCCTTTCCTGAGAAGAGCAATTCTTGGCCAATACAACAAACTCGACAAGCCTTTTTGCATCTTGATGGAATCTTTTCAAGAACTCGAGCCTGAAATAATTGAATACATGTCCAAGATTTGCCCAATAAAGCCTGTTGGTCCTCTATTCATGAACCCAAAAGCAGCTAACTCTGCTGTAAGAGGAGACTTCATGAAAGCCGACGATAGCATTATTGAGTGGCTCGATTCTAAACCACCTTCCTCTGTCGTATACATTTCTTTTGGAAGTGTCGTTTATTTGAAACAAGAACAGGTTAACGTGAAATTCAATCTATTTTTGTTTGTGCTTCTTTTTCTATTTTTCACTCTTGTATTTCTTCTCATTTAATAGTAACTTGCTTTTTTTTTTTACTTAAAAACAAAAACAGGTCGACGAAATCGCTTATGGGTTGTTGAATTCCGGCGTTTCATTCTTGTGGGTAATGAAACCTCCACAGAAAGATGCTGGTCTTGAACTTCTTGTTCTTCCAGATGGTTTTTTGGAGAAAGTTGGAGACAATGGCAAGGTAGTGCAGTGGAGTCCGCAGGAGAAAGTGTTGGCTCACCCGAGTGTTGCTTGCTTTGCTACGCATTGTGGTTGGAATTCCACAATGGAGTCTCTGTCTTCCGGCATGCCGGTTATTGCTTTCCCGCAATGGGGTGATCAAGTCACCGACGCTGTTTATTTGGTTGATGTGTTTAAGACCGGTATAAGAATGTGCCGTGGAGAAGCGGAGGATAGGATTATTCCACGTGAGGAGGTGGAAAAGTGCTTGCTTGAGGCTATTTCGAAGGGGCCGCAGGCAGAGGAGAGGAAGCGGAATGCGTTGAAGTGGAAGAAAGCGGCGGAGGAAGCCGTGGCGGAGGGTGGCTCCTCCGATAGGAACTTACAAGCTTTTGTTGATGATGTGAAAAGGATAAGCTTGGAGGTCACTGCTTCTAAGTCTAATAAAATTATCGACGCAGCTGCTGATTTGGTCAACAAGTCAACGGCTAATGATTTTGCGAAGCTGGTTGAGAAACCAGCGGCAGCCGCCAATGATGCTGTGAAGTCAGCCGTTAATGATGTTGTGAAGCTGCTTGAGAAGCCAGCCGCCAATGATATTGCAGCCAATAGCAAGGTAGAGTTGGTTGAGGTGTGAGAAAGGTGTGTACGTGGCGAGTGATTATTGGGTAATATGGTCGATCGTTGAGGCAATAAATTGGAGCGACCTTTTTGTCGGGTTTGTATTGTGTATTTTTATTTAATCGAATCATAATTTGCTTCCAGTAGTTTGGAGCTTTACTGTGTTTTGTTTTGTTTTGAGTGTTACTATATGTTGTAATTAGTTGTCCCATAATAAATTAACTTTTTTATATATACGCCTAATCAGAGATTTTACTTTAAGATATTAAGCAAAATTAATAGTGTTCTAGTATGCGTTAGACCTAGGCGCTATGCGTGCGGTGGACCGCCACCGAAAAACTTTTGTTTCTTATTTTTTGAGTAATTAGCACAAATCCTCCCTCGAGTGTATATAAATTTGCATGTTGCCCCCTAAACTTTTTTTTAGGCATGTTGCCCCCTGAACTATCACTTTATTGGCAGAACAAGAGTAAAAATACTCCCTCAGGGGGGAAAAAACCAAAGGATTGCCAATAAAGTGATAGTTCAGGGGGCAACATGCCTAAAAAAAAAGTTTAGGGGGCAACATGCAAATTTATATACACTCGAGGGGGGATTTGTGCCAATTACTCTATTTTTTTTTCTCTTCCATTTGTCATGCGCTTTCTTTATTATATTTTTTAGACTTGTTAGCATTGTTCTCCCTGAATTATACACGAATTTGTAAATTGCCCCATAAATATTTTTTTTTCGGCAGTAAACCCCTCAAACTATTGGAAATTGGCAATAATTGACGGAATAGGGACAGAACCCTTATTCCATCTGATTTTCCTTGCATGTGCGCCTCACATGCATAAGTACAAAGGGCATTTTTGTCTTTTCACTGTTAAAAAAAATTAGGAATAATTTTTTATAATTAAATTGAAATGTCTCTACCTAATAATAATATATAATATATATTAATAATATATATATATATATATATATATATGTATCAGCATCATCTCCACTAAATTAATCCAATGCATGGGTTTCAACATCTTCAACATCATCAGCCACACCACTCATCCACAGCCATCTCTCCTCTTCTCTCTCCCCAATCTCTTCTTCTTCATCATCACCAAACTACAAACGCAATAGATTCACAAACAAACCCACTGTCCATCCATCACCGCCACTGCCACGACGAACCCACCTAGCAACTCACCGTCGACCGAACCCACCTAACAACCTCGCCGCTAACCGAACTCACTGCCCTAACCTGCCACTCAAACCTACGAATCTTCAAAAGCCAAACTCCAAACCCAAACCCACCCACTCACACGACCTACATCTCACCAGAAATGACCATCACCGACGCTGATCGACTTCCAATGGAGGAGATCGGTGCTCAATCTTGTCGGTGAACAAGAGAGAGAAGAGTGAACGAGAGAGAGAGAGAGAGAGAGAGAGAGAGAGAGAGATAAAAGTCAGCGCCAATTTGGGGTTCGATTCGGTTTGTTGGATATGGATGGGTTTGATTTGGCGGTGGGTGTTGGATTTGGGGTGGCTGGATTTAAGGGTTAGGGTTTGATTTCTGGTGCTTCTGGAAAAAGAAGAGACCAAAATATTATCGCATAAAACTTTGTTACTGCTCTTAGCTCTTCAAGGCTTTGTTCTATTAGCTTAATCCTCTGTTTCATCTTTTCTAAGCAACACTGCATAGTTGATATATTATGCCTATATCGTGCTATACTATCATCTAATTTACGGGAAATGGAAGTTCTAACATTTTATGCACTGTTTAATCTTCATGTGAATGAATTGGTAGCATAAAAAACCTGTTATTCTATGTTTCATCAAATGTATTTCCTGTTGAGAAACAAGAACAAGAATTTCTGATCAAATTGAGGATTCTGCTATTAAAATCATAAAGACTTAAGTAAGAATTATTCATAAAAGACACCGCCCTAAATGTTTTAGTTTTTTTTAATTTAATTTTTTTTGTTATTTTTTTATTAGGTGGAGATCCAGATTGGATCTCCACCGTCCATTTGAATAACATGGATGGTGGAGATCGAATCTGGATCTCCACTTTTTTTTTAAATATATTTTTTTTAATTTTCTTTCAATTTTGCCCTTACATGTGCAAGACACATGACAAGAAGATGGACGGAATAAGGGTTTTGTCCATATTCCGTCCATTATTGCCAATTTCCAACAGTTAGAGGGGTTTACCACCAAAAAAAAAAAAAAAAAACAATTAGAGGGCAATTTGCAAATTCACGTATAATTCAGGGAGGTATAGAGTTATTAAGTCTATTTTTAAATTTTTAAATTTTTGTGGTGTACTTCACAGAGCCACTCCACCCATCGTGGACCCCATCATCTACCAAGTACCATCTGTCGTTGATAGCTTGATACCATAGCCATACTTATGTTTTTATATTGGACAATGGTAGACATCCAACACTTTTGTCCAACATTTGTGTCCAACACTTGATGTGTCAATTGGTGAGTGGATACATGGATAATCATTATTAATGTGTATCCACTCATCAATTGACACATCAAGTGTTGGACACAAGAGTTGGACAAAAGTGTTGGATGTCTAACATTATCCTTTTATATTATTTTTTCTTGGACTTATCATTTATCCGATTTGGGTTTTGATTTTTAATTTTTTAATTTTTTATATTATTTTTTTCTTGGACTTATCACTTACAGCTTGATACCATACTTCTTCTTCTCAAATCTCATTTAACTGTTCAAGTTTCACCATTTCAATCTCTCTCTCCATCTTCATGACTTCTCATTCTTCTTCTTAATCTTCTTCTTTTTCAGCTTTAGTTTTTTGTTTCTTATATTGTTTCTGTTTCTCTAAACTAAGAAAACTAACCCTACATGGACGACAACAGCGGCTACGATGGCAGTGGCGACTGCAGCTTAATTTATTTTTTCTTAAACGATTTTGGAGGAGATGGTTGATTATAGATATTGAGGTGATTGGGAAGGGGTGAGAGATCGGAGTGGAGTAGCAGGGTATCCGGATAGCTGAAAATCGGTATAGGCGGACGATTAATCGAAGCTAGTCGCCGACTAGTCACCCAGCCACTAAGGAAGGCCGAATAACCCGTACTCACGGCGGCCGGCACCGCCTAAGTCGATTACTAGAACACTGCAAAAACATATGATTAAAGAACCAAAAAATAATATGTAAGACATGCTTTTGATAGAAAATTTTATAAAATATATTATTTGCTTAAGGTAATTATTCAATTTTGTCTCTAAATTATCATGAAATATCACTAAATTATGTTTTATATTAGATTATTTTTTTCCTAAAGCTTTTAGAAATACATCACTTTAATCTTTTCATGATCAAAGTTGACAACATTAAAGCCATTTTTGCATTAAAGCATAAAACTCTCCACAAAGTGCTACGCGAGAAAATAAAATTAAACAACAACCACCAAAATACTGGACGGATCAATCAATTTTCCACGTAATTTAATTAAGAATATTCGATTATTTTTCATGTTTAAAAATATTTTAATCATATATTTTAGGTTATTTTTTATTTTATCTGTTTTTGGGTTTTTTCTAATTATTTTTAAAATTTTAAAAGTTTTTGTTATTGTTCCCTAGATAGGTCTAGATTATAACAAAGATTATGTTTTGTATGGGTATTTTGGTCTTTTCTTCCAGGGTTACACACTTAAACCATATATATATATATATATATATATATATATATATATTGTAGGGAAAAATACGTGCACGCAGCGGAAGCGAGACTAAAATTGGTTTAGTATAGTTTAAAAATTTTCCATAATTTGAACCTTAACCCTCTAATTAATTAACATATAATACTAAAGATATCATACCTTTGTCGCGTGATCCGATTGACATTGTGTCGATGGTAATCCGCAAGATCTTCCAATCCAATCACGAACGTGAATCACCTAGGAGCGTGGTCTCCCTTCTCTTTGAATTGTATACCTGATGATGGATTAACAAAACTTTTTCTTTTTCGTTAGTCACAACACGTTCTAAGAGACAACAAAGAATGTTCCGGTCACTTTTGAATTCACAATCTTTAGATTGAAACTCGTGTGAACCTTATTCAAAATTATGCACAAAACCTTTTGATGTAAAAGTAACTAGTGCACTATCGAAATAAGAAAAAACTTTTCTCTTTATTCCTCTTGGCCGAAAATCACACTAGTCTAAGAGTTGGATTCTATTTTTCTCTAGTAAAAGAAAAAACTCTCGAGTCCAAGACATTAGGGTTTGCTGAATTCTATTCACATAACATAATGTGTTATCACCGTACTCTTTTGCCTCATATATACAGGCCGAATTCTTTTCTTAACATATATTATATGTTCGGCCACCAGAGGCCATATTAATCACATATATATATATATATATATATATATATATTAGGATTCAACTTGCCTATAATATATCATATATATCTGGTGCGTCAATAAATATATATATATATATTCCGGCTAATTGCCATATATATTTCATATATATCTATATATTGAGGCCGAAATCCTTTACCATGTAGGATTTGTGTCTTTTGACTTAAATCATAACCATAGGTAGATTTCCTTAGAATTCCAAACCCTAATCCAACTATTTAGTGTATTTGTGACTATATTAAAGACTTCCTAATTTGATTAGATAAATAAATCCCTTATTTATCTACTTACCAAATAAAGTCTTTTATATTTATTATACTACCACAATAGTATACTACTAAGAAACATATTTTCTAGTCAGAAAAAGATTTTGATTTTTAATTAAATAATTAATTAATCAATTAATTAATTTCTATTTAATCAAATAATAAAAATAAAACAATATAATATCATATATATATCTCAGCCATGTGCCATATATATTAATATATCTATATATTGTTTTTCTATTTTATTAAATCCATTGAACCTTAATAAAAGGCCCACATGTGAACTAGGCCCATTCTTACTAAAAGAAACAAGTCCACATGCCTTAATACAATTCTAGATTGACTCATAAATTAGTCCGGTAGAATATATCAAGTGATTCATGCAAGTCCATGTGGATTGGGGATCTTGGCGGGCCTATATAATTTTAAGCTCCAATAGACATAACCCAATCACAATCAACAAATGATTCACTTAGGTTCAATCTATTAATTTTAGTTCATTCCACTAAAGAACTAAAATTGCACTCTTAAATAAAGATGGAATAAGTAAATGATTCTCATTCATACCCTAGACAATCTTATAGGAGATAGTGAATCCTCATGAAGAATATCAGTAATCGCCAAGAGCTCATAGACCACCTATAGCTCTCCAAGTTACCATATTTACTCATATGACCACACTTTGAACTTGGATATATATTATGACTTGTCCAAAAGTCATCTTCCAATAGTCACTATTGAAAACTCAACGTTAAGATTTAATATCCAAAACCTCAAAACATCCATATGATGATATTCTACTCACATTTAATAAATGGAGCCACGATGTCCATATCTATAAATGAAGTCCTCTATCGATTAACAAATGAATATCACCAAACTATCGAGGATAGACTATGCTATATAATCGTACTCATTGATAACTCAAATGATACCACTTGCAACCATAAGTCCATCATTTATCTCAGGATTAAGATAGACTCTCCGATTGTCCTAATAATGAAAAGACTATTATCTATTGACGGTTCTAGATAAAGTATTTCATTGTGATCCAGTTCAATGCACCCAGTGCACTAGATTCTTTTACTCGAAGACCCTCCGATGATTTTAGACTCATCATAACACATTTGATCCCACTCAAATGCTAGTAAAAGAATTCTACAACTTTAACAAGATAAAGGTGCCCAACCTTTAACTTAAGTTGTGAACATTATTCAAGACTAACTAAAGAATTGTGTCTACCTCATACATATCCAAATGTACGAACAATTCTTCTTTTCTTATAGTCTTTTGACCTTATGATTATTTACTTTTAACAATTATAATATTCAATCTATAAATGCTATAAGATTTGTTTAAATAAGAAATCACTTTATTAATATGAAAAGATTGTCAAAAACAATATTACACTCTTGCTATTGAGCATAATCCTAACATATATATATATATATATATATCAAAATATATATCTTTCCAAAAAAAAAAAAATACACCATAATATATAAACAATTACAAGGTCAAAGCATTTTTTTTTAACTCAATTAATTTATAAAAGGAAAAAAAAAAAAAATACTTGTTGTAAATAAATAAAATAAATAATAAATAAATAGAGAGAAATAAATTGAGAGAGAGATATGAGGGAAATTTTTATATATCAGAATTCAGAAGGTCATCTTCATTTAAAATATGAAGGCCATATATATAGGCAAGAAAGAGGGGGTCAACCAAAGTGCGGGAGATGATATTTGAAGAGAAGATAAAGTGCGGGTCCAGTGCGGGTCAGCCAACCGCACTCCACCCACACTAATGGCAAAACCCGGTAGCTGAAAACTCGAAGAATCGATAAAGTGCAGGTACCTTACCCGCACTCGACCTGCACTCCTTGCCCGCAAGATTTCAACATTTAAGCATTTCAGACCTATTTTTGTAATCCATATAAATAGAAACTCATATTAGATCGAAGGAGACGTTTTTACACTTAGATTTTCTTACACTTACATCATCTAGATCTAGGAATATTCTCCCGCTCATCCAAACCTATTCTCATCCATTTTCCTACTCAACCCAAAAGGATCTATGAGATTGAAGGAAACTTCAAGGAAGGAGAAGATCTTCATGGGTTTATTCTCTACCTTTTCTCTTAGTTTTATTGTTGTTATGAACATGAGTAGCTAAATCCCCACTAAGGGGTTGATGTGATTAGTTTGATGGATATTGGGCATTTGTAATCAAACTGTATTATTCTTATTACAATCTATGGTGAAATCCATTTTAGTCCCACTAGTTTGACCTATTACACAAACTAGTCCCCCGGTTTTCAGTTTTATCTTGACAGGTCCCGCTAGTTTCCAAAAATCCGTATTTCAGTCCCTGCCGTCCAATTCCGTTAGGGTTCTGTCAAATTATTAAGGGTATAATGGTAAAAGCAGGGTTAAAACTAATAGTTTCAATTAAAAAAATTAAAATTAATATTAAATGCATTTAAATTAATAAAACAAATCAAATACATTTTTTTTCTCTCTTTTTTGATCAGATCCACATTCTCTCTCTCTAGTCTCTTTGCTAACACAAACCCAAAATTCTCTAATCACAAGTCATTTGTTTATTGTATCAAAATCACTCACCCCTCTCCTCCACCACCACTGCCATTGCCATCCTTTATCATCATCATCATTCTCCAAAATCAAACACCAAAAAAACAAACAACACAAAAATCAAACATCTCCACAAAATCGAAACCCCCAAACCTCCTGCTACCTACCACCGTCGCTGCAAATGCCACAATATCAAATCTCAAACTCAAAAAAAAAAAAAAAAAAAAAAAAAAAAAAAAAAAAAAAAAAAAAAAAAACGAAATTGGACCACACCCAAACCCAAACCCGATTTCGCACCACAACTCAAACCTAAACACAATTTCGCACCACCACCTAAACCTGAAATTGCACCGGTCAAACCACCACCAAAACCCAAAATCGAACAGTCAAACCACCACCAAAACCCAACATGAGATCGACGAAATCGGCACCACCACCAATCTTGCTCGTCTCTTTGTTCATGTCAACGTCATAATCATCGTCTTCCAAATCTTTTTTGTTCGCGGCAGTGGTGGGGAGATTAGATATTGATGAAAATTTGAAAACTGGTGAAAAAGGGTGTTTAGGTGTGATGCATGGGAGTGGAAAAACAAAGGAGATAAATGGAGGGAAGAGGAGGATGCATGTATTTGGATTTAGATCTGGAAATGGAAATAGGAGTGGTGATGAAGAGAAGGGAGAGAGAGAGCGGGAAGGAGAGGGAGAGAGAGCGGGAAGAATTGGGAAAGAGAGGGAGAGAGAAAGAGATTATAGTTAGGATTTGATTGATTTTTTAATTTTTATTATTTTTATTATTTACTTTTTTAATTTCATTTTTGTATTACTTTATTATTTGTTTTTTATTAATTTTGTTTTTAGTTGTATTATTAGTTAATTTATTAATTTAAATGCATTTAATATATATATATATATATTTTTTAATTTTTTAATTTTGAGATTTTCTTTATATTTTTATTGTTTTATTTTTTATTAAGGGGCAGTAAGGTCATTTGACTCTTTGACCCTGTCAGAAAGCACTTTTTCAACGAAATTTTTAATGAAAGGACTTAACGAGATAATACTGAAAATCGGGGGACAAATTTGTGTAATAGGTCAAACTAGAGGGACTAAAATGGATTTCACCCTACAATCTATCTTCTATCTTCTATTCTCTTATATTAATTGCTTTCTAATATTGATTTGTCTTGGATACACCCTCTTAGCAAGTTGATTTGGAATCTATTTGAGTAGACAACTAGGTATACACCCTATTTGGTTGTCTTATGCTCTATTGAATGGAAGGATTTCACAAGAATACACCCTTCAAGTGAAATCCGGCTTAGTAATTATAATCTTAATCTAATCTCAAATGGGTGGCCTTCATTATACACCATAGGTGGGCCACTTGTGAGAGATTAGAAGTCATCACTATACACCATAGGATAACTACATTAGTGATTTTGCAAGAATACACCCTTCAAGTGAAATCCGGTTAAACAACCTCTATCTTAATCTAAACTCAAGTAGGAGGCCTGCACTATACACCTTAGGTTGGCCTCTTGTGAGAGATTAGAAGTCATCACTATACACCCTAGGATGGCTACATTAGTATGAGGTTAAGCCCTTGAAAGATAGACGAGCAATCATGGCAAAAATCTTAATTGAGCAACTAGCACTATACACACAAGGTTGGTTGCTTAGGAGGGATTAATCTCTAGTATAAGGTTTTCACTATACACCCTAGGTTGGCCTCTTGCTAGAGATATATAATCAACACTATACACCCTAGGTTGGTTACATTAGATCAAATGTGCTTAATTGTGAGTTTGTTGCATGCCCAGTGTTCACTTACGAGTCCATCAACTCCTTAGTCCCTATATCATATATTTCACTCCATTCACATTCCATTTAGTTATTGCATTCATAGTTTTAGCTTATTTGATAATTCAACACACCAATCATTCACTTTAACTTTTATTTCATTACTATTGCTAAAGTGCCGATTAGTCATTGCTAGCCCCGATCATTGTGGATGACACCCCACTTGCCGCCATACTTGTGTTTTCAAAACCATTTAAGGCATTATTGAGGTTCTTATAAATATTGTTTGACAAGTGAATTTACATACACAAACGACCTTTGTCAAAATGGCGCTGCTACAGGGGATCGACGAGTTTAGCAAGTGATTAGTTTTGCTTTAGTAGTATTTGTATTTAGTTACGTTTTTGTTTTATTTTGTTTGGTGTGTTTTACGTCGTGCGGTACGTGTTGTGGAATTTCAGGATTCCAGGTTTATATACCGTAGAAGATCATTAAGAGGAACAGTTTTACTGATCAATGAAAATATTGATCGAATAGGAAGAAGAGTTAGTCAATTGGAAGAGAATATGGAAGACGGAGTTCCTCCGTACCAGCATGAGCAACATGCTCATGACCATGAGGCTAGCGAGCATGGGGAAGAGCATTTGGGCCTTACCATGGGCGAGTACATACTCCCCTCTGTATGAAATATTCCCACATCCATCATACTTGATGATGTGGCAAGGCAATACGAACTGAGGTGGCGTTTGGTTAGCTGGAATGGAATGGATTCCATTATCAATGTTTGGTTGGTTAAAATCCAATGGAATGAGCATTCCATTGGAATGGTGATTCCACCATTTTGGTGGAAAGGGCATTCCATCAAAAACCAATGGAATGCCCATTCCATTCCAAACTAAAAAATTTATTCCATAAATACCCTCCTTTCTAAAAATAATATATTATCATTATATATTATATTAATGATATATAAATATATATTATAATATATATATATATATATATTTATATATATATTATATTATTATAATATATATCATGATATATAAATATATATAATATAATATATATATATATATTATATTATTATATATATTACATATATTATATAATATATAATATATATATATATTATATTATATTATATTATATTATATAAATATATTATTATTATATATATATATTATATATATTATATATTATATATATTTATATTTATATATATTATATTATATGAATATATATAAATATAAATATAAATATTATTATTATATGTATTATATAATATATATATATATATATATATATGTATTATATATTATATTATTATATATTAATATATTAAATAATATATATTATATATTTATATTATATAAATATATAATATAATATAATATACAATATATATTATATTATATTATATATATTATATATTTTTTATATATTATATTATTTTATATTATATATATATATATATATATGTTATTATATTAAATAATATTTAATTATATATATAATATATACTTTTATATTTTATTATTATTATCCAAAATATATATTATGTATTATATATTATTATATTATTTATTGTGCCTAAATTGTTGTATATTTCGGCCCTCGAATCTGTGTCTTTTGCCTCGTTCTCATGTGTTTTTCCGTGTATTTCGTGTCAAATAGGCTCGTTTGTGGTAATTGCAGGTAATTGATGTAATTCAGATGTTGGATATGAAAAGTGTGAATTTCAGTCACGAAACAAGCTAGAAAAGCAAGAAAAGAAGCTTCAGTGCGTGGGTACTGTGCTGGTCAACATACCCACGCACTTCCAACCTACTTCCAGCATAGGAATTCCCGCGTAGGACCCACGCACAACCCGCACACCGAAGGATCGAAGAAGACAACATAACGCCATAAAGTGCGGGTACAGTGCAGGTCCCAACCGCACTCTCACCTGCACTCTACTTTCTAGCGTAGGAATTCCTACGTTGGAGTGCTGGTGAGTGCAGGTCCCTGAACTGCACTCCACCTATACTTTATAGGAAACCTGGGAGTTGAAATTGTGAAGAATGGATAAAGTGTAGGTCCCAACCGCACTCTACACTTTCCAACGTGGGAATTCCCGTGTTGGAGTGCGGGTCCCTGAACCGCACTCTGCGCAAGTCAGACTCAGTTTTTAAGCATTTGTGACCTATTTTTGCATCCCATATAAATAGAAAAGCATGAGAACGAACAACAAATCCTCCCATATCCTTCCACACTTAGATTTTCTGATTCATTAGTTAACCTAGATCTAGAAATACTTCTCCCTCTCATCCAAACCCATCTCTACTCATCCAAAGGCAACTAGGAGCATTGGAATCAAGCTTCAAGGAAGGAGATTATCTTCAAGGGTTTTCTCTCAATCTTTTCTCTTAGTTTTGATTTGTTGTAATAGAACATGAGTAGCTAAATCCCCCACTAAGGGTTTGATGTGATTAGTTGATGGATATTGGGTTTTTGTAATTAAACTCTATTGTTTATATTCATATCTATCTCTATGTTCTATTCTATTGCTTTGAATGATTTCCATTATTGATTTGTCTTGGATACACCCTCTAAGCTTGTTGATTTGGATTCTTTATTGCTTTATTGAATGGAAGGAATTTCTGGAATTCTGACTCAACAACCGCGGTCTTAATCTAACCTCGATCGAGTGACCTTTACTATACACCCTAGGTCGGCCTTGTGAGAGAATTAAAAGCCTTCACTATACACCCTAGGTTGACTACTTTAGTGGTTTTACGAGAACTAACCTTCGAGTCGAATCCGGTTGAATAACCTTGAGCCTTACCCAATCTCAAATGGGTAGCCTTCACTATACACCCTAGGTCGACGACTTGTGAGGGAATTGGAAGTCATCACTATACACCCTAGGATGGCTACGTTAGAAATAGGTTGAGCCATAGTTGGATAGATGAGCTTTCATGGTTAGAATCCCAATTGAGCAACTAGCCATAGTTGGTTGCTTAAGAGGGATTAATCGCTAGTAGGAGGTCTTCGCTATACACCCTAGGTTGACCCCTTGCTAGAGATAAATAGCCAATTATATACACCCTAGGTTGGTTACATTTGTCAAAACGTGCTTAATTCAGAGTTTGTTGCATTGCCTAATGTTCGTTTACGAGTCCATCAACTCCTTAGTCTTATCACTTCATTCACATCAATTTTCAATCATTGCATTCCTAGTTTAGTTTATATTATATTCTCATTCACACTTTACACCACCAATCATTCACCTTTACTTTTATGCATACTAGTCTTATTAATCCTGATCTAGTCATCGCTACCTCCGATCTCTATGGACACAACCATCGCTTACCGTTTTACTAGTTTTCAAAACTTTAGAGCACATTGTGTAGGATAACTTTATAAATTCTTTTGAATTCGTAATTTGATAACGACACAAAAAGCACGTTCAAAATGGCGCCGCTGCCGGGGATCGGTGTGCGTAGTGGTAGTTAGATTAGATTTAGTACTATTAGTTTCTTAGTTGTTTTTAGTTTTGTTAGTTTCTTTTTATTGCATTGGTAGTTTTTGTTTTTGTTTGTTTCAGGACTATGGATTCCTATTGGCAAAATTCAAGGCCAAGCTATGAGCTTGAGGACCATACCTATAACATGGATTGGAGGACCAACCAAGGCTCCATCTCCTCATACCAATCATACTCTGTTAAAGATCAGCTGAAAAATTTCATGGAGAATCATATGCGGGAGACTGAGCAGATGATAACTTCTCAAAAGGAGACTCAAGCCTTCATAGAAGAGAAAACCACCCAAATGCTCAAATCTGCCCAACAATCCACCCCGGTAAATCAGCTTTGCTTCCAAGTTAAAGCAATCAAACCGGTGGAATCCTCCAATTTCTCAAAAGAAGACATGGACAGGCTCTGGATAGAATTTGAAGTGGAGCGAAGCAAGAGAATGGATGAGATGGACAGGATGATCAAGATGAACCAGGAGCTTATGAGCGTAAGTACAGAGCTAGTGTTGGCAAGGGGTGTGTTGAAGGAAGAGAATGAAGCATTTCAAGTAAGAGTAGAAGAAGCCTCTCGAGAGAAAGAACAAATGAGGGGAGACTACAAAAAGAATATACAACTCTTGAAGAAGGAGCTAAAAGGCAAGGAAGCCTTAGAAATGGAAAAGGTGAATAATCTTCAAGAGCTAAACAAGAAACTGATACTTGAAGTGAAGATTCTTAGAGTTGAGAATGGTACTCTCAAGAAGGAGAATGGCGAAGTCTCTAATACAAACAAAGAATTTGAAGCACAAATCGAGAAACTTGAAGCCGAAAAGAGTACAACATTGAAGGAGTTAGAGAACTTGGCAAAGGTATCAAGGGAATTTGAAGATGAGATAGTTCACAAGTCGAGAATAATACAAGTAGATGTTGTACAAAAAGCCAAGGTTCTAGAGGAAGCAAAATGAGCACTTAGCAAAAAGGAGGAGGAGGTCGAGGCATTACAAGCAAAGCAAAGACAAAGACCTCAAAGCTCATCAAAAGGGAGTTCCTTTAACTCTAATATCTTTTGCTATGCATGTTCTAGGATAGAGCAATTTAAGGCTAAAAATTACAAGCCAAATCGACATAGGAAAATAAAAGGTCCTAGGAATAGGTGGAGTCCACCTAGGGTTAAACAAGTTTGGGTGAGGAAAGACCAAATACACTTATTTAGAAATATAGGAAAGGTAAAGATGGAAAAGACACCCAAATTTGTTTGGGTTGTGAAAAATAGAGAATTTCCTAACTTGGTTAAACCACCCTTAGTTCCTAGGCCCACCCCGAATGCATCTCATTGAATAATCTTGATGCATGTAGATTGCACAATTTATTTTCTCTCTAAATTTTAGGTAGACTTAGGTTTAGGGGAGAAATTACATTGTGGAATTTCTTTTAAGTTTTATTATGCTTTTTATTTTCGCTTTCATTCAATAATTGTGATGTTGGGATGTTTTTGTTCAAATGATTATTTTTGTGGATGATTGAGCTGGAGGCTCTTATGCATGTGCTACATGATTATGAGCCGGATGCTCCATTGCATGAGTGTGATTATATAGGTTTTAGAGCTTTATATTGTTTAATTCGGTTTAGGGGTTTGGAGTTTAGTTTATATTATAAACATCTTTTGATAATTCAGAATTTGGTAATACAAAAAGCGAATTATCAAAAGATGTTTATAAATAAATTCTTACGTAATATACTTTAAGTTTTGAAAACTAGTAAAACGGTAAGCTTAAGATTCGTTCCACGGGGATTAGGTTAGATTAATCGATTTGCTATCTAATCTAAGTTAGTCTAACTAGTGTGCAATAATATAAATCATGGTTACATGGATAGTGTGTGGTTTGAGAAACCACCAAACAATGCATGCAAATTAAATTACAAGAAATTAAAGAGAATATGAATGGAGATAGGAATCCAATACAAACAACCTAGATAAAAAAGTGGATAAACAATTAATAGGAATTCTAGGGAAATGATAGAGTAGCTAATGGACTATGAGTAATTCATACAAGACTTTATTAACGCACGATCTACACAATCAATGACCGATCTCATTCGAAAGTGTTGTTTAGGTCGTCACTACGAACCCTAAACAACTTCCCACCAAAATGCCTAACCGATTAAGGAAAGGGAGTCAAGGCGGGATCGGTTAGTGACGATCAAAGGCCTAGGCAATCAGGTTGATCACCCCTCCAAAAGCCTATCCTATTCACTATGTGCTACAATCAATCAAGTGTGTCAATAACTTAACCAATTTTATCACAAATAAATCCTACAACTGATTGTAATCAACAAGTGTGTCAATACTCAATCAATCACATAAGTGCAAGATCTAATTAAAAAGTGAATAAAACTATAATTATGCAAACATAATATTCAAAGCTTTAATAAATACTCATGTCCAAAAAGTCTCTCAAATCATCCCCCTAAAATGGGGGTTTTAATTACACATAATAACAAACAAGAAAATGAAGTAAAATGTAGAGAAATCACCCTTGGGTCTCTCTTATAAGCTTAATCCTTCCTTGAGCTTCCTTACTTGAATCTTGTGCAAAGAGTGGGTGTTGAGGATGTGTCTAGATAGGTGGAGTCATATGGAAAGTGACAAAGGAAAGGTATGGAGAAAATGGATAGAGATGAGTGATTTAGGTGGAGTAATCTAAGTGTTTATTATAGAGGAGAATGGTGGGATTAGGAATGGTGGAAGAAAGGAGGTTTCTTGATGAACAAGAGTTGAATCAAGAGTTGTCTAAAAAAGGAAAAATAGTGATGAATTTATAGGATTTTCAAAATAGGTCTCAGGTGGTCAATTATCGAAACAGCCCTTAGACTTTGCAATATTGCCATTTTGGCGCCTCTAGGGGACCTTCTTGTAATTTTCCATCCAAATTCAGCCAATCAGGCGTGAACACAGAGATGGTCGCTGTTTGGTTATGGCAACAAGTATGGCGACAATGGTGGTGACACAATCAGGTGTTGAAAATAACTCCATGTTGCCATAGTGACATCGAATGAGAAATGGTGACAATTTTCAGGGCTTTGTCGCCATTAGAAGTGGCGACATAGGGGAGATATAGGGACTGGATTCTGACGGGTTTGAGGAGTCGAGAAGTGGAACGAATGGACTACCGTTGATATAGCCGTCATTTTAGGTCGAAAATCGGTCGGAGATAGGCCGGGATTGGACGATTTTGGCGGCAGTTGAACTAGGGTTTACAGGCTGCCATGGATGCTTCTCGTGTGAGGAAGAAGAGCTAATGGTGAAGAAGAAGGGGTGCCCTTAGCAGCAAACTGGGGTGCAATCAGATGCCACCCTTTTTGTCTCATTTGGGGCGCAATTAGAAGAAAACAGGAGTGCACATGGGCTGCTGACTTGGGCCGCAATTTGGGCGTGCATAAAATAGGCGTGGGTGTGCTAAGAAGGCCAAGGTCATCAATCAGCCAAAACGCCCCGTTCAACTAAATGACGTGGCTCTATCTTGCTGAATTGACTGGTAAATTACATTTCGCTCCCTTGTATTCTTGTCTAATTATAATATCTTCAATCTTTCTTTCAGTAATTACACTTTTACCCTTAATTGACCAATATTACACCAATGCCCTTGAGCTTTATAAATTCCTAAAAATACTTAATTTACACAATTAAATCACGGGATATTGCCCAAGAATCAAGCAAAAAGAGAAGGAAGTGAGAGCTAAAATCATACCAATTTTGGTCCTGTAAGGATTCCCATATCTTGATTGGCTTATTTCGTGGACAAACCATGTGTTGGGGATTATATGTAAGGGTAGTTTAAGTGATTCATTATCAAGCTCAAGACCCTTTCAAGTCCTCAAGGGACAAGCACTCCAAAGGTATATCTCTAGTGCTTAGTTTTCTTTGAAGAGATTTAGATTGCACACACTCACTTAGCATACTTGTACTTGTGTGCATTCTCTTCACATGACATTTCACACTTGCACTTCTTTGTTATATTTTTATGTGTGGATTTGTCCATAGATGAGTTCCGAGCGATTCGGAGACTTTTCTATATGTTTCGGATGATTTCCGAGACATTTGTGATATTCCGTATTTTTATCGGAAACCGGATTTTAATTCCGAGCTTAAATTGGAAAGTTATATAATTTTCTATATTTATGATTAAGTCCGGGTCAATATTCCGAAGACGGAATTGGATTCTAAGATTCGAGATCAACTGGACTGAAAATCTCTTAGAACGATTGTCGGCTTCGTGTGGCATGAAAGCCACACCAAGAGTGGCTTGGCATGTGAGAGGCATGCAGCTCACAGCCCCGTTGGCCACACGCCACTCACACGCCAAACACACATCTCTGTCCCCGTTGATCACACGCTGCACACACGGCCTCACCACAATTTGCTTTTATTTTTTCAAGGCCTTTTTATTGTATGCATTAACTGCATGTGAGCTCTTTTACTTTGTGATTGCTTTGACTTGAATATGGCACATCATTGGATCACTTATTTTTTCTATCGTGAGCTCACCTCACAAGATTATTTTGATTTTGTCACTCACATTTCAGCATCCAAATGCTGTGCGTTTTGATTGTTAAATTATATATATATATATATAGTTAAGCAAGCTGTGCGTTTTGAACAATCAAATATATACATATTTTTGCAAGCTGTGCGATTTGTGTGTGTGATAATATAAATATATATATATGGATAAAGCCTTAAAAAACGGTGCAGTTTTTGTTTCATGACCTGATATATATATTTATTTATTTTCTTTTTTTTAGGCAACAAACACATTTTTGAGAGAAAAATATCTTCAAGTGAAAAACTCCCAAGAACTTGTCTTTAACTCTCAAAACCCATTTTCATATGCATCAAAATATCATCTAAACATTTTCTAGCATAGTTAGGATGTTTACTTGCATGGGTCTTGGTCAACACACTTCCCTTGGTATGTTCTTCACTATTATCATTTATAATTAGTGTTTTATTTATCAAGGCATCTCTTTTATTATTTGCTTGTTCTTAGATTAACATCTATTATTCAAAATAGAGATTGTTGTGTTGACATGATTGTGTGTTGTATTGTGATAGATATCTAGGTTTTTATAATCTATATTTATCTAAGCTATTTGACATGTCATTTAGCCATTAATATCTAGGATTGCTTTAATTGCAAATTCATCATCCTAGGTAAGCATCTAGAGTACCCTAGCTCTATATTGCATATTTGGATATCATTGAATATTCACATAGGGTTGTGCATCTCTTTTGAGAGATTGAAGTCTTGTGTGATTGACCGGGATTAGGTCGGACACCGGGAGCAGGTGGTCACACAAGCAAATTGGAATAGGGTTGCTAATAAAGGCCCGCTGGGTAGAAGTGAGGGGTTACAGACCGGAGTGTTAGACGAGGTCTACATAGGTTGTAAACTTCATTTCAATTAGTGATTTCGAGTTCCGAGTGTGGCGCACTAAACAGCCCGTGGTTTTTCCCAGTGGTTGGGTTTCCACGTAAACATCAAGTGTCATTTATTATTTCCGCATCTTATTACACTTGTATGTATATTTGACTTGCTAGGGGTATTTTAGTAAAATTGACATGCACGCGAAAATTGGGTAATAATTAGCTAAAATCTATTCACCCCCCCTCTAGCTTTATATTATACACACCGCGTATTAGTTTCAATTGGTATCAGAGCGGGTTCCTAGATATACTTAGGTGATCCTAGCTCATTTTGGTGTGTTTTTGCATTTGTGTGATTCTTTGATCATTCATACATCTTGCATTCATTCATCCATTCATTATACACTATGAGTGGAATCGGTGGTTCCTATGAGGGTGCTTCGAGCACACGGCCACCCCTCCTCACCGGCATAAATTACTCCCAATGGAAAGGGAAGATGGAGGCGTATGTGTGTCAAATCCATGATAGGGCATGGATGGCTATTGAAGACGGGTATTCACCTCCTATGATGACCCCCACGGGTGGAGGTGAAGAGGTTCTCAAGCCTAAGGCACAATGGTCACAAGCCGAGTTTGAGTTGTCCAAGTGGAATCAAAAGGCTTGGCATGCCCTTATTTGTGCAGTGGACGAAAATCAGTACAAACTAATTCAGAACACTAAGATAGCCAAGGAGGCATGGGACATCTTAGAGGTTGCACACGAGGGAACCGAAGTAGTGAAGGACTCCAAACTTCAAGTCCTCCAAACTCAATTTGAGACACTTAGGATGGAGGAGAATGAGTGCTTCAACGACTTCGAGATTAGGTTGATGGACATTGTCAACCAAAGTCATCAACTTGGTGACCCCTACTCGGATAGAAGGATCAAGCAAAAGATAATGAGATCGCTTCCCGAGAGATTTGAGTCCAAGGTGACGGCTTTAGAGGAGAATAGTGACTTTAAGAACATGAAGCCGAGCGAGGTAATTGGAAGACTCCTCACCTATGAGTCTAGGAAGGCTCCTAGCTCTTCACCTCCTAAAAAGCAAAAAGGGATTGCTTTGAGAGCTTCCAAGGTTGAGAAGGAGGACAAGGATGACTCGGATGAAGACATGGCACTTTTAATGAGAAAATTCAAGAAGTTTGTAAAATTCGAGAAGAAGGGTCATGCATCCAAAGGGCAAGAATTGAAGAAAAGGGTTCCTTTCAAGAAGTTTGAGCATAGGCAAGAGAATAGCGAAAGGAAAGGGATCCAATGCTATGAGTGTGGTGGCATAGGTCATATCTCATTAGATTGTGGGAATTTAAAGAACAAGAGAGAAAAAATGATGGCCGCCATTTGGAGTGAAAGTGATGACTCCGGAGAGGGAGATAAGTCATCAAGTGATGATGAGCTTATCAATAATTTCAAGGCATTGGGTGCCACTTGTGAAGAAAATGAAGTTGTTGGTAAGATTTCCGTTGCTAGTGATCCTATAGAAGAGAAAGTAGAAGAAGTAGCACTAGAGGAGATAGTTGTTGCTTCACATTGGGATATGGCACTTATTGACTCAAGAGACCAAGGTGAAGGTCTTGATGAGGATATTAGATCCATAGGAGAGGAGGAGAGTCTAGAAGATGACACTAGTGGAGATGACTCCTTTTCTAACTCTACAAATGGAAATGTAGAGAATATGGATGTGCATGACTTCATAGTTAATGTTGAAAGCTCCATGAAGAAGAAAGATAGATTTCTAAGGATGTTAGAGGAAGAAAATCTAGAGCTTTCAACATACAATGACCACTTAAGGAAGCAAGTGGAGAAGATGGATCTTAAGGACAACTTTGAAAGTTTTGAAAGCTCTAAGTTAAAGAATGAAAAAGAGATTCAAAGGTTAAAGGAAGAACTACTTAGGCTTTCAACCCAAGTTGACGAATTGAATGATGAAGTGATAAGATCCATGGTGGAAGAAGACAAGCTAAAAGATGAGCTAGCTTTGTCTAAGAGGAATGAAGAGGGTTTGAAGAGAGAGCTTGTTGAAGCCAAAGAGTCATTGACTAGAATGACCACAAGCACCAAGAAGCTTGACAACATACTTGGTGTAGGAAAAAGCCCTTGTGACAAAAGAGGTCTTGGATTCGAAGTGAGCAAGGATTGCTCTATTCCTAAGAAGACCGTCTTTGTGAAGAGTTTGGGGAAGATAGAAGCGTCACCGGTGCAAACTCCTAGGAAGAAGTTGGAACTAGGACAATGTTCGAAAAGTGCACAAGTGAAGCTTGTGAAAACAAGACAACCCCAAGCTCAACGGATTAGAGCCTCTCGAGTCAACTCTCCTCAACAAATGACTCACTATGTGAAGAGGCAAAACATGCTACCTCATCCAAGGAGGCAACCCATTCCGGTTCAACCAATTAGAAGACATGAACCGACTCAACACCAAAGGAGATATCAAATGCATGATGAGTCTCCAATGACTTCACGAGGACATGGTATGAATTCTTACTTTGTACCAACTTGTCATTATTGTGGTGTTTATGGGCATACTAGGCCTAAGTGCTTTAAGTACATTAAGCATTGTAGGATTAATAGCATGATAGAGAAAAAGAGGCTAAGAAAAGCCCATTTGCATGAGCCTAGGAAATCTTTTGTCAATAATCCTAGGTTAGTGAATGACATGCAACCATTAACCACTAAGAAGAAGAAAAATGTCATATCTATGTGGATAAGAAAAAATGAACCCGCTTGCTACGAGACTAACAAGTCTCAAAAAGGTTCAACTAAGTCCAATGGACTTGGTAGGTCCATAGGACCTCATCGCCTTCATTGATGAAGGTTGATTCTAACCCCACATGGGGAACTCAAGTAAAGAGAGCTATTTTTGCATTATTGTCACTTGCAAAAATTTTGAAATATCTTATGCTTCTCTTTTTGTTGCTTGAGTAAGCTTGGTTGCGCATATGTATATATATTTTCAATTCAATAAGTGTGAACCTTGCTTGTTTACAATCCATGTCATATTTATGTTCAAACATGCATTTTGGACTAGGAGATTTTCATAGGAAGTATGATATGAATGACCTTTAGTTATCTCCATGACATGATGATTCTTTTATAACATGCTAATGTCTAATGAAAAAGCATGAATTGATAATTGCGTTCTTAAATGCAAAAACGTGTGTGAAAAAGCTTATGAGACTCAAATGAAAAAGGATCTTGTATCCATTCAAGGATTTTACAATCCAAATGTCTCTCTCTCTTTATTGGTTGAACATGTCTACTATCATACGGATATCTTATCCGGAAAAATCAAATAGGGTGCAAAGTTGCTCATGACATGTTTAGCTTATAAAGTTGGATATAGTTGTTCTTAAATTGAAATCAATGAAATTTCTATATCCTTGCTTCTCTCATGACAATGGTGAAATTGGTTTGAATTCCTATTAGAAACCTTTGTTATTTGCTTTGCCAAATACCATGGTATTTTGGACTTGAATGCTATATGTCTTGTATGCAAAGCATTTTTGATTCACACATTTTTATACTAATAAAACTCCTTGTTTCTCTCCGATTAATTGAGATTGCATAAAGTGACTTATATTGATTATGCAAATACTAGAATGCTACTATCTCTCTTTGCCTTGAGTGACCCGGTTGGGGACTACTCCTTTGCCTATATCATGACAAAAAGGGGGAGTAGGATGTGGTAAGGGGAGGTGCAAATTGTTGTAGCAATTGTGCACATTGGGGAGAATATATATTGAGGGGGAGTAACCCTTTGAGGGGGAGCATTGCATTCACAATTATTGCATGATGTTGTAGTTGTACTTAAATTCTTAGAATGCAAATGCTTGTTTATATTCTCACTTGATTCATCTCACTTTTTACTTGTATTGGAAAGTATAGAAACTTTGCTTTCAGGGTTGATTGTTCTACAAGAGATCGAAGACTTCAAGATTTTTTTTCGTTATTATATCTCTTTGTAAAGTAGAAAATCATTGTTGACCTGTAGTTTCTAATTTTTGTGAGAAATCAATGTGAGTGGTGGTTTTGTCACGAAATAGCCAAAGGGGGAGATTGTAAGGATTCCCATATCTTGATTGGCTTATTTCGTGGACAAACCATGTGTTGGGGATTATATGTAAGGGTAGTTTAAGTGATTCATTATCAAGCTCAAGACCCTTTCAAGTCCTCAAGGGACAAGCACTCCAAAGGTATATCTCTAGTGCTTAGTTTTCTTTGAAGAGATTTAGATTGCACACACTCACTTAGCATACTTGTACTTGTGTGCATTCTCTTCACATGACATTTCACACTTGCACTTCTTTGTTATATTTTTATGTGTGGATTTGTCCATAGATGAGTTCCGAGCGATTCGGAGACTTTTCTATATGTTTCGGATGATTTCCGAGACATTTGTGATATTCCGTATTTTTATCGGAAACCGGATTTTAATTCCGAGCTTAAATTGGAAAGTTATATAATTTTCTATATTTATGATTAAGTCCGGGTCAATATTCCGAAGACGGAATTGGATTCTAAGATTCGAGATCAACTGGACTGAAAATCTCTTAGAACGATTGTCGGCTTCGTGTGGCATGAAAGCCACACCAAGAGTGGCTTGGCATGTGAGAGGCATGCAGCTCACAGCCCCGTTGGCCACACGCCACTCACACGCCAAACACACATCTCTGTCCCCGTTGATCACACGCTGCACACACGGCCTCACCACAATTTGCTTTTATTTTTTCAAGGCCTTTTTATTGTATGCATTAACTGCATGTGAGCTCTTTTACTTTGTGATTGCTTTGACTTGAATATGGCACATCATTGGATCACTTATTTTTTCTATCGTGAGCTCACCTCACAAGATTATTTTGATTTTGTCACTCACATTTCAGCATCCAAATGCTGTGCGTTTTGATTGTTAAATTATATATATATATATATAGTTAAGCAAGCTGTGCGTTTTGAACAATCAAATATATACATATTTTTGCAAGCTGTGCGATTTGTGTGTGTGATAATATAAATATATATATATGGATAAAGCCTTAAAAAACGGTGCAGTTTTTGTTTCATGACCTGATATATATATTTATTTATTTTCTTTTTTTTAGGCAACAAACACATTTTTGAGAGAAAAATATCTTCAAGTGAAAAACTCCCAAGAACTTGTCTTTAACTCTCAAAACCCATTTTCATATGCATCAAAATATCATCTAAACATTTTCTAGCATAGTTAGGATGTTTACTTGCATGGGTCTTGGTCAACACACTTCCCTTGGTATGTTCTTCACTATTATCATTTATAATTAGTGTTTTATTTATCAAGGCATCTCTTTTATTATTTGCTTGTTCTTAGATTAACATCTATTATTCAAAATAGAGATTGTTGTGTTGACATGATTGTGTGTTGTATTGTGATAGATATCTAGGTTTTTATAATCTATATTTATCTAAGCTATTTGACATGTCATTTAGCCATTAATATCTAGGATTGCTTTAATTGCAAATTCATCATCCTAGGTAAGCATCTAGAGTACCCTAGCTCTATATTGCATATTTGGATATCATTGAATATTCATATAGGGTTGTGCATCTCTTTTGAGAGATTGAAGTCTTCTGTGATTGACCGGGATTAGGTCGGACACCGGGAGCAGGTGGTCACACAAGCAAATTGGAATAGGGTTGCTAATAAAGGCCCGCTGGGTAGAAGTGAGGGGTTACAGACCGGAGTGTTAGACGAGGTCTACATAGGTTGTAAACTTCATTTCAATTAGTGATTTCGAGTTCCGAGTGTGGCGCACTAAACAGCCCGTGGTTTTTCCCAGTGGTTGGGTTTCCACGTAAACATCAAGTGTCATTTATTATTTCCGCATCTTATTACACTTGTATGTATATTTGACTTGCTAGGGGTATTTTCGTAAAATTGACATGCACGCGAAAATTGGGTAATAATTAGCTAAAATCTATTCACCCCCCCTCTAGCTTTATATTATACACACCGCGTATTAGTTTCAGGTCCTATCATGATGGCTCGCTAAGAGGTGCTGACAAGAGAGCAACTTCACCTTAGATGCTTCCAGTACTATTTGAAAGACAGAGCCAAGACGTGGTACATGAATTTAAGGCCGGGATCTTTGGTAACTTGGGCATAGGTGTGTAAGGTTTTCTTCAACAAATTCTTCCTTTCAGAAAAGGCAAAGGAGTTATAAATGAAGATAGCCTTGTTCTACGAGGAGGATGGTGAGCCCTTCCACGAGGCATGGGAGAGGTTTCACCTGTTGCTCACTTAGATGCCACCTCATACGTACCCTCAAGAATTGAAAGTGAACTCTTTCTATAGTGGACTTTCCTCTATCACTCAGATGTTAGTGGATAATGCTTGTGGGGGTACAATTGGACATAAGTGAGCAACTGAAGCCTAGGATATCTCAGAGAAGCTCACTTAAAACCCACAACAAAGGACGTCAAATGTGAGAAAGGGCAGAAGGCTAGATATTGGAGTAGACACGGGAATGACAATTGAGATGTCCCGGATGACGAAAGAGATTCAATCTCTAAAGGATCATATAATGGGGAAGCCAAGGCCGTCCCATGGAGTGAATCAAATCATGGAAGAGATAGATGGGGGAGAAGGGCAGTTTGGGTATGAAGAGGAAGCCCAAGCCCTCGGTGAATTCCAGAGGCAAATGAATGACCCTTACTTCAACACATATAATCCTGGGTGGAGGAATCACCCTAACTTCTCTTGGTCGAACAACAACAACAACCAAGGGTGCTAAAATTGGGGATATAATAGTACAACAACAACCAAGGAGGTTCAAGCAACAACAACCAGTGGGGTAGCTCAGGCAACAACCCGCGGACCAATTTTACTTCTCAAACGACCTCGAACCAACAAAAGACCAAGTCAATTGGGGAGATATTGAGTGATCTCATGAAGACGGCTAGTCTGGGTTCTACAACAATCAAGAACTCATGGAACATCACTAATTAAAAACTGACATGGTACATGCAAGCCAATGAACAGAAATCCAATAGCTT
Organism: Acer saccharum; assembly: GCA_030490815.1. NCBI lineage: Eukaryota > Viridiplantae > Streptophyta > Magnoliopsida > Sapindales > Sapindaceae > Acer > Acer saccharum. The sequence continues at coordinate 12,203,703 of CM059870.1, forward strand.
TGATGGCTTCTATGAAGAAACTAGAGACTCAATTGTCCCAAATTTTGGATGTCTTGCAAAGACAGGAAAATGGGAAGTCTCTAAGTGCTAATGAACACATTAAGGTGCTAGAGGTGGTCAATGAGGAGTTTGAGAAGGTGGTAGAGGAAGGAACTACACCGAATACAGTGAGAATTCTAGAAGATTCTACTAAGGTAGATTTGGAGAGTTTAGTAAAGATCACACAGGGAGATGAACGGAGAAAGTGGGAGTTTCCCCATCAAACTGACAAATCCCGGAAGTTTCATAATAGATGTCACCATAGGAGACTCACCAAAGATAGGAGTGGTGCTTGATATGAAGGCTAGCATCAACATGATGCCACTAAAGTTAAGCCAACATTTGAAGGTCCAGTCAATCAAGCTTACCTCTATGACTCTAATAATGGCGGACAACTCTCCCAAAACTCCAATCGGTGTGATTGAAAACATTTAATTGGATGTGCATGATTTGGAAGTTCCGGTTGAGTTTGTTGTGTTAGATGTTAAAGAGAATGAATCATATGAAAAGGATTGGAAATTGTTACTTGGGAGGCCATTTATGGCCACAGCAGGGATGGTGGTTGATGTGCTTTCCAATGACATATCTTTTAGTTGTAGAGGCAAGAATGTAAAGTTCAAGGTTGACTGACCTAAGGATAGTCAAGAAGATGGTTGCCTAGTGTTGGAGGTGCCTAAGTCAAGAAAGAAGAAAAGCTGTGTATTTGATCTCGTGCAAGCTTTTGAGATGGTAATCGAAATGGAAGAAGACAACCATGATTGCTTGATAGAACAAGAAGAGATTAAGCTTGAAGACGAAGAATTGGCCAAAAGAACTCTTGAGGAGATAGGTGAGCTAGAAAAAGAAAATGAAAAGCTCATGAGAGAAGTGAGGTTGCTAAAGGTTGAAAATGGGCTTTTAAGGAAGAAGGTACAAGATTTCTCAACTTTGAACAAAGAACTAGGAGAGCAAGCAGTCGTGCTTGAAGAAAAGGAGAAGGCAGTTTCAAAGAACATAGAAGATTTAGCCAAACTCTCTAAGGAGTTTGAAGAGGAAAATTCAATGAGGGTAAGGACGATGCTCGTTGGG